>JAGSMZ010000022.1:1147500-1535000 GCA_029286645.1 Papilio protenor
TAGTCTAACAATTCGAGCATGCTGCCATGTCACGACTATGTAAGTCTAGTCTATGGTTCCTAGTGTCATTGGCCATAAACGATGTGCTTCGTGAGTAGACGAAGATCACTTCCTATTCGCCTAATTAGTCGTGTGTTTAGTCACGAAATATTCAAGGGTTCTATTATGAACATTTTATGCGCCACAAATATATTTCTCTCCTCTAGTATGCCGTACACTTCACTAGAGTGGTTTATACTGACCAGGCTAGTCAGCGGCACTGAGAGTGTAAACTCAATAATCATTACCATTATAAGATCCGTTTTTTTAACTATCCAAATCATTCTCCACACCAAATCTTCGTTTTTTATATTAACTAAGCGTAGTATATTTAGTACTTATTGCAAGCAAATGTTGCATTTCTTGCATAAAATATGGTCACGTAATATGCATTCTGTTGCTTTCTGTTATCTTGATGGTATCAACCAAAATTACGGATCTCTTCGCAAATTAAAAAATAAAAGATCTTTACGTTTTCTTTTATTTTAGCCTGATTTCTTGCAATAATAAAAATACATTTATAATATTCAATAGTCTACCAAATTAAATAAATAAATCGGAAATCCTTTTGTATATTTGAGCAATGACCATTCCCGTTTAATATTGCTATTATAAAATTTACAGGCGCTAAGATTGAATTGGTTAATGACAATCTGTTTTAAGCAAACATTAAATTATTGTCACAAATCTAAATTAAAACTATTGTTAGACGTAAGATGTCCTCGGTTAAATCACAAGTCACCTGACTAAACAGTATAGTTTTGTATATTTCGGCAATAAAAATACATGCTTATTTAAAAACCGCAATAATTAAGATCTGAGATGTCGTGTTATTGTAGTCGTATAGTAGATGCTTTTACTAACCTACTTTAATTCATAGACAAACATTAATCAGCATACATATGTAAGTGTTTTTTCTACCAGACTTATATAAAGTGGGTCATTGTAAATTATGATTTTTTTATGCACGAAGAAGGATCCTAGAAAAAGATAAAGTTAATTGAATTTGTTTGTATAAAAGACATTTTCGTTTTTTAACCGAACATATTGAATATTTAACAGGTGTACTCGTGACCTTGATATTTGGTATTGTATGAAATTAACCGAGAAAAATCTTTGTCGCCCAAACTACGTATATTTTGTGCTACGATTTTTGTTAACACTGGGTTGCTGAACTTTCCATTTTATCATTACCTAATGATTCATTAGTGTTTGATTGAACTAAATTTCTAAAGGGTAAAACTCAAGGTACGTAGTTCGGAAACGCATTTCATGAAGTTATCTAACCAATAACACTAACGAATGATTAAGTAGCAAGGGAAACTGGCCAATATTGCGCTAATTTACCTTACCGATAGAAGTGCTATTGGCGCTCTTTTATGTGTTAATGCCTCCTTTATGTTTTGCGCCCTGGGCTCTATCTTGCCCTATCCTAATGCTAATCTTACTAATATTATTAATGCGAAAATTAAGGTGGATGGATGTTTGTTAGAATTTGTAGTCTAAGCGGCTGATCGAATCTCGATGGAATTTGGTATAGATGTAGAGAAAATTTTAAAGGAACTCATAGGCTACTTGTTATTCTTTTCTTTTAGTTCTACGCGTAAGGATTCTCGAGCGATAGGTAGTATATTATATTTGATACAAGTATTCCAAAAATTAAATTAAAAAATTATCTCCTTTCCAAATAAAGAACTAAATTGAGTGATGTGACATAGTTTTTTGTTGCAACTTCAATGTGGGACAATGTCTACTTTGGTCGATTTTATTTCTGTCTGTTGCTACGTTACTGGTAGTCAACAATTGGAGCACTTCTCTTCGTAAATTCAATTGTTCATTTTTGTATTCACAAAAGCGATATGTACGAAGTATATCGGTTCAGAGACCCAGCATGTACAAAAAATAGATCAACAGAGAATGGACACGTTCTAAGAAGTTCAAAAACCTATCACTTATTGGAGCAAAAAGTTTTAGCAAACGATGTTACAATATTTGTCTTATTGCTTTCATATGAACTACGGATCACATTACGTTTGTAAAATAGATTTTACGTTTCTTTTTATTGTATTGTTATCGAAAGTTGACAAAATTGAATTTGTTAGAGAAAGTATTACAAATGTTTTTGTAGACGATAAGTAAAGAGTTAGTTAGTTAGTCTAATGTTCATTGCGAACTAATCAACAAAAAGAGTGACATAAAACAAATGAAGACTCACATCTTTTGTAAGATCTTTTAGGAGATGTAACTATTATCGTGGAATGAAACTAAACGTTAGGTTATAATTTTTGGCGGGAAGAGAAAAATGCGAGGGAAATTGAGATTCAATTTAAAAACAAAAGAAGTAATTGTATTCTAATTATGTTTCATGGGCATATTTATGCTTTTAACAAGCGTAATTCCTCTCTAATTAAAGTGACTCGTTAATGGAAATCCTAGTCCTAGTTCGACGGCGTAAAAAGTATTCGTACAAGTAAATTTCTAGAATATCGTAACATTTTTATTGATACTTATACAATTTTCCGAACAGAAATAATGAATTTTATCGTGCTTACATAATTTACTAAGTAAATATGTCCAAATACATCGCTATTTTCTTGTTAAATATAGTACCTACGGATGTCCTGCTAAAGTCCATACATTTTATACTTCGTAGTATGTTTGTAAGAATCAATAAAGAAACAATACGCATAAATTTTGTAACAATAAAAAAATACTCACATATAAAAATGGTTCCATGAACACTTCATAAACATTACTTTGCAAGTCTTCAATAGCTGGCAACGATTTTATTACAAGATTTCTGCCATAGCCGGGGATTCCATGGATGGTTTTTCCATTTGTAACTGCTATTACCCATATTTGGATAAGAAAAACGTGAAGACAAAGATTCATATTGAATTTTCTTAAACAATTACTGGTTAGATCTATAAGGCAGAACAGCGAACAACTTTTGATCATAAAAAAAACTACAAGTGAATTTTGACAGCGCGTGTCGTCTACGCAAATGGCGGGCTGTCAATGATTTTGATTCACAGCAAAGAGCTCGAAGTGGTGTTTTTATTCGTGTAATGGACGCGTAAAATGTTCGTACATCTGTTTGTCATCGCTCGATCTTCGTGAGGAGCCAAGGCTTCGTAATTGAGAAGCGTGAATGGACACGGCATTGTGTAATCCATAGGAAGAAATTAAATATTTAAAACCTATGTTTTATTGCTTTTATGTATGTTCAATTTATTTACAAATAAATTACAACCTAAGAGACACATTATAAATGTAAAAAAAAGACGTTGTGTGAAGTATGAGTAACTTAACCAAGGTTTGATAAGTAAGAAAGAAAATATTTTTTATTTAGAAAATAAAGTACAAGTTGTAAAATCGATTAATCGATATTAATCTAATCAGAAAGTTGAACTATAGATTTAAAAATCGTTGAAGTCACAATTTGACACCTGTCATACCACACGACACACGCATACTTCAAATATCTGCAAATACATTTCGACATCAACGAAAAACTCGTAAACATAAGCAATGGAGTAACCAGTGGGCGATGAACCGGGACTTCATCTACAACTACCAGGATGACGGGCCTAACACGTGGTCGAGGATCGCTAGCACGCTCAACAAATGGCTGTGGGGCGCGCTTTGCTGCGGGATACCGGGCGTGCCTTGTTACTTCTGTACCTGCTGCAAGCAGCTCGACACCATGACTGAGAGGGAACGCCCCAGAGTTAATCGTAAGTTACATTGAAGCTTTAAGTAGCAAAAGAACTAAATGTCAAGTATTACAAAGTGTTACATACTGTCGCTCTCAGATTCCTTTAGTGTAGATTTCCTTTACACGCATAAAGGAAGCTCTGTTAGACCATTTAACTTGTGGAACAAAGCAATTATAATTACAGCACAAATCATCGATTTCCTGGTATGTTTGAATTTTAAGTCAGCAAAAGCGATGTGCCTTTATCTTGGGAAATACTTCTCTGGATACTATTTATATTTTCTTTCTAGGTTTTTACAAATGTTTTATACAATTCAATCTATAAGATTTGCTTGGTTCTACTTCCTCTGAGTTTGTGTGTAATTTAGAGGTTTCTTGTAGAAGCGACAGGAACCGCAGAACGCCTGTCCCGCCAGCACCGGCCGAACGCACCGCGTAGCAGGAAAGCGACTCCGGAGACGCTGTCGGCGGTGCGGTGCGCATTGTCGCAACTACAGGGCGAGCCAGCACCCGTGCCACCCCTCCCGCTGCCCATAGACCACCGCACCCAGGACCCCGGCTGATCGTGCACCCAGCGATACGATACTTTGTAAGATTAATATTTAAATGTTATATAAACGTACATTTCTTAATTTTAGTATGTGTTTTTTTGTAAATAAATGGTAATTTCAATAACTTGGACAATAAAGCGACTTGTTTTTTTACTCCTGCTAAATAAAATCCGCAATAATTTAATGTCGACTAAATACAACAGATATTATGTGGAAGCAGGCCTTATTCGATGATTTGTGTGATTTAACTCTTTATTTATTAATGAAAGTACACACAGAGAAATAATTTAAAGTCGACTAAATACAACAGATATCATACGTGCAGTAATTTAGCCGCATTTTTACTAACATTTTGATTTTAAACGATTTGAATAGGACGTTTATATTAACATTTGCTATCGCCAACGTCCATACCACGTTGAACACACCGGTTCTCGTCCGATCACCGAAGTTAAGCAACGTCGGGCGCGGTCAGTACTTGGATGGGTGACCGCCTGGGAACACCGCGTGATGTTGGCTTTTTTGCACTTTTGCTAAATCTTTTTTGATTTGTAATATTTTTTTGCGTTATGAGACATCTATAAATACTGTTTGAGATTACAATAAACTTATTTAATTCAATTACATTTATTAGTTGTTAATGCTACCAAAAGATGGCGCTATTATGGTTTAACAAGCTGTTAAAATCTTGTGACTTTCTTTTTTTGTTGAAATAGTATCCTCAACATAACAGCTACATTCCATGTAACGACAAAGGTAAATATTAAAAAATCGTAAGAATTAATTGACAGATGGAATAACCTTGATCTCGTATTTCAAATAAATATTACAAATGCAATTAGAATCGTCACTGTTAGATGTCTACAACAAAACGCGTATTGTTGTCTCTGTTTATTTCAATTAGTGTGAGAGAGATAGCAATACGTTTTGTAGAACTGCTTCGGCAATGAAAACTCACAGATCAGCGACTGAATCACCATCTCCATTATCTCACTATCTGTTTCAAGGTGCATATTTTAGTCTGTGCATGTCTTGCCGCGGTGTGAGACGATTTTTTTTTAATTTGTGACAAAAGTGTTGTAAAGCCAGGATATTGGTAAGTTTTTTTTTTCATAAATAAATAAAGATTTAAATATCGCGTATTGTATTGAAATCTAATTATTAAAATAACTTCTTTCATAATATTTGTGTTTAATATGTTGTGATAACCTTAGAAAGGGAAATTCATGTTTTAATTTTGGATTTAAAACGTTCTTCTAGTCGTAAGTTTTTTTTACGATTTAATTGTTTTATTTAATTTTTGCAAGTCGGTGTTATAATTGTCGAGATGAATATTAATTACACGTTTTTATAAGATAATTATCTTTAAAGTTAAATGTTGTTCGAAGATTTTTAATTTAAAATCTTGTCTATAATCGTTTTCCGCTTGGTTGCTTTGAAACATCACTGTGGATTCCAATGCGGAAAAAACTGTATATAAACATTTGCTATCTCTGTTTTCACTAAGAGAATGAAAGGAATGGCAGTTTATTTTTGTACTGATACTCTGACTGAGGAAACCAGAGTTAAAGCCAGCAATTGTTAGCTTACAAAAACATATTTCGTACACAGGATGTTACTTATAACGAAAAACCATTTTTTAAATTTCGTCTATCTGTGTATCTGTTTGCCTGCAAATCCGAGTTTGTTCCGGGTAATCTCTGAAACGGTTGTACCGTTTTCGATGAGTATTTTACTAGTAGTTAATATGTGTGGTTAAAACTTAGGTTTTTTTTTCTCGATAATGCAGTCGTGGACAACCATTAGTTAAACAAAATACAGTCCGTGTTATGAGACGATTGTGTTATGAACCATTGTAACTGCTCTAAACAGATTAAACAATAACCTTGTCAAACGGCCGTTATAGTGAACATGAGATTACGTTGTACGAATAACAAGTACCGATGTACATATGTATCGAGTAAGAGCGTTCGCACACCTCTAACTAAACTATCGCATAACTGTTTAGTCTCGCTTTGATCCCTATGAGCTTACGAGTATATGGAGGTCCGCACACTACTCGATTTTTAGTTGTGAATGGGCTGCTAAACAAATGACAACCGCACAATAGTTGTGCGATAGTTTAGTCAAAGGTGTGCGTCCGCTCTAAGTTGTATGGGTATATGAAATTAGGTACATTGTACAATTACATTTAAAATACTGTATAAGACTTTTGTAACATAGATTAGTGCTTTTCCAGTGTTGTTATTAGGTTTGATTCTCAAAAAGTTGATTTTAAAAATTCTTTGGTTTTATGTTTAACCACACACTGTTTCTAATGGTAATAAGCAGTCCTAATTATTGGACAAGTTACGTGGAGGACAAACAAGGTCACTCAATGATTTTAATCTCAATATTTGGCCTTTTTTGTATACTCATCATCATCATCATCTCCTTATTAGGATAAGGGAGTAGGCTCCCGTAGGGTCGGCGCAACAGGTTTTTGTCCTCCACATAACTCTATCATACGTCATCTCAGTCATCACTCCCTTTTTGATCATGTCACCTTTTACACAATCCATCCATCTCTTTCTAGGTCTACTTCTACCGATGTACCCTTCCACACTCATAACTAACGTTCTCCTTGTAACATGCGATTCATCCCTTCTAATTGGGCTTTTTTGTATACTGCATTAAAGTATTGAAGCAATTGCTATGAGGCAATTGTACACCGCCTAAGGACGTTGATATTGAACTTTGAAAAATAATTAGATCAAGGTGTACCACCATCAGAACGCTGCGACTTGTTAAAAGTAAGTGTCTTTATTGATATAGTAGCAATAAGGTCATATAGTTATATTAATAAATACTATTACACGATTTTATAACATTTTTTAATAAATATCTAAGCGATCATTGACGTAAAAGGTGGTATGATGATGTTGGGCTATGAATTTTTAGACGGCCTATTATTTAATTAAAACAGTGAACATTAAAAGAGGCATTAATTATTAAATTAATAATTGTTTTGGTGTTAGTGTTATCTGCATCAACTAAATCCAGTATCGTTAATAAAAAAGCGCCTTGCCTTTAAAAATAGTTATATTTACTTTCAACATTCTGGAAGGCACTGTTGAACATATTCTTATTTTATGTTTTTTTTGTAGTTCTACTTGTGTAATATATATTACTCGGTATAAAAAATAAAATTGAGAAACACATTACCAACTATCGGGACGAATTGTACCATAATGTATTTCATCCGTTGATAATCGCTAAATTGTTACAAATAACTACGTGTGCAAATAAATTACGTACTAGTTTATCAATACGAATAAATTGCGAATATTTAAATACTAATAGAAACATAGACGTATAAAAATTTAAAAGATCATTAACTACGCAACTACTAGAAAATAGAAGATAATATAATAATATAAAAAAACTATAAGGAAATATTAAACTAAAATAACTTAAAACGATTTAAAAAAATTTAGAAAAAACATTTTAGATTTACTATGATTTTTAAGGTTCTAATCGTGTCATACTAATAATTAAATAAAAAAAAGTTTTAATTAATCTTACTTCTTACTAATATTATAAATGCGAAAGTTTAGATGGATGGATGGATGTTTGTTAGAGTTTGTAGCCTAAACGGCTGAACGGATTTCGATGAAATTTGGTAAAGATGTAGAGGATAGTCTGGAAGAACACATAGGCTACTCACTTTTGTTTTTTTGTTCCACGCGTACGGAGTCGCGGGCGAAAGCTAGTGATGAAATAATTGATAAACATTCAATTTGGGTAGTAAACTATTCAATAATTACACAATTAGAATATGTCACTATCTGCATTAATATCTTTATACGCTTTACAATATGCAATGTTTCTCCTTATTTAAAGACAAAGCGTATACCATTGCACAACTTTTAAAAACATGTCGCCAACGTTCGGGTGCATCGTCCAAGCAATTAAATCTAAATTTTCCATACCTTCGTGGACGAAACTTGTCCGAGCGTACTTTCGTATGAAGTATTTACAAAGTAGCTACGCGAGATAAATAGCCCTCATATATTATCATAGGTAAAGTTTGATTGCTGCTAAGAAACCGGTTAACTCGTCCAATGTAAAAAGAGCCATCCCTCCTCTCTTAGATGTACTAAGAGTAGGTTGAAATGGGGAAGGGTAGTATATCTCGATGGCTCATCTGACGTTGGATGGTGCAATTGACTAGTCCATAGCATTTATGGCCATTAGTTTTATTTCGCGATCAGACGTCGTTGCGGTGAGTTGTGTTTGTTGATACTTTTTATATCGCTATTATTGACCAGTGACGAGTACTTTAAGATAAATTCAAGGTCATTTATTGTTTTCGTTGATACGCATAACAATTTTATAGTTAATCTTAATGTTATTGTTTGTTTAATATTTACTTTCGCTTTAGGTTATTTTGTGAAAACGTGAAATATTAAAACAAACTAACATACACGACTAATACCCTCTTTGTTAGTAGGGTATTAAGGATAAATGTAATGTCCATACTAGATGTTTTCTTATTAATCTAAATAACTTTTAGTTTATAGTTTACACCATAACACGCTTTAATTTACAAGAAAATTGATTCACCGGTATCCTATGATTTAAGAAAGCATAGAGGCGTACGCATTATTTAGATATTATAATTGCAAAAGTTTAGATGGATGGATGTTTGTTAGAGTTTGTAGCCTAAACGGCCCAACAGATGTTGATGAAATTTGGCACAGATATAGATAGTCTGGAAGAACACATAGGCTACTTACTTTTTTTAAATTCCACGAAAACTGAGTTACGGGTGAAAGCTAGTTAGGCTATATAACTTCCGATTAGGTATTTCTAGTTTTATCTAAAATTTCGTTGTAAATTATCTTGTTTATTTGTAGCTAATAATAACATAAGGACACGGTTTTCCCCCGATCCCAACGCTTTTGTTAAATGTTATCATTCTACTTTAGAAATCACAACTTCGTAGTTATTTATTTAATAAAAAAAACCCATACTTCAACGACCGATAGGTTTTTTTTTAAAATAGTGATAAAGTCGTTACGAAAGAAGTTCACAATCTTACTAATACTATAAATGTGAAAGTTTAGGTGGATGGCTGAACGGATTTCGATTAAATTTCGCATAGGTGTAGAGGATAGTCTGGAAGAACACATAGACTACTTACTTCTGTTTTGTTTTAATTCCACGCAGACGAAGTCGCGGGCGAAAGCTAGTTATCTATAAATCAATGTTTAAGACAAAGAACATTTTGACTGGAGTAAGGGACGCTAAACATTTTAAGATTTTCTCCTAATGTCCAGATTAAATGTTAAATTAAGCTTTTAAATATATTGCACCACAATCTTTGCTTCTATCATTGTGAAATACATTAATTGGTGTCAGAGTAGGATTTTGCTACTCATTTGTTTTTCAAAGGCCAATTTGCTCATTAAATTAAACGATAGAACGAAACTACAGACGTTTTACTGCACCGTTGTGGTATTAAAGAGTAACGACCTAAACGGAGGTCATCCTATATTAAATTTACCAATGTTTCCTTATTCGAAATCATCTTTGGCTTATTTAATAAATGCTGGCAAATCTTTTACTGGCACATTCACAGTCGGAATGGAGACTATACTGTACATTTAGTATGAAAAAACAACGCTAAAGGTCTGTTTAAATTAATATTAAATGACTCTTAATACGTCAATAAGCAGTAAATCTATACTTAATATTATAAAGGAAGATTTGTATTTTTGTATGCATTGAAATAACTTTTAAACTACTGGGCCGATTTCGAAAATTCTTTCACAATTATAAAGCTATAATATGTTATCACTAACATAGTCTATATTTTTTACTATTTTTTAATTCTACGTGGGTGAAGTCCCGAGCAAAAGTTAGTTTTATATATTTGTGTTGCAACTTTCTTGTATTTTCATCAACAAAGAGTTTATGAATAAAGTAAATAAAATAATTATACACGTATAAGTAGCAAACATAGACTTTTGCATGCCAAGAGTACACGTCACAGCGACATCTGTGACCACCTGCATGTAATTAAGTGCAACTCAATGCAGAAAAGTTCGTAGTAAACATACTATAAAAATGACTTATTCACTTACTTAATTCTTACTTGATTACGTTTACTCAACATAAAGTTGGCTTCATGTCTAATAGCTCTCCGAAGTTATCGACAAATTTATTATTAAAAAAAACCTTTCAACTCAACGATATAAAAATGTTTCCAATCTATGACGTAATATTTATGTTTTGTTTTTTATTTACGAAAGCAAGATAATTATTCTGCCACAATAACACTTAAGATAAATACAAAGTTTTGCTTGTTTTTATTTCATTATCCGTTTCGTAATTTAATAATTAACTGTCTAGAATTGTTTTGATGAATATCATTGAAGTATGACCTTGTTATCAAGTAATGCTTACTCTTTGATACTTTTAAGATAAATGAAGCATTAGGAATGTCTAGAAGTGACATTAAATTAATGAAAGCACCCTAAGATTCTTTTCGAAAAATATAGAGGGATTTTATTGACATAAAATATCGCTTTGATCCAAAGGATTTTTTTAACAAATTTCTAGGACTATCTTTTATTGTTACAGAATTATAACAAAATGCTGTTGTTGTTGTTATTTACTTCTGCGGCGATCGTGTCTGCTCACCATGAACATGTATGTATAAACACATGTTCTTACAAATACATTGAAAAAGTTAAAATTACGACAAAAAAGAACTTCTAGGATATGTAACTCTATGGCGTTATTGTAAAAAACTAACTCGTTCGACGACATTTTAATTTTTTTTCTTTTTTTAATTTTCGAACATTTACATTCCAGCCAGCACAATATAAGGCAATAGCAAAGCTGACACAGCCGAGTGGGGACGAGATCCACGGCAATGTAACCTTCACTCAACTAGCTGACGGCAAAGTCCACGTTCAGGGTGCTATCGTGGGCCTTGCACCAGGACACTATGGCTTCCATGTCCATGAGAAGGGAGACATTTCTGGAGGATGTGGTACAACAGGCTCTCATTACAATCCTCATCATGTTAGTGATTTTTATTATTATTTGTATACAGGGTGTTAATAGATTAATGGAAAAGAAATTCAAATAAAGTATTTAGAGTAGAAGGAAGTAAATTTTAGAAATGTCTAGAAGCTACTATTAACTAATGTCACGTTTGCTCTGATGTTTGGTTGATTTTTTTTTATTTAGCGGATTTAGATAACTCATTTAAAATATTTAACAATTTAAATTCTAAATAAGTTAAGTTTCAATAAGCAATAAGATTTTTGAATCATATTTTTCTAAGACTCTTTTAAACATTTTATATATCACTTTCTAGAAGGACCATGGTCACCCCAACGACGAGAACCGTCACGTCGGTGATTTAGGCAACGTGGTCTTCGACGAGAATCGAGTCAGTGTGCTAGACTATGTGGACAGTGTGATCTGTCTGACCGGAGAATACTCTATCGTGGGCCGAGCTGTGGTCCTTCATGAAAAGGCTGATGACTTCGGCAGGAGTGACCACCCTGACTCCAGGAAGACCGGGAACGCGGGAGGTCGGGTGGCCTGCGGTGTCATCGGAATCCTGTAGGCAGTTTACTTTAGATTGAGAGCGGGCGCACACTTTTGACTAAACTATTTTACAACTGTTGCGATTGTCGATTGTTTAGCAGCAAATTCAACTGTTTAGTTGCACAACTAAAAATCGAGTAGTGTGCGCACCACCATATAAGCTCATAGGAATCAAAGCGAGACTAAACAGTTGTGCGATAGTTTAGTTTCAGGTGTGCGCACGCTCTTATAAATAAGGACACAGATTTTAATACTCGTCATAGAATATAAAAAACACACCAACATCGTTGTTCATATTCTCTTAGTGTAATGTAATTTTTCTGTAAACCTTTTAATAAAAAAAAAAACTTAGAATTATATGAAAAACACAAAAAAATAAATTGCCTTTTGCACTATATTTTATACGATATCACCTTATAGTTACTACACCTTATAAGTACATAGCTGTGACAAAATTCAAATAAATCAAGACTAGCGTTGACCTACATAGGAACACGTTTACTTTGTTAGTTAAGGCAATATCATACTGTATGAGGCTGCATAGAACAAATCTTTATAACTACAAAATATTTATTACGTACAATAACAGAAAATATCGATATTTACATCGATATTTATATCGATATTTTTAAGAGTTTTAGCTCTCGATCACTCGCATATCGATATGTATTCATTAAAAATTGATCGAGCACTTTCTGAGTTAATCGAATATTAAAAATTAAAACACAAAAAGCGAAGAGGTTGAAGATTTTTCCTTAACTCCTACAATTCTATTTTATCAAGAAGGGCATCTTGTATCTTGATGTATGAAATTAAACTATTAGTTATGGTAAGTTGGCACACGCTGCTTCTATGATAATCCACAACATTGGATTGGTTGTCTCTGTTTTCACAAAGGTAATGAAAGGGATGTCAATATGATTTCATACAAGTTCTTAATGAAACTCATAATGCATTCACACCTCAAGGTGAGGCGTCGAATGTGTAAGTAACGAAAACATTTCACAATACTGGGTTTAATCTGCATAGAACATATGGCCAGTTTCCCAGCTGCATTTAACCATTCGTTAGTGCTTTGTTCGATAATTTCATGAAAGGCGTTTCCGAAGTACGTTACTTTTACTCCGTTGAGACTCCGGTCAACCAAACACTAATGAATAACTAGATAATGATAAAATAAATGGAACCTCAGAAACCCAGCATAAGTGGAGATTATTTAAACTACACACAGATGAACAAATAGTATTACAAATTAAAAACAATTCTATAATCTTTGAGACAGTAACTAAGGTGTTATCAATAGACTCGAATAATTGCAAATTACAAGCGACTACAGCATATTATTGGTTGAAATATTTTAGTAAAATCAACAGACTAAATACGTGGTAACTGAAACAAAACATTGCCTTATCTTCCTGATCCTTTTTGTCAGTATTCTTACCTTTTTTATCTTGCGATATTGACATTAAAATGAGCATCAAAAATGTATATCTGAATATCTGATATCACATCTTCATATCTCGATACAGGCAACTTACGTGATGATACCATATTTACCTAAATATTATCTTATATATAAAAATGCGGATGGATGGTCGTATGGATGTTTGTTAGAGTTTGTAGCCAAAACTGCTGAACGGATCTCGAAATTTGGCATAGATGTAGAGGATATTCTGGTAAACACATAGCCTTACTTTTTTAAATACCGAAAGATATTAACAAAAATGATAGTTTATGTATAGGCTACAAATACTCTCAGGCCACATCTAAAGGCTCTCTAAAGCTACGATTCCTCTTTGATTTAAGCTACAGTATGCAATAACGGTCAAGTCAGGAGCTTGACAAAATATGTAAATATATTTTCTCAAGCTCTTGACCAACCAGCTCAGGGAGGGGTCATGACCCCCATGACCCCCCCCCCTTGGGTCCGCCGTTGAATAACGACGCCATGAGAGTCATTACCTGTGTTGGTTGTAACAACTCTATGTTTATCTTTACAGAGATCCAGTTGAAGGCTGGAAAAGAAACAGCTCTGCGAATTCTAGAAACTCTCTGGTCCTCATCTTCACATCGATGGTTTATTTTCTTATCAAGCACTTAATTTAAAGTAATAAAAAACTATTGTCGATACTTAAATTAATTGTATAGTGTTATATAATTTACTTGTCTTGTTATTTTTGACCGACTTCCCTAAAGAAGGAGGTACTCAATTCGTCTGTATGTTTTTTTTTTTTTTTTTGCTATTAATTTAATGGACGAAAAATAGAATATAAATGACAAGAGTTTAATTAAGATATTTTTATAAGATATAAGTAGTTTTTAAACCTTCTTGTAAATATTGTTTTTAAGGTAACTGATAAGTACTTATGTAAAGTTACCTGTGTATTTTTAATCAACTGATTTGATTATATGTAGAATTTACTTCACTAATTTATTTGTTATAAGATATAACTTGTTGTGAAATAAATTATTCTAGAATGTATTTTACCTAAATCGAAAATCAAATAAATTATTATTTGATGTCGCTAAACTATTTTTTATTTTCCCATACATTTTCAGGTCCCGCAATAGACATTAGTTAATTAAAAGGCTCAAAAAGGGGGCTAAAAATTACAACCTACAATCTAGTCAGTCGGTCTAGGTTAACCTGATATTCCAAAAAAATGGCGACGACGAATCATATTTCAGTCTAAATCTGGTGTGGTCAAGCGCTGGTTTATTTATGTTAAAAAAAATCCAATGGAAAAAGAAAAGAAACAAGGGTGGTAATTAGGAATAAAAACTTGTAAAGTGTATAAATTTTTTGTATCGATTTAACTTCAATAAAATCTCTTTAATTATTCATAGCCATAATTTTCCCACACATATGTCTGTTCTCATCAAATAACTAATGAAGATCTATATTTACAGAATTAGTTTGCGGAAAATTCAACTTTAATACAATAGTTTTAAAGTTTAGAATTCTTTAAACAAAGCTTGAAAAATGTATCGGTTATAGGTATATGAAGGGAATAGACATAATTTATGGCTTTTCAGTCAACATTACAAAGTTGTTTGAAGTACTCGTGTCCTAAATATTGATGCAAAGATGATGTTCGACTGGGCATCTGTTGGCAAAATATGCGCGAAATGGCTGCTTTTCGTTTTAAATGGATTATGTATTGTATGTTCTAACTAAATTATATTTAACTAGCTGTTGCTCGCGAAGTCGCCCGCGTGAAATTAAAAAATATAGCCTATGTTACTCACAGATAAATTACCATTCTAACGGTGAAAGAATTTTTAAAATCGGCCCAGTAGTTTTTGAGTTATTTCAATACAAATCTTTATTCTTTATAATATTAGTATAGATTTAAAATTTAATAAATTACTACTTGAAATGTGGAAAAGAGCATATTAAGCGATCAGTGGGTACGCTTAAACGCTGCGGGATTTTGTACTGCTTTAGATAGTTTTTTATTGCATTTTCAAATTTTTGTTTCTTTACAATAAATAAATAAAATATTTTTAAAGGCATTAAGACTTTCCAAATAAAATTTAAATAGCTTCAGTATGATAAAATTTAGTTGTTATATTTAAATGATAAATAGGAAACTAACGGCCAAATACTGAAACGAATTTTAAATCTAAAGTTACAATTTGATAGACGTCAAAATTTGGAGTTTAATCGTGGCCTTATTTAAGATATTGTTACATATTTAAATGATGTCTCAGTGTTAATTAATTTTGAAGTCATTCTTTATTTAATAGCTGATTGCAGTTGGCACCACTATATTTGCTATAGTAGATATTAAGGTGCTGAATAAATACGGCGATGGTGCGGGCCACGGGACACAGTCTGGAGACATACTTATTATAATTGCCTGCTTGTTGCTGTTTGCTGTGGCGGTATTCGGCTGCATTGGTACTGCTAAAGAGAATGTTAAGATCCTTTGTCTGGTAAGTCTTTTGAAGTAGTACTTCGACCCTTAATTTGAAGTCAGAACAAGGAAAAGAGAAATTCCGTCTCTGACTATCAGAGGGTTACGGGCGTGAGGCATGTTGTCAAAAGCAACAAATAATGTAAGCATGGGAAAAATGGTACGACCGCATTTGTATGGAAACTAGCTGTTGCTCGCGACTTCGACCGCGTGAAATAAAAAAATATAGCCTATGTTACTCACACATAAATTAGTTTTCTAACGGTAAAAGAATTTTTTAAATCGGTCCAGTAGTTTGTTGGTTATTTCAATACATACAAAAATAAATCTTTTCTCTTTATCATATTTAGTATAGACAAATTTTCAAACTCTGGGATCACCAAATGTTTAGCAAAAATTCTTGATTCCACATCTAAAATGAAGCAATTATAAGATGTTTCTTTTAGTACGTAGGTTTCCTGATGCTGTTCCTGGTGGTAGAGTTATTGGTGGCGGTATACGTCGCCGTGCAGAGGTACGGCCTCGAGTTCAGGGTCTCCGAGTCAATGCGCAACCAATTCTTTCGGAACTTTACAAGCGAAGAGTTGGCTCAACATAAGAAGATTTGGGATGACATGCAGATAACAGTCAGTTTCTATAATATTACCTTAAAAATCAAAAGAAGATTCCTTTGTGAATTGGATATAGAAGACAAAATTAATCTGCTAAAACTGGCTTTAGTATTTTGCCGTATACAAATACTAAGGCGCTTTTCATAATACAATACTTTTCGACAATTCATATCTTAACTTTCTTCAGTATGAATGCTGTGGTCTGAATGGTCCAGAAGACTACCAAGCTATTCGGCAGCCGATCAGCATATCTTGCTGTCCACGAGCATTCCGCGCGAAGACGGATTACGCTCAGCATCAGTTTTATCAAATATGTTTGGAGTAAGACTTGAATATCTATTAGAAAAACGTTTATATTCGGTATTATCTATTTTCTAATGTCTCTGTAAATTCCCCAGATCAAAGAGTTACTTCAACGTGGGCTGTGAGGATGAAATACTGCAGGAGATCAGAGCTGACGAGGACTGGCTGATAGGGGTCACCGTCATCTCCTCATGGTTTCAGGTGTCTTACTTGAGCTTAGTTAACACCCATATATTCCTGTATTAACTTTATAAGCATCTTCTTTGATTTTACAATAGTCTTTCAACACACTTATTCTAGTTGTTAAATTGCCTTAGAGTAGATTAATGTTTACTAATGACCCTCAAATCGTCATCATCTCCCCTGCCTTATCCTACTCCCGTAGGGTCGGCGCAACAGGTTTTCGTCCTCCAAAGCACTCTATCATCCGTCATCTCAGTCATCACTCCCTTCTTGATCATGTCACCTTTCACGCAATCCATCCATCTCTTTCTAGGTCTACCTCTACCGGTGTACCCCTCCACATTCATAGACCCTAATGACTAATGACCCTCAAATAGAGGAGAATATTAAATTAGTTACCTTATATTATGTCTGACTCTTACTTAACGCAGCAGATAGATTAGTTTGATGATTTTTAAATTGACCTACCCCTCTAGACAAAGTGACTTTCGATTAGCGATGTCGCTTGTAGAATCGACAAAATGTGTTAAAATGTATAGGAATGAATACGTGACAAGCACGTGACACATCAAATGTATATTATATATCCATACATTTTTGACTTTTCGATCAGCGATATAATTGAATGTTTCTTTTCTAAGGGGGCTTTTCTATTGTATAAGTACGCAAGACCTAATAGTATTATTATTTACAGGCTGCACAAGTGTTAGCTGCTATGTGGTTATCTCAAATTACGAAACGAGAGGCACAGTTCAAGCAACAGACGCTACGACATTAACTCAAGCAACTCAACATATTATTGCACCAATGTTTTGATCTAATTGCCAACAAAATAATGTGTCTAATAAATTGTCACCGTACATTGCCTTTCATTTTTTAAATGATAATTCTTCCCTGTGTTATAAATCTAAATGTCTTATTTTGAATCTAGCTGTTGCCCGCGACTTCGTACACGCAATATTAAGATAAAGTAGCCTATAATATGCCCGTATATGTCAGCTATCCTTCAGTGAAAAATATGAAAATTTTTCAAGCTAAATTGCTGATGAAAACTTAACTATAATCTTCAATTACCATATCAAGTCATGAGAGATTATTTTTTTCTGTATGAATGCTTTTTATCATATTCTTCTCACTTATTAATTAAATTCGCTTCTCTTTTTAACGTTCTTTCTCCAGTAAAATAAGAGCCCGATTAATATAAGTACCATAATTTATTTGTATCACAAAAGCTTTTTAATACACGCATGGTTTATATTTCTTGGTTACCAGTAACCAATCACACCGCAGGCGACATGGTGGCCAGCATTCCCGGTCGTCTTAGAGTCAGGATGCTCGGTCTTTCCGTAGTCATCAGCCATGGAGTGAAGGACGATAGCTCTGCCGACGATGGAGTATGGTCCTGACAGTTTGATCACGTGGTCCCAGAAGTCTACGTTAGCCACTTGGTCCTTATTGAAGACCACGTTGCCTAGGTCACCGGCGTGGCGTTCCTCGTCGTGTGGGTGGCCATGCTCTTTCTGTATAAACACGATATATTAAAACTTGGAAAACTATGTCATAGTGTAAAGAAAGTAATCTGGTATTTTTATTCTAATATGTAAATATGCGGCGAAGAAATTCAAAAGATATGTGTGAAGTCAACCAATCCGCATGTGGCCAGACTATGGCCTAGTCACCCTAACTTAGGGTAGGCTCCGAGCCCCTCGGTGGGGACGTATAGTGGGGTGACGATGATGATGTGATGATGTAAACATGAAACTGTGGGATAGATTGATATTTGTATAAGCATTGTTAAACTTACATTATCAGGATTGAAGTGTTCCCCATTAGAGCCGCATCCCCCGGTGACGTCCCCCTTCTCGTAGATATGGAAGCCGTACTCTCCCTCGGGCATGCCCACGATCACCCCCTGGATATGGACTTTGCCGTTAGCATCCTGGACGAAGGTCACGTTGCCGCGAACCTTTCCACCATTTGGCTCCTCCAGTCTGACGATCGCACGCTGTTGGTCGGATTTTTCTGACTGGAAAATGGAATTCAATTATAGATTAAGTTGTCTGAGTGACATTAGGATTATGTTAGAGACAATGCCACACTGAAATTGTAGTACAATTAAGTTTAAATATTTTTGTCTCTGTTTTCTTAAAAAGAAAGAAAGAGATGGAGATAAAGAAATAATTTAGAAGTATTATGTGGTAAAGAGAGACTTACATGACTATGGCTGTGACTGTGGTCATGACCACCATGCGCTGCCACCGCGACCACCACAGATGCTATCAGCAAGAAACACCTCATTTTTCTTAAATTTTCTGTAAATAAAACAATTGCATTTAATTAAAGAAAACTTAATTATCGCTATCAATACGTTATTATTGTTTCGTTCCAAATGTTGAAAATATTAAACTAAAAATACTACTATAAATTTAATTAAAAAAAAAAACAGATTTTCACAGTAAATTTATTTATTTCTAAGCATCCTTTAAAAGTTGCAAAGACGATAAACAAAATTATAGCGGTCAAAGGGTTAACAAATCTGTTATCTATTTTTCTTAATATTTTTTTTTAAGTCGGAAAATAATAGCGTACACGACTCACCTTTACGACTTCGTATCACTAATGATGTTGTAACTGATCTGACAGCAGAATATATACCAAAGATGCGAACAAAAAAGATGCGTTTTATTGCATAGATACATTTGGGGTATTTCCCTCGGTATACCTAATTGTCTGGGAGAGCTTGACATAATACTTCGTGACCGGTTATTTGATCAGGCCATACAATCAGGGAATATGGCGGTGGGGTCTGTAGCGGTTATAGAGATTTTAAATGTGTGTATGAAAAAAGGTTTTTCAATGATAATATGCTAATTGTTTTTTTTATTATTGTCCCACAAAATCTCACCTAAGTGTTTTTATTTATAAGAGGTAGAGTTTGACTAATAACAAGAAACATGGTATTTATAGTGTAAACGGAACACTGCGAATTTCAGCGGCTGTACTTACATTTATAGGAGGAAAATCTCTTTTCAATTATACAATTTTAAGTGACTACAATTATTGTGCAAAGTTTGGATGTTACACACTGGAAAGGTGTGTTTATTTAGGGTTTTAGTAGCGTTTATTCAATAACTTTGAAGGTTAGACGATACTGATACGTGGCTGAACCGTTGATGGCTTTATTTTTCATACGTATTCAAAAGGTTGGTACATAGTTCACATTTTACTTGAGTAATATTAAATTTAGAATATGTAAGTAATTTTTGAATCCAAATCAATATGTATTAATTCTTTTGTTTTGTATAAATTAAATTTCTTTTATTTCATTTACAGTTTTATGTCAGTGGCAACTTATTATGTTCACTGTAGTATAAAAGTATGTAATAAAATATCGATTAAGATTAATTTGATCAATTAGAAATTCCATATTGCTTAATTATCTGTAGATTAATTTAATTAAATTTTAATCGACGTAACAAATGCGACGTGAATTGGAGATTCGATGATCCTGCGATGAGCGAAGAAAAAATAGAACCAGAAACAGGTTTATTGACATAAAATAATTTGATACTAACTATTGTTATTGAAAGCAGAACTTTACTTATGAAAGCGTGCGCAGACCTTTGACTAAACTATCGTACAACTGTTGTGCGTTTGTCGATTGTCGATTGTTTCGCAGCCATGTCAACTGTTTAAATCAAGTGGTGCGCCTATATAAGCTCATAGGAATCAAAGCGAGACTAAACAGTTGTGCGATAGTTTAGTCAAAGGTGTGCGTGGTCTAAATATGAAGGGATACATCGGTAGGAGTAGTAAGATGGATTACTAAACATATTTAGTTATTACTAAATTTTTTTTAATTTAATGAAGTAACGAGCAAAAATTAGTTATTGCTATTTTAATATGTGAACTACTGAACATATTGAATTAACTACAGATAAGGTCTTAATTTTGAAAATAAATTTACATACTAATTTATGTGCAGTCATGATTTTCCTCAAACATAAGGAAGGTAAATTGTCAGTTGGAAAACCAAAGCACCTAGAGAGTAGATATAATGAATTAGACATGCCATAATGCTCATTTACCTACTATAGAGCTAAGCATTCATAGACAGAATGTCAGTCAATGCAGTAAAAGGCCAACTTCACCAAATAACCATAAATAACATTATAGAAACATATCAATGTGAAAAAACATATTTATGGTGCCTTTTCTTATGACAATATTTTCAGCGCCTCTAACGGTGAAATAATGAACTAAGTCACCGGTGTTCCCAAAATAAAGTATGAAATCGGCTGAAAATTACAAGGTTTTCTGATTTAAGAGCACTTGAGCGCCCTCTATTTTAACTCACAGGCTTTTATTTAATCGTACCTTAATCTCTTTTTAACCGATTTAGTTTTTCTTTGAAGGTCTACTAAGGTCTAAAAGTGGATCTTTGTTGTACAACAAACACGCTTATAAAATAAAGAAGCGACATATTTTATCCTTGTTTAATGCGATGTCGCGACAATTAACTACATCAATTTATTAAAAACCTAAAAAAACCTAATAGCATTTAAAAACGTGTTCTTTGTCCTTTGATTTAGGAATGACATTCAAAATTCAAAGTTATTTTTAAGCTAAATCACTGGCAACAAACAACTTTATGTGACCTGAATATAAATAAAAAAGATTGTAGAGGGTTTTAAAAATTGTCATCAACGAAGAAAGATTGGATTCTTTTACTTTTAAAATATACTTTATAAACCACATTAAGTGTCTATTTCCACTGCAGGTAACGCGCGGCTAAAACCTAAGTGGAATAACATCTAAAAGCTACTCTTCATTATAAAGGATTTACGGATGTTTTTAAGATAAAAATACAGAGATGTATAAATAAATAAAGAGTGATTTTAAATTCATATTAATCTAAGATTACCTACTTTGTGTTGCCTAATTTTTGTTTATTTAAAACGAGCAAATGAGGTAAAAACTATAAACAAAACCAACATTTGTAGATAGCAAAATGGCGCAGAGCAACAGTCATTTAATCATCATGAACTAGAAATATATTTTGTTTTATTATTTTGTTATTGTCTGCATTTAGTTTGTTTTTCATATTTTTTTTGAATCCACTTAATTGACCAATTTTGTAGCATAAACATATTATAGTTTTATAGTTTTACATTATAATAAAGCGTAAACACACACTTCTTTGTTGCCTAAGATGTCAGCAATTACAGCATATTTTTGAATAATTCTTTTTTTAATAAAAAGCCCTACACTTACGTCACGCTTTAGGCAATATATTTTCACGCCATTAAACTTAGGGGGTAAATATTTTGGATAAAAACCCTAATGTAGGAAAGAGATCATAAGTTGCTGCCAGCATCAAGGAAGCACGTTTGTCATCATGTCATGTCATTTTGACATTTGTTATTGATAATTTGACAGATGTAAACAATAAATTTATAATTTCATGCGGATGACGCCGCACGCGAACAGCTAGTTTAAAATACTTGACGTCATTATTATTATCGATTTTTTAATTTTTACTCCTTTTGAAACTTCATACATTGTAGATATTCAATTTTACTAAATTACTGGTATAATGGAACCGCAACCACCTGCATTCGATCAATACTCATCAATTAATCGAATCAAAATTACTTGCAGTGTAAAACAAATTTAAAATTAAAGCGAATTACGGAATTTCAAACCTTAACACCAAACACATAAAGCTCTTACAATATGTAAAAAGATGTTCGTTGTTAAGGAACATGACAACAAAACACAACACTGTAACTGCAGCTTCAGTTAATTAAAAATAGACTTTATTGCATGTAGAATAAAATTGATTATAACACTTTTTAGCAGACAAAGGAAATGTAAAGCTACCCTTATGCGTGGGCAGAAAAACATCTGTATTCTCATGCTCTATATTTTGTTCAAAGAGTAGTAATTTGAGTTAAAGTATCATCGACTATTTAAGTCGGGAATAATAAAGTGTAATGGTGCTACCATAGAAGTGAAGAACGCGGATAAAGATTTACTAATTTATCTCTTTGGTTTTTTCAAAGGGAAAGAAAGGGATGACAACGTCAACTCAAGTGACCTTGTATCCCACAGGTATTATCGCTTTTCAAATGTCTTGATGAGGCAACGGAACTCTGTGCAGTACCATCTCCTCGCTTTCTGCTATGCTTTGCTCTAAAATTTTGTTCTACACAACGACTTGCGTAATGTTAAGACCCGTCAAGATGTATGAAAACTATATTAGAGTGTCCGGATTCTAGAATCTTTCTGGAACATCTTATCACAAACAATTGATCGCCATACACGGAACGAAGTTTGCAATCGCATAAATTATGTCGTACGTCAATCACTTGATGCTGTCATTTGCTGAATGTCCGTGTATGTCGGTCATAAGATGTCATAAAAGTATTAGGTATTCTGAGATTTATCCTGTTTCTATACAGAAGTGCAGTGGCGCGAAGTAATTTAATATCATTTACCTTATTGACGTGGTCGTAATTTAATTTGATCACTAAATTGATACGTCATATCGAATTATAATTGAGATTTGGTTTTTCCTGCTATTACTTATTATTTATTTGCATGTTACTTATTGTATTGTGTAAAAATGTGTATGTGCCATAATTTTGTCATGTTGGTTTATCTCAAGAAATAATTTAAAAAATAGTTTCCTTGTCGATACTCTAGCCTAGGTATAGATGTGATTCGATTACTATTCAGGTTTCTTCGCCAAGGCAACTAAATTTGGGATACTCGAATCTTGAATTCTCATAGTGCACGATTGTTGTTGTCGGTGTTTAAGTAATGTGTTATAATCATCACATTTTTTGCACTTGGTTTTTCGTCTCGTGAGATATGCTGTCACAGGTAATAACTATTCGCTCCTACACTTAATTTAAGGGATGCTAAAATCAAAGTGATTTTTAGCTCTTATTTCTTCAGATAATAAAATGACAAGAATTAATTCAATAACAGAGCGATTAATCGCTCCGCTCATGGCAAAGTTCGCACCCGACTGAGTGTATCGTCCATTCGTCGTATGATCGATAGCTCAGCACTTTCTGTCGGGTTTTCCGTCACACCGCACACGACATCCACCATGAAGCCACTAAGTATCCGTTGCATGAAGTTCTTTCTTACATTGCTCAATATCTTGTTTATTGTAAGTTACTGGTATTCTTAGAAGCAACATTCGAAGAGTACCTCTATTCAATTAGGCTTGGGCTATTGCTAGAATATTCAGGATAGTCAGTTGTTACGTTTTTTCTTGTCTCACATTCGTGTGACAATTCTATCAATTCATGGGTTTAAGCACTTGACTTGTAATCTTCAGGTCCTGGATTCAAATCTCGCCATGTACCAATATGATTTTCGATTGTTCGAATTTCATATGTACATACATTCCCAACATTCTCACGGTGAAGGAAAACATCGTGTTGCAAGTTGGCTAGAGTTGTTGCCTAAGGCCTAGTCGCCCTAGCTTAGTGTAGGCTCCGAGCCCCTCAGTGGGGACCTGCCCTCAGCCCTCAGTGGGGCTGGTGATGATGATGTGTTGAATAGTAGCATTGTTGTTATAGTAAGTGTTAGAACTGGTAAAGCAGCTAACAAAATTTGATTATTTCGTTTTTTTTTCTCAGTTGTTCGGTTTGGCATTGATCGCGGTGTCGGTGATGAACATGCGCGAGCGCAGGATCCGGCCTGAACAGTCGACTGTCTCTCGTGGAGTGCTGTCTTTCCTGTTGACTGTGGGCTTGGCGTTGCTAGTTGCGGCGGTGCTGGGCTGCGTCGGCGCACTCAGAGAGAATGTCAAGTTACTCTATGCGGTGAGTGTAACGGGTAAATACGTTTGATGGGTGAACAAATGTTACAGGAATTAACAGAAACCGACATTTTACTATGTAAAATTGTAAAGTTTTTGACTTGCTTTTACATTGTTCTTGTAGCATGCATGTTTCTTCATCTTTCTGATACTGCTGGAGGCAGCGGTGGCAGTAGGTGGTGCGCTGGTCAGTACGTGGGTCACCAGCGGCAACAGTCTGCGCGGACAATTCTTCAAGAACGCCACGATTGAGGACCAAACCACTCAAGAATATTGGGA
This sequence comes from Papilio protenor, assembly GCA_029286645.1. Classification (NCBI taxonomy): domain Eukaryota; kingdom Metazoa; phylum Arthropoda; class Insecta; order Lepidoptera; family Papilionidae; genus Papilio; species Papilio protenor. The sequence goes on from JAGSMZ010000022.1 coordinate 1,172,553, forward strand.
CCGTACCCAGGCAGAGGTGATGTTCAAATTATATAAGGAAATGTGTTATGGGATCTTCAAATACTAGCAAAGGGGAGTTCACACATCTCTTAGATTACTGTGATCAATAGAAGGATACGTGGTTCAAGAAATATCTATAGGAAAAAGGTCATGATGAGAATTTAGCGAATTATAAAAGCTAGATTGTATGTAGATTTAACTTAACTTCAATTTTCAGAACCAATGTTGCGGAGTAGATGGTCCACGAGACTACAAATCCCTCCAACGTAATATACCAGCGTCTTGTTGTCCTCAAGGATATCCTATAAAAGAGGGGGGAGCTAGGAAACATCTGCATGGATCGTGTATCGCTGAACAAACGTACTATGCCAGAGGCTGTGAGAAGGTTTTGCTTCACAAGAAAGCTTACAAAGGCAACATCATTATTGTATCTGGTGTTGTTTTTATTATGTTTGAAGTAAGAATAATTTTTTATTGATTTTAGTACAACTGTCAGCAGGATTCCTAAAGTTACACACGCTCATTTTATCTGAACAGTGCGATAGTTCATATAAATCGAATGTGAAGGCAAAACTGAGATTTGAACAGTTCAGATCTGTTTTTTTTTTAATTATTGGACAAAAACATAAATTGAAAAATAGGACTGTCCAGATAAAACTGAGCGTGTGTAGCGTGCTTTACGAGCTTTTGTTCATTCAAATCAATAAAACCACTTTTTCTTTCTAGATTTTTTGCGTTTCGACGAAAAAAAGTTTCTTGAAAGAGAAATATTAGGGCCTCTCCTACCAAATTATAAATTGTCTGATAACAATCCAACGTGTAAAATATGTGATGGAAATATCGGATTTTGTTCCGTTATCTGACAGTGACGTCATTTTTAAGCTATCTGAGCCTCTATCAGCCAGTGGTGGGACAGGCCCTAAATATTTTTCTGCGACGTAGTTTGTATTACTGCTATTCTATTACTATTATATAAACATTTTTCTCAATTTCAAATTACATTAACACGTAATGACTTTTTTCAGATTCTCTGCGAGTCTTTGGCGATCTGGATGGCCAGGACGATTAAATCGGAGCGCAAAAGAATGCAACAAAACTTGCAGGCGCATTTCGAATCTTAGTATGAAGTTAAAGGGACTGAAACTAACGAACTTGGCAAATTAAATCTATTTAAGTATGTTTACATAAGCAAAGAGTCGGCTGAATTCGCTGTAGGAACTCAGTAGTCGCACAATATCAGATATTAGGATAAAAAAAGTTAAGTAACCTTACTTAAAAATAGTTTTTAGATTATTAATAAAATTTAATTAAATTAGTAGATACTTAATACTTTAACTTTCTTAGATTTAGGATAAATACTTTTTACAAGAGAAAAAAAATCTAATAAATTAACATTAGAAGTATTGCAGTGATTCTAACAATATCGAATAGACAACATAGTCGAAGTTAATCGTTTTAAAATCATAATTATTTCTATCTCTTGGAAAATAATTGCTTTGTTCTCGTTGTGACTGTTTTAGACACAAGCACTAGGTATGCTAATATTTATTAATTACTTATTACACTTCTAATTCTTATTTTTCTTAATACTTATCAATATTATAAATACACGGATGTTTGTAAGGTATTTCCAGGACTCAACGGATCGCGTTGAAATTTCGCATAGATGTAGTAGCCTGGAAGAAGACATAGGGTACTTATTGTTTAATTCTGCACGGATCGTGTCGCGGGTGATAGCTAGTATTTCTTAATTTAGTGCCCTAGAATAGATATAAATACTTAACATTTTCTTACTAACTGTAAAAATGAAAGCTCTCAAACATAAGCTGCAGTCTGTGATACGTCAGTAGTGTTATTATACGAAATATTGAACGTTTAAAACATAAACTTAATTAAAACTGATATAGCCACTATTTTTCATTCTTCAATCTTCAATAGTTCTAAAGATAACAATTAACAATTGGTATTTTGTAATAATAAGCACTTTATTGTTGAACTAGATTAAGCACAGTGTAGATGTGACTATTCAATATATACTAACTTGTTGGACTATGTTTACGTAATGTCGGCCATCTTGGATTTAACACAATGTCATTTTACTAGTCAAGTCATTCATTTGCTACTCATAGTGTGGTGTTTGTCAGTTTGTAACGGCGGCCATTTTGGATTTTCCATAGTGCACTGTATTCTTCTAGTCATCCATGTTAATTAGGAATTTACTTCAGTGTTTTTTAATAATACTTAAATAGCAATGTTTAATAGAATCTCGTGTATTTTTAATTAAATTAAGAATATTGTACTTGTCACAAATAATAAGTTTTCATTCACATAAATTTGTATTAACATGAAATTTAAAATTGAGTTACAGCTGTGGTGATTTCGTAAAGGGACCAATGCGTATTAGTTTAGTAATAAATCTAAGTAATAATGAAGTTAAATTTAAGTTACTTATTAATGCACCTAAAATTAAGGTTTCACTGAAAATAAACACAAATCTGGAACACGAATAGTTTTTTTTATTTATTTAGGAAAATCTCTATCATATAACACTAATAAAGTTTGTTGAATTTTATAAACGAGTTTAATTTCAAATAGTTTTAAATCAAGTGACAAAATACATATAAAAAATCATTTTCTACATAGCGTTAAACAAATAAACTCATAGACATAAATACAACTAAAACGCCATTTCTAAACAATGGAAAACAATCATTGGAACTAATATTAATAACAAAATACATAGGTAAGTAATATATTATACATAATTTCTTATATTAATAAAAAACAATTACAGCATAATTTCCTATATTAAAAAAAACGTATATTGTGGTGGGCAGATACAGCCTTACAAATAAACGTGGTATAAAGTTAAACTTAGGAATAAACTGAGTATAAGCAAAATTTGTACTAATAATTGTGTATAATCAGTTTATTCCTAAGTTTAATTTTATACCGCGTTTATTTGTAAGGCTGGTACAGTTTAAAATTACTTTTGGTTAAAACTTGACTAGTTAGTTAAGCTTGAAAATACTATTGAAAAACATAATTCCCACAAAGAAGCGTTTTTCAAAAACTTAATAATAATCTATACTTTATACTTATTATAATAAAGCGTAAACACAAACTTCTTTGTTGCCTAAGATGTCAGCAATTACTGCATATTTTTGAATAATTCTTTTTTTAATAAAAAGCCCTACACTTACGTCACGCTTTAGGCTATATATTTTCATGCCATTAAACTTAGGGGGTAAATATTTTGGATAAAAACCCTAATGTGGGAAAGAGACCATAAGTTGCTGTCAACATCAAGAAAGACAGATTGCTAAGGTTTGTCATGTCGTTTTGACTTTTGCTATTGATAATTTGACAAATGTAAACAATAAAATAAAGTTTTTATAATTACACGCGGATGAATCCGCACGCGAACAGCTAGTAGGTAAATAAGTATTAATATTAAAAATCTAACATACAAGTGTCACTATTTTAATAAACTCTTCAGACGAAAACGTTATCCTAAAATCTCACAATGATTAACGATTTATCAAGAATATAACAAACATGGTTGAAAATATCTTTATTTATAAAAATAGGCGAAATTTTACATTAGACTGCATACAGCATGTCCGGAAAAAAAGTAACGTCCCAAAAGGTAACTTAATTCAACTTATCTATCCAAAGTTGCGTAGTTTATCCCCTAAAGGCTTTCAAAGTTTTTCATTTATTTCACATTTATTGGTATATCTCGAAAAGTCATAAATCGATTTAACTCACACTTCGTTATTAATTCCAGGACATCCTGTATATTTCTTAGTTTCAACTGTCTTATTATGAACGGAATATAAGTTGATTAACTAATTTTTTTTTTAATTTATTAAAACAACATGATAGCCAACATTATTCCAATATATCTAGGACCTAGCGTTTTCTAAAATAAATAAAATATGTAATAATAATTAATAACAAACTTCTATTATTAAAATCTAACCTAAATTCAAATCAAAAGCACCGCCATGAATCCAGTATTGCGTTAATAAAATAAATAACTACCTAAGAAATAGAGAGAGATTCTTATTCAATTTAATTATATTAAAAAAAAATAAAAAAAAAAACATACGGACGAATTGAGTACCTCCTTCTTTTGGGAAGTCGGTCAAAAAGTAAGTTTTCAGCTTTTTAAATAAAGAATAATTTTCAAAATAAAAATTTATATACAACTTTTAAATTAAAAAATATTTTTAAATTTCAATTACTAAATTCCTTTTTTCTTTAACTTTACAAAAAACTACTTGTGCATTAAATTGCATATTTAAGGGATGTATTATTCAATAGATTTTTAATAATTTTTTTAACAAAATCGATTAATCTGATTTACATTTAATTTAAACTAAAGACATTTTTTAATAAAATCAAATAATCGAATCATTAAAATGAAAATAAAGTTAGAAATGCAAATAACTTAACATAATTACAATAAATAAAGCTTAAACACCAGCTTTTTTAACATTACTTATATCTATAGTGCTCAAAATGCTTGTCATGAATTGCTAAGTTACTGCTTCAAGCAGTCTCGCGGCCTTTGCCCTCCGTTTTAATAGAGTGTGCGAGCCACAGAGCCAATACTATACCTGCGATCTGAAAATCAAGGACAATTTATTAAAACAATAATTTTGATTTAATTTAAATTTTTGTCTATACGTTTATCATACTTTCACAGTAATATTGTAAATGCGAAAGTTTAGGATGTTTGTTAGAGTGTGTAGCCTAAACTGCTGAGCCGATATCGATGAAATTTGGCATAGATATAGAGGATAGTCTGGAAGAACACATATGCTACTTGCTTTTGTTTTTTTTTATTCCACGCGGACGAAGTCGCGGGCGAAAGCTAGTTTCTTACATTTTTTTCTCTGCAATTTGTCTTGTCATTAGTTTTGATTGTTAACAGCTAATTTTTACAATCCATGTAGACTTGAAGCAGTCAACAACAGAAGTCTCTAGGATAATGACTTCTGTAGGCTCAAAAAGCACTTCATTTTTGACTACCTGGTGCTCGAGAGTTCGTCTGCGTGAAATTAAAAGTATAATAAAAAATATAGCCTACATTACTGATAACGTAGCTTTTTAATAGTGAAAGAATTTTTCAAATCAGTCTAGTTTTTTTTTGAGTTATTACAATACATACAAAAATCCAGAAATCCAAATCTTTATAATATTAGTATAGAAACAACTAACCTCTAAGAAGCAGAACAATATGCCGCAGACGATGACGGACAGTCCAGCGCTGTGCACGGTGCTCAGTACTTTGTCCTCGCAGCCCTCTTTGTAGTACTTCTCCATAGAGAGGCAATCAGAGCGCTTGATCTCGTCCACTTCGTCCGAGTTGTCCGGCGGACAGCAGCTGAAAGATGGCTTCAAGCGCGGCTCGGACGCACCGTAGTTCTCAGGACCAGTCACACCGCAACATTCCAGCTGGAATTCAATGTTTGGTTATAGTTACTGATACTTAATCTTAACCTTCAATCTATATCTATGCTAATATAATAAAGCGTAACACACTACTTTAGTTACGTAGGATGTCAGCAATCACAGCATATTTTTGAAGAATTCTTTCTTTAATAAAAAGCCGTAGACTATATATTTTCACGCTATTAAACTTAGGGAGTAAATAAATTGGGAAAAGCTTACTTGTGGGACCACAAACTACAAGCTTGCTATTTGCAATTGAGAATTTGACAAATGTGAAGAATTAAATAAAGTTTTTATAATTTATAATTATGTTCTCGTGCGGCTTCATTCACGAGACCAGCTCGTCGTTTTATAAACAACAACTTTTATAAAATTTATCTGATAGCTATATCTTACATTCGGTAAAAATATGAATTATACTAACGCTGCTCTGCACACGGTCCCAGAACTCCCTGTAGACGGAATCCTCCTCCCGAGTGGATTTGTTCTTGATGAAGGAGGCCCGGAGTTGCGTCTTCATGGTGCCTTCTATCTGCGGCCGCAGCGCCGCCGCCGCGATGCCAATAGACAGCTCCAACAGGATGATGATTATAAGGAATCCTGCGAACTAGCAGAACAGAGTTCTTAAGAAACGTTAGTTTCCATTAGGATGCTTCCAATCTCATGGAGAATTTGAAGTGAATATTTTGCCCATGACAATGAGCAAAGGTCTTGTTGAACCAGTCATTGAAATGTTAAGTCTTATGGTGGGACGTACCACAGTTTGTTGATTATCTGGAAATATTAGGTGCGCTTTATGATCATGGAATACCTTTTATATAGGACGCTGACGTAATCGTAACATCGAGTTCGACGACATCGTCGTTATTGTGGCGTTCCCATTCAATAATGTGGGTCAGGGATGATGGATCGGTAAATGTCACGAAACCGAATATGAATCGATGTTGTTATTTTTAATACCTTTCCTTGGACGTTCGTTAGTATTTATTAATTTTCAAAAATCATTAATTCCAGCTATATTTAAGGGTTTACCGAAAGGTTTTCCATAAATTTGTAGAAAACAGCTCCACAAACAAATAGAACTCAAGGTATTTTTTTCTTGGTAATTTCAAATAATATCTGTCAAATTTTCGGTAGTAGAAATATTACAATGGAAATTACTAACGCAACCGTGTCTAGTCCCCGTTGACCCGCTTTATAAATACAGAAATAAACATGAACTCATAATGATAGAAATAGACGGTGCCCACTTGTAGTTAAATGAAAGAAATCATTACACGTGCGTTTTTCTCTTTAATTCAACAACCAATTATTATGCATAGTAGATTATTTAAATAACTAATGAGTCCTACTTAAAAAGCCTTAATTCGAAGACTTTATAAGGCGAACTCGCTAGAGCGCAAATTAATAGTAACATCCTTGTAAGCTGATGATCGTATAGCTTTCTTATTTGCAAAAAAAACATAAAAGACTTGTAGTAATACTTACAATGTAGAGCAGCTTAGGGCTCTCTTTCCAGGCACCGAAGCACCCAAATGCAGCGACGATGATAATAAGGACTCCGATGGCGATGAGGACAGCGTCAGTCTCGTGACCAGTCGTCTCCATACCAGCGAAGCCCTGCAGCATGCCCAGGTCCACGCATGCTGTCGCTATTATCACGATACCGAAGATCTGAGGATAGAAGGGACAGTGGTATAAGTATTGTGGAAAAAGTATGCATTTCCGGAACCAATTTTAGGGAAAAAAATGACGCCTTGTAAAATATGTACTGGCCAAGTGCGGGTTGGTTGACTTCACCCATATCTTTGAATTTCTTCGCCGCTATGTGCAGGTCGCATCACGATGTTTTCCTTCACATTGAACTTTTGTAGTTAATTAATTCAGATAATAAGTAACGTTCCCACGTAGTTTCGGATTTTGCATTAGATATCGTAAGATATTTGTAAATTTAAATAATAATGTTTAGTAAATGATTTGTTATTGACGTATCGATTTCGCTAGTCAATATCTAAATTCAATTCTTCAATCATCATGTATAAAAAATAACCTTGAACTGTGTGAATTAATTTCATCTCATTGTTAATAAGTCTTTCATATTACACCCACGCGTATTTAGTTACTCTATTGTAGATTGTAAACTTTATTGTTTAGGCAATAAGTGTTAATTTGCAATTAGAAATAGATTGGGCACAGTCTTTTTAAAAACAGTGAGCGGTTATTTGAGTATACACAATCGGTACACATGGCTAATCAAACGGATATTTCGTAAATCATTCACGTGTGATTTCGTTTACATTTGCATGTTTTAATGCGTTTTGAAATATACAACCAAAACATCATCGATTTTATTTATATAACAGCAAATTTATTATTGTCTCTTAGGTTTTTATGGTTACTTTAGATCTTTTAAATTATTTTGAGGTTATGTTAAGTTAAGTAATTACGTATTAAGATTATTATAAACTGTTATAAGTCACTAAGCGAGTTACCGCTAAATTTTCTTTCTGCTAAAGTAAATGTACAAATCTATAAGATACTTTTATTTCCTCAATATATTTGTATTCTTTCTAATGTCCAGTCTGCTTTGTTACGTGTACATAATCTTTGACATCGCGTGAAAAAATAGGTCGGATTACCATAACAGAGACGAGTGACGTCACGCCATGGGCCGTAAAGTGGACGAGTTGATGGAAGTCCGTCTGTCTTGTGTAGATATGTGATGATGAAATAAATATTTTAAACACAGCTAAATGTTTACTGAATAAGACTGTAAGAAAAAATAATTCGATATTTCTACTCGACTATTATTATAAATGCAAAAGTTTAGATGAATGGATGTTTGCTAGAGTTTGTAGCCTAACCTGCTGAACGGATCGCGATGAAATTCGGCATAGATGTACTTTTTTTTGTTTACTAAAAATTTAAAACAGTGTAGTGTCCAATATTAATTATTCGAGTTTCGAGTTTGTTTTTCAGTAAATAATGACACAAATTTCTTGTTTTATACTTATACTAGCTTTCGCCCGCGACTCCATCCGCGTGGAAAAAAAAACTAAAGTGAATCGCCTATGTGTTCTTCCAGACTATCCTCTACATCTATACAAAATTTCATCAAGATCCGTTCAGCCGTTTAGGCTACAAACTCTAACAAACATCCATCCATCCGTCTAAACTTTCCCATTTATAATATTAGTAAGATTTTATTCTAGGTGAAGTTTATTCGTATTATTTAATGCTGTGCAGGAACAGGTCAAGTGCAGACACGATATTGAATACGTATTTTGGTCAATACAACGTATACCGGTACGTACTTAAATGGATCGAACAGGGCCGGCAGTACTATGACCAAATATGTCAGGATAATTTATATTTATACTTCCATTGTACCGAAACCATGACTACTAGCTTTCGCCAGCGACTCTGTCTGACCGTAATTAAAATATATCAAGTAGCCTATGTGTTCTTCCAGACTATGTTCTATATCTATGCTAAATGTCATCCAGATCCGTTTAACACCTTAGACTACAAATTCTAACAAACATCCATCCAATCTTTCGTATTTATATCAGTAAGATGAAAAAAAAAATAGCTTAAACTCGTGTATCAAATTTATATGTGTAAATATTTAAAGGCCTTTCCGACTGTTCTTGACACAAAACATGAGAACCTTAAATCCATATTAAATTTTAAACCAATGACGATAAATGTAACCGAACTTTGAGTTTTAATAATCTCCTGCTGACTTAAATTGAAGAAAAGACACTTTATTTAATTTCTTCTAAGTCTTTTTAAGTTGTATTTAACGCCATTAATATTATTGGAGGTGATTTCATTTCCGCATAAAAAACTAGTGAATAGGGCGCAGCGACAAACCTCATTGATCAAACGAGTGCATATTCCACAGGTGCATACAAACCTACACAATGACTTAGTCCAATTACAGCGAGTGAGCAGCCGTGACAATGCGCACAATTTACCTTGACTTGATGACTGATGACGTCATAATGACCTCACTCACCCTATTGATCCGTCATTGAGTCACTAGCAAATAGACATTAATAAAGCCGAGTTTCAACACGATTTTATATAGACACTAGAAATGCAATGAATTTGTTGTACTCAAAAAAATAATGTTACTCTTTATAATCAAAGATTATCTACTACACTACACAATTTGAACGACAGTTCATCATCCGATATGGTCTAGTGGCTAGGATACCTGGCTCTCACCCAGGAGGCTCGGGTTCGATTCCCGGTATCGGAAAATCTTTTTGTTTACATTATAAATCTGAAAGATTCTTTTAATTTTCATTAGACGGACGAAAACATAAAAAGGTGTTTCATTGCTTTTTTTATAGAGGAGAAAACTTTAACACATAGGTTGGTTTCCACAACATGCGTGTCTGTAGGTCAATTATTTCCATTATTAAAAGTCACCAGGGAATTTAATTAAATTAAAATCCATAAAAACTAGGTTAGCTTTCAACATCAAATTGCCTACGCTAAAACAGGTAATGCAGCACTATAAATTCACAAGTACGAGTACATTAGACATGAAAGCCCGATAACGTGCCCATGTTTCTTGTAAGAAAATTGTAGTTCGTTTATAAACTTTATAGAGGTCGCTAAAGTCACCTCTAGTTTTTCGTAGGTCACACAACAATTTTACAATTAATCTAATGAAATTAAATGTTGAGTTAAAGCTTTAATTATTTTTGATTACGTCACCTCAGTTCTGAACAATGCCAAAAAAAATTCCACATGAAAAGAAAAAGCCCTCCTGTAAATAGTACTAGCTTTCGCCCGCGACTCCGTCCGCGCGGATAAAAAAAAACAAAAGCAATCAATTTGAAGTAAAAGATAAACTTTCAAAGAAAGTTCATTTACGGAATGTAGATAAGAGTAACTAGTGAAAAGCGATTTTTGTAAAGCACAGGGTGCGTTACAGTTGTGAAACTAGTCCAGGGTCAGGTAATGAGGTCGGTTAGTAGCAAAATCGATCGTACACATTTTTGTAGTCTAGAAATTGGTGCCTAAAAGTACCCAAGGTATAAATATTTAAATAAAGAATGTTGAAAACGTACTGCTGTAAAGAAAAAAAAAAAAACAAAAGCAATCAATTTGAATTAAAAGATACACTTTCAAAGAAAGTTCATTTACGGAATGTAAATGAACTTTCTTTGAAAGTGTATCTTTTAAACATGAATAACTAGTGAAAAGCGATTTTTGTAAAGCACAGGGTGCGTTACAGTTGTGAAACTAGTCCAGGGTCAGGTAATGAGGTCAGTTAGTAGCAAAATCGATCGTACACATTTTTGTAGTCTAGAAATTGGTGCCTAAAAGTACCCAAGGTATAAATATTTAAATAAAGAATGTTGAAAACGTACTGCTGTAAAGAAAGAAAATTACATCTGGAAAGAGACTAACCTAAGTTTATCTTCGACATGAAAAAGCAAAAAAAATGTTTTATATGTACATTTTTGACTAAGATTATATCAAGGTTACAGTCTTTGTAGTAGAAAAGTTAGTTAACAATAATCTTCTTCAACATTACGAAATGACTCTAGTGACTGTTTACATATTCTCTAATACATTTATGTTGAAAGGACTCTAATTTTCAACAATTGATTGATGTTAAATTATTTAAACTTTCGTGAGACATTTTATAACTAATTATTTTACGGCTCTTACTCACGTATACTTTTTCGGTGCCGTCACCGAAAAAGTATACGTGAGTAAGAGCCGTAAAATAATTAGTAATTGATTGATGGTTTTATAGCGAGTGTGTTCATGAGGTGGCAATCAATAGACAATCGCGGCTAGGGTATAATTACCGACAGGGTAATCTATAAAGTTCATCTTTATATCGAAAAATAAATCGATGACCCAGTTAGAACACGGAAGCTAAGACATTTATATTTTCATGTCATTATTTATTCAAAAGCTTAATAACATCGATTAGATATGGTTTAATTGTTCGTCGTTGTCACCTTATATCTTACTTCTTACTAATATTATAAATTCGAAAGTTTAGATGGATCGATGGATGTTTGTTAGAGTTTGTAGCCTAAACGACTGAACGGATTTCGATGAAATTTGGCATACATGTAGAGGATAGTCTGGAAGAACACATAGGCCAAATGCATTTGTTTTTTTAATTCCGCGCGGACGGAGTCGTGGGTGAAAGCTAGTATTAAATAATATAACCTATGCTAAAATAAGGTAACTAAGCCTTAAGTAACTAATCATGTTGGTCTAGTACGAATTGGTGCAATGTGTGCGAAGATATCTTTCAATTTCATTGCAAATGCAGAAAGCACAATTTTCCTTCACCAAAGAACGTTGGATTAATAGAAAAAAATATCTTCAAACTTTATCAAGACACAGACTAAAATAATGTTCATAATTTACTTCGTAGTCAAGAAAAGGAACGGGAAGCTTCAAATGAAGTATGTAACATATCGGTCCCTATTGTTTATTCGAGTAGGCAGATCCCTGATTAGAATTTCAACTAACACCTCACGTGGGCGATTATAAAATAAAGAAGTCCCTTTTCAATTTGTAAAACAAACAGATACGTCCTTGAAGAATAAATTTACAGTTACTAAGGTAATGATAGAAATAAAGTTAATAACTAGTAAATGTTTGCTTATCTAATACTAGCTGTTCCCTTGCGACTTCATCCGCATGAATTTATGAAAAGTTTATTTTATTGTTTACATTTATCAAATTGTCAATTGCAAATGTCAAAATGACACGACATGATGAGAAACCATGGCAACCTTGCTTCCTTGATGTTGGCAGCAACTTATGGTCTCTTTCCCACATTAGGGTTTTTATCCAAAATATTTACCCCCCTAAGTTTAATGGCGTGAAAATATATAGCCTAAAGCGTGACGTAAGTGTAGGGCTTTTTATTTAAAAAAGAGTTATTCAAAAATATGCTGTAATTGCTGACATCTTAGGCAACAAAGAAGTGTGTGTTTACGCTTTATTACATTAGTATAGAGTATAGATACGCAGTTTTATTATATCTATGGGATTTTGAGTGTGAACTGACAGAGGTCATAGTAGTTTTATGTTTTTTTTTGTTTAATGTACCCGTTTAATTCAAAGAATGATCAAATTACCAAACAGGGATATATCAATCACAAGCTCTGTTTTAGGTAAATGATGCTTAAAAGGCATGTAACATGTAGTCCGTTGATTAGAGCAGATGAATCAACAAGGACAAAACAATAGTCTTGTTCAGCCTTGACAGATACAATCTGACTGGATTGTGGACTTATTACGAATATTTGTGAGAACATTATCGTAACGTCATTGATAAAATTTGTATTAGATTTATACAACACCTTTGCCGGCGTCAACTAACAAATCTTATACGAATTTTATCGATTGAGTTACGAATACGTTTTCACAACTGTCACACATATTCGTGGTAGTCTGAAGCGAACCCAATTTTAATATGAACCTGGTATTGGTACAGATTTGGTTTCTTTCAGCACGAAACCAAATCTAACGTGAAACTCTGGTTTGCATTATTATTTTGTTTCTATATTGTTGTAAAAAAAATCGCAATATTTTTAGACCCATTTCATAATTACATTGATTTCGATGAACTCTGTAACTACTTCTTTTTGTGAACCTTTACCGTTATTTCTTTCGATGAACCCCCGTTTGTTTCGTGTACCTCAGGGGACAATAAGTGTCGTTGTTTTAATATTATAGTTACTTTCCTTTCAACTAATTCCTGAATACATCATAGTGATTTGTTGTTTGCGTGACTCACTGGCACAAACCGAGTTTAAATTATACATCAAAGTGTCGGCCACAAATTACTTCTTGTGATAACGTCACGTATTAATGTTTTGCTAAATTCTAGTTCATTAGCGTGTATAACTAAACATACATAACTGTATTGTTCTTTTGTACAATAAGACGTACGATTTCGTACTTTAGAACTTTTTATGAGGAAAGAACTTATAATAGGCTGTCTAAGAAAACGATGTTTTAATTTAAGTTAGACGTTTATTGCTATGCAAAAAGGTTTTAAAATTTCAGATAATATAGTCTAGAATATATAAACATACTAGCTGTTCTCGTGCGGCTTCATCCGCATGAAACTATGAAAATTTTATTTTATTGTTTACATTTATCAAATTATCAATAGCAAATGTCAAAATGACATGACATTACAAACCTTTGCAATCTTGCTTTCTTGATGTTGGCAGCAACTTATGGTCTTATTAATCTTTCCCACATTATTGTTTTTATCCAAAATATCCACCCCCTAAGTTTAATGGCGAAAAATATATAGCCTAAAGCATGACGTAAGTGTAGGGCTTTTTATTAAAAAATGAATTATTCAAAAATATGCTGTAATTGCTGACATCTTAGGCAACAAAGAAGTGTGTGTTTACGCTTTATTATAATAGTATAGATACCAACAAGATAAGGTAGATTTTAGTATTTTAAAATTAATAATTTCGCTGCTTTTCGTGAGGCTTCAATATTTTAGGCGCTTCAGTACCGATTTTTACTGATTTTTATTTCTTTGCCTTGTATATGAGAATAAAGTCTTACAAGAAATTAGTTTACAAATACAAATATTATAACAGACTACGACGTAATAATCAATACTCGTAAACTTCACGCGCAAAAACTCATAGGTTTATGAGTCAACTTATATTCTGACTCACGGTGACTAAAAAACCTCCTTTATCATTTTTAAAACGTTGAAATCTTGCTATACATCTATCGTGATATTCATATGGGAACCACTCTTAAGTTTTTTTTTATAATATAAGGTGGCAAACGAGCAAGCGGCCACCTGAATCCACCGAAATGGAGAGCGACCGCTGCCCATAAACATCCGCAATTGCAGATGCCTACCCTTAATTGACGGAGGAGGAGACGCACAAAAAGAGGACATTTCCCCTAAGCCACTCAGCGGGGAGATGGAAAGGTATAGAATGACTATACGATAGATCGAAGGAATAAGTTTTAAATTTTTACACATAAGTCAAAATAAAGAAAAAAATAAAAAAACACAAAAAAATCTAGTGCAGAATTTACTTTTTTTTCATATAAATATTAACATGTATACTATAAACGATGTAATATCTAAATATTTGTCATTTTCCGTTAGCTAATTTCAGAGTATGACCAGACGTGATAATATATTACGTAAAGGGGGATATCATGCGTTGAAATTCAGTTGTAGATATATGTAAATCCTATTTAAATATTTACAAAAGCAGAGTGTAGTTGGACGCTGACATGTCGATGTCTTTTAAAATAAATGGATTAACGCATGGGACCCAATGGGGTGAGTAGGGTAATTATTTAAGAACTGCTTCAGCTCCTTAAAAACGCTTACAAATTTATTTCTTATGTACTAACTATAAATCATTAAAAACCATACTCATAAACCAATATTGAATTCATAGATGTCGCCGACAAATCGTGTACCGCCGTTCATTTGTTTATATTATAAGGGAAGATTTGTATTTTTGGATTTTTGTATGTATTGAAGTAACTCAAATATTACTGGGCCGATTTAAATTTCTTGCTCCATTAAAAAGCTTGAAAGCACGCGGAAGAAATCGCAAGCATCAGTAGTCATTTATAAAGTAAAATGTATCGAATTGGTAAATTGTATATCGGATAAAATTCACAAATTGACGTCTGAAGAAGACATTGATAATATACAACATATTATGTTACACTAGCTTTCGCCCGCGACTCCGTCCGCGTGGAATTTAAAAAAACTAAGTAGGCTATATGTTCTTCCAGACTACACTCTACAGCTATGCCAAATTTCATCGAGATCCGTTCAACCGTTTAGGCTACAAACTCTAACAAACATCCATCCATCTAAACTTTCGATACTAGCTTTCGCCCGTGACTCCGTCCGCGTGGAGTTAAAAAAAAACAAAAATGAGTAGCCTATGTGTTCTTCCAGACTATCCTCTACGTCTATACCAAATTTCATCGAAATCCGTTCAGCCGTTTAGGCTACAAACTCTAACAAACATCCATCCATCCATCTAAACTTTCGCATTTATAATATTAGTATGAAAGTATCATTATATATACAACGTATTGGTCACGTAAACATTTAAGTACACATTATGTTGTCAAATATACTTCCCGTACATTTTACAAGGGTTTTCCTGTTACAGTTGAATAATAAAGGTAAAACCAGTTGTCTTGCGAAGATGTACACTATACTGACATATAAGTATCGTGACATACTTTTTATTGTCATAAATTAAATTATTCGTCACGGTGAAGTCTCTTTTAAAATATGGTTAGAGTAAAATATAACGAGTTTGAAAGTTGGACGGATATTGGTAAGTTTTTCTTACTACCTTAAAAGAGCATTACAATACGAAAATGCATAGAAAATTTTAATTGCAATACAAAATTACAAAAAGCTCCGAGTTGCGATTATGTATGTAGGCATTGAAAAGGTGAATTTATTCGCGATATTTAAAATATAACTCGTTAATACGAATATGTTTGTATTCTTTTATATGTCTTTTTTTTTATAATATAAGGTGGCAAACGAGCAAGCGGCCACCTGAATCCACCGAAATGGAAAGCGACCGGTGCCCACAAACATCCGCAATTGCGGATGCGTTGCCTACCCTTAATTAACGGAGGAGTGGACGCACATAAAGAGGACATTTCCCCTTCCTATGCATCCCCTCCAACGTCAAATCCACTTTTCCTTCCCATCCCTTCCTCTTAAGAAAACGGTGGAAAGGGAAAGGGACTAAAATTATGTCACTATAATACAAGCTGCACGGATGTTGCATTGTGAGAAAAGTTTAATTAAACACATTCAGTGTTAACACACGAGCCGCCATTTCCTGTCGCTAATTCTCCCCATTAATAAACAGACAAACTGAACAATTAATTAAACAATATTCGCGTTAACTATCTTAACAAGGAAGTTAAAAGATCATATTCAATTTAAGAGGACACAAAGCTATGTTATTTTTACTAAAGTTAAGCTGAAATGTGACAGGATGTCAGCTTATCGCGGTATATTCGCTAAATTAAAATCAGAACGTTTTAATTTCCATATTAAGGCAATTAAAAAGAAAAAAATAACGATTAAAGTAGGTACTTATAAATCTAATAAGTCATATTTGATATTGTTTTACAAATTTTAAAATCAAAGACATTGGTTTAGCTTATAAAATTGCTCTTTTAGTAATAATAAACACACTTTTAATAGTGGTGAAATTAAAATTAATAAACTAATTAATTACTACAACAAAATCAACTTAATAAATTAACAAATAATTAAATAATTTAAAAATGACTTACTAAAAACAATCCGTTGAAAACAACGAGAAGATATTTGATGCAGTTCATCCCGCAGCCCTCCATTTTTGACAGCCGGGCAACACGTTAGCCACAGATTAAACAAAGCGTCCACAGATTAAAAAAGAACTGTCAGATGTTTTTAATACGTCCGGGCGTTGTGGCAGCGCGCACTCGTGTGGCGCCGGCTTGTGTTCTTAGACGAATGTCACTGACGCCAAAGTCGCAGGGTTTTAGTACTCCATTCGGTGGCGTGGACTCGCTGAAGGGCTGAAGTCACGCACTAGGTCAGCGTTTCTCAAAGTGTCGGATTTTCCTTTTTTAAATATTTGAATACACACATGTTAAGTAAAAAACACAATGAGCAATATTTTCATATTGATCGTTTAATCATTGATTTTTGATAGAGGATTTCGGAATCGTCTTTCATATAATATTTAGCTATTATGTTCGTTAAAGTAAATTACTTATGTATTTTAAAGTACAGAAGAATCTTTGCGTAAAGAATTTTTAACACTAACATAAACATATTGCACAGTTTGACAAGCGCTGTACGCGGCTGTTTTTAAAAAGTAATATTTGGATATTACCTAGGTTTGCATGTAACTAATTATCGATAGATCGGTTATATCAAGAAGCAATTGTTTTACTTTTAATTATTGTACTTTGAAATGTACTAAGTATCTATGGTGCTTTGCTAAATTTAAGGAAATCCATTCCTATTTATTTAGTTCCTGCTGCAAATTAGGTTTCTGATTTCAAGTTGAAATTCCTTTCAAATAATATTTTATTGTTATAACTAGACGTTATTAGAAGCGAAGAGATTACATACTTTTTAGTATACAGAATAAAAATGATAACATATTCTGGAGTTTCAATAAAATATGTAGCTGATTTTATCTTTCAATCATATGAGCTAATAAAAGAAAACCGTTGCCACGGCAACCGATTACATCCACTAAAAGGTACCCTGACCCCTAGGGTCAATACCTCTCCTAGGGTTTCATTTCTTAGCTACTTTTAGGTTCGTTGACTTTATAGTTATGAATTAAAAAAAATGGTTCCCTACATTGTTTGTATAATAAAAATATTTGCAATCCATAACTCCATGGAGATAGAAAAACCTTTTTAATTAAACAACATTTCTTAATGTAGAAAACTACTAGTTTTCTTGTTATTTGTGTCCTGATAGGATAAAACTAAGTATGTAAAATCAAATAGCAGTCAAATCATATTCAATTATGGTTTTTTAACAAAGAATAAGGGACCCTAAACGAAATCAAAGATCTTGTGGAACTAATTATTTTCATAAAAGAAAAAAGCTCATAAATTATGGAGTAAAACGCTTTGGCATACGATACTCTTATCAGGTAGGCGTTAGCTTTTTGTTTTTTTTTATTATAGCTTAATGGCTTTGAACCTGACACGAATGTAATTATGTTTTGAAGATCATTGCCACTATGTAATTTGACCTTGATGGAATCACGACACTATCGTAATCATTTTGGAATAAATCATACTTCATATTTATATTATAAATGCGAAAGTTTAGATGTATGGATCTTTGTTAGAGTTTGTAGCCTAAACGGCTCAACGGATTTGGATGTTTGTTATAGATGCTAGAGGATAGTCTGGAAGAACACATAAGCTGCTCACTTTTTTTTAATGCCACGCGGACGGAGTCGCGTGCGAAAGATAGTTATTAAGATATAAATGGGAGAATGGGACTTGAAATTTTAATATCAGATTTTAAGTGTGTAGTTCTGCTGATATAAGCAGGATTAGAACTGTATGAAAATTCAGTGAAATTTTATTTTTTCAATGCCCACGTAATCCTGAAAAATACGTTTTCACTGTTACCAATTTGCTAGCTATAGTAAGTATTTCAGTCTATAACAATACTCAAGAAATGTCTTCAACCCTTTTGTATGAAATTCAATCGAAAAACATTAGTTCTTGCAAATTTATATCATGGCCTTGAGCTGTCGGCAATGGGGTGTCGACCATTGTGCGTGGTGTTGTGGTCGTGGTTGCCATGGAAACTTGATGGTAGCACCAACCTGCCTTTATAGCGGTGAACTACGACCGGACAGTCGGTAACAAAAGTGATTTTAACATTGTTATATATCTATATGTTTTGACAGTCTTGACTTCCTATAATTTTATGAAATTTAAGCTAGAAAAGTAAGCTTAAATTCACGTTATTTATTTACTTTAATAATGCTTTGCAAACATAATGTGACATGAGAAAATACGTATACTCGTACAAGTGATATAGATTAGTAAATTATTAGAAAAAATCCTTTTCTTTATTGAAATAAATGTCACATTTTACTTGTCTTGCTGACAGTACTCGTAACCACCACTTTCTCGATCAAGCACCGCAATAAACGCTAAAGTCTTAAATTTTGATTTTATCTAAACCTATGTTTCACCTATTTCGGGCGATAGCTACACAATCTAATTGTACCTAAAGCTGATAAAAGCCTTTATATAAAGGTAACTGTATTTTTTATTAAAGTTGTTACATAAGGACTAAATATCTGTTTAACTTAAATAAAAAGTTACTATTGCAGACCTAAAAACTGGCACTTTTCATGTTCCCTTAATAATGCACGTTAATCTTCCCTTAACTACTTAGAACTTTATTAAGCGGCAGCCTTCGATTAGTACGTAATGTTTCATAGAGGCGCCAATAGCTTAGCTATTATCGGTGCCAAAATGTCAATTTGAAGATAAAAATTACATCTCTTAATTAATCATATAAGGGAACTGCCTAGTATTGAATTACGACGATAAAAGGCCACTGAAAGACAACATTGTATCAATTTACAGTTAGGGTTGGCACAGAGTACATCTGTAATGTTTTCATAATAAAATTATATTTTTTTTTTATAATATAAGGTGGCAAACGAGCTAGCGGCCACCTGAATCCACGAAATGGAAAGCGACCGCTGCCCATAAACATCCGCAATTGCAGATTGCCTATCCTTAATTGACGGATGAGGAGACGCACATAAAGAGGACATTTCCCCATCCTGTTTCTCCTCCACCGTCAAATCCACTTTTCCTTCCCATCCTTTCCTCTTAAGAAAAGGGTGGAAAGGGAAAGGGACTAAAATTAGGCCTCCGGCACCACACTCATCAGACGAAACGCGGAATTGCTTCCACTTCACGCCTATTTTCTGTGTGGTCGTGGTATTGCACCGGGCGAGCCGGCCCATTCGTGCGAAGATGTTAAAGCGGGCTCTACCACTGTTATATTTATAATGTATTCCATTTAAGAGGTGTGGCATCAAATCGCTACAATCTCATATAAACATTTAGCACTGCTATATTTACGCACGTCGATACGTCTGATGTGCTAACTGCTTTATTGAGGCGACGTATGTTTATTGTTCTAGCATTTATTTAATAAACCTCCTTCACTTCACGATAAAAAATATTATCTTGTACCAGTGAACAGTGCGCTCGCGAGTCTGTTATGAAGTCTATTTCTGTGTTTCTGTTTAAATTATGTCAATAGTATATCTTTATTTTAAATTTTACATTGTCAGTGGTGTACAGGAAGCTGTGTTGGTTTGTTCTACGGGTGAGTTTCTTTTATTTTTTGATATGAAACATCTAAAATACTGTTATAAATGCGTCCCCTTCCCTATCATACTAATATTATAAATGCAAACGTTTAGATGGATGGATGTTTGTTAGAGTTTGTAGCCTAAACGGCTAAACGGATTTCGATGGAATTTTGTACAGATGTAGAGGATAGTGTATAAGAACGCATAGGCTACTTGCTTTTGTTTTTTATTTAATTTCACGCTGACGAAGTCGCGAGTAAAAGCTAGTTTTAAATAATGGGAAGGAGAAATGGACTTTGCGATGCTGAGGGACACTAGGAAGGGAAAATATTATCTTTCATTGCTGCTTTTTACTCTACTCATCCGTTCATCGTTCTGCAAAGTTGTGCTATTGTGTCATACATCTCTGGCAGCGGTAATAACTTAACTATTGTAGAAAACTATCTTTCTGTAATAGACAAATACTTAGGTGTGTACTACAAAATCATTCAAAATTGTCATAAAGTGACTGTAACTATATATTTTTAGACTTGCATTTAAACAATAGCGTAGCAATGCATAATAACTTTGTCACAGAAATGATTTTTTATACGAATAATTAAAATAGTGTAACAAGAAAATCCGGGATTGACAGAGATACATATCTGTCAATCCCGGTGTACACACTGTATTATAACAGTAGGTTTCTACAGACAAAACATCTGTGAAAAAAAAATGTTATTTTTATAATCAAATCCCATTTTAAAGATATGTCAATCAGTTTACTCTGTGATAATTTTACCGTCTGTTTCCACTGATGCGATTCGTACAAAAATATTGTTATCTTTTTTATTCTCACTTTAAAAAGTGAGACAACAATTTCGTCCGGGTTTAGGCAGTGTAAACTGTTATATTCATCTCTCCGTTATCAACATGTTATTAGGTTTATTTAAATAAGTATGATTCAGAATTAAGACATTTTATGAAATTGTAAAATTTATATTGCAATGGAATTTCCCTCTTTAGGAAATTAAGTCCTTTAAAAATAACTGAATTATTTATTCATAACTAGCTGTTGCTCGCGACTTCGCCCGCGTGAAACTAAAATATATAGCCTATAGCTTTCGCCCGCGACTCCGTCGGCGTTGAATTAAAAAAAAACAAAAGTGAGTACCCTATGTGTTCTTCCAGACTATCCTCTACATCTATACCAAATTTCATCGAAATCCGTTCAGCCGTTTAGGCTACAAACTCTAACAAACATCCATCCATCCATCCATCCATCTAAACATTCGCATTTATAATATTAGTATGATTATAGTTACCCTGGGCGTCGCTAGGGGGAGACATGTCGCAGCTACTTCCTACAAACTCCAAAACTTCCCCTTTCTCCTAGACTTAGCTTTAATCATCGGATGGCAACTCTCGTGATGATTCCAATCTCTCTGAGAGAATAGTTTATAAGTGTATGATTTCGCGAAGTGATTTTTATATACTTATTTGCGTCACTTCATGGCTTTGCTTGGCTTCATCTGTGATGCTTACAGCATTGATTGCAATCAAATGAAACGAAGGGTGGTTTATGACATTCAAAAATATTTTATCAAAGCATCGATAGTTCTGCATTGCTGAAAATATATAAATGATGTCCACTGAACGCTATAATATAGAAAAACATTATCTAATCTTACTAATGCGAAAGTTTAGATGGATAGATGGATGGATGTTTGTAAGAAGGTATCTCCGAAACCGTTCATTGGATCTTGATGAAATTTGGTGCAGATGTAGAACACGGTCTTTTTATTGTTTTTAATGTTTTTTTTCTATTCCGCATTAGTTGCGGGCTACATTTAGTTATTATAGTGACACTAAATATAATTATGATTTATTTAGTTTTAACATTCAGCTGAAACAAGTTTATTTTCGTAATATTAATTGAACGTAAACTGTAATCTAGGAAATGTAATTTTATTTGAATTGATTTTATTAGCTTACTGTTATAAAAAGGCTAAGGTTTTCAAACTCGGCGAATATTGAACTGATCCATCCTTTGTACAGACATCTTAAGTATTTCCTCACGAATTGAAAATTTCGTTTATCATATCACGGACAAAGAATATATTATATAAACATTTGCTGTTAATTTTTATGACAATATTTAAAAAACATATTTAATTTTAAATTCGCGTTTCGGGATGGATGAGGAAGAAACTACAGTTTCATGCAGCAATACATTTGTTCCCAATTCAACGTTTTCATTATTTTTTTAGATAAACGAAATAACCTATCTACATAGGGTTTCTATTATTTCATTTTATTGTCAATTTATCACCTAACTTTCTACTTTAAATACTGTGATAAAAATAGATAACTAGTTATATTGTAATTGGCGTTCCTTGAGCTTGTCCCATTTTGGACTTAGTACACCGTGATTTCATCTTCCAGAAAGATCTAAATCATACAATCCATCTATTCCTAGGACTAGTAAGGACAAACATACATTAAATCGATCGCTTCCAATTTCAATGCTGATAGTAACAATGAACAACTTTAAACCGCATTATAGTTCTGAAGCGATGCGTCCGTCCGTTGGTGCGTTCGTCCGTTACAGCTCGTGGCTGCATTGTTCTGTTACAATACGCTTATATACGCAGGTGGGTCGAATGCTGCGCTCACAGTACACGCCGCGCTTCGGGAAGACATGGGAAAGTCAGGCAAGGCTCAAGGTAACTGTACTTTTATTTATTTATTGTAATTAATTTATACAAACATTTATAACTTAACAACAATTGGTATCCCTTCGGGCGTAATAATGAGTACAAATGTAACGAACGATAGGGAATAACAATATAATGCATTTAAAACCAAATCCTATTTGCAACAACTTCACAAATGGCGAAGTGTGTCCTGAACAGGAGTGGGAGAGAGGCATTGTTTAAGAGGCACAAAACTCTAAGACACCATGTTGGTGGATTTCTGTCTGCTTTGGCCGAGCCACTGACGGACCTAGCGGATGGTGTTAAAGGCTTTATAGAAATTTGTAAATACTATTTTTGGTTTTTATTTATTTTTCACTTTCTTATTTTGTATTGTGTTTGTTTATAAATTTTACGGTTTCGGTATTTAGTTTAAGGTACTATGGGACTGACATGTTCTAAGGAACCAAAGTCCCTATTAAAAATAAAGAGAAAAAAAAACTTCACAAAAAAAATTAACAAGGTCAATCTAAATTATCACATCCTTGGCCTTAGTTTTATAGCTCTGTCATCATCAACTTGCCCTTGTTCCTACGGATCGGCACAGTATGTGCTCTTCCATACATCTCTATCAACCGTCATATCTGAATCCACTCCCTTCTTAAGCATAACTTTCACACAATCCATCCATACTTGTTTCGGTTTACCTCTACCTTTGTAGCCATCCGCATTCGAATTTAACACTTTATTTTTTTTTATTTTAAATTTTATAGATGCTAATGTAATATGGCTGCGAAAGTCTTGGAATGTAGATTTTTCTAGAAGCCGATTCTGGTTGATGTTGATGTCGTTTTATCACGTTTTTCTTTCACAGCGAAAGAGCCAGAAGCGGTGATGAGTGATGCGGGGGCCCAGCGCAGCGGTCACGCCGGGCTCGGCAGCCACGGCGAAGGGCTAGGAAAGCTGTACGCCCCGCAGTTCCGGAAGCTGCAGAAAAGCGCTTGCTGCGCTATTTGCTTCAGGATATTGTTCCTCGCTGTTGGGTTTCTTACTGTGGTATGTAAATCTATATCTAAACTAATATAATAAAGCGTAAACACACACTACTTCGTGGCGTAGGA
This sequence comes from Papilio protenor, assembly GCA_029286645.1. Taxonomy (NCBI): domain Eukaryota; kingdom Metazoa; phylum Arthropoda; class Insecta; order Lepidoptera; family Papilionidae; genus Papilio; species Papilio protenor. The sequence goes on from JAGSMZ010000022.1 coordinate 1,196,733, forward strand.
TGTAAGCAAATACAGCATATTTTTGAATAATTCTTTCCTTAATAAAAAGCACTACACTTACGACACGTTTAAGGCTATATTTTCATGCTTTTAAACTTAGGGGGTAAATAAATTGGAAAAAAAACCTTCATGTGGGAAAGGGATCATAAACTACGAACTGCCAACATTAAAGAAGCAAGGTTATTGTGGTAACGGTAGTTTTGATTTTTGCAATAGAGAATTTGACAAATGTCAACAATAAAATAAAGATTTTATAATTTATGCGGATGAAGCCGCTCGGGAACAGCTAGTCTAACATAACCCTCTACAAACTAGTTTTAATATCAACCCAGAACATTTTAACCAGACAGAAGTATTATTTAATTAACTTATAGAAACATATGAATTCTTATTGAGTGTAAAAACTTTCGAGATCACCCTCCCACAATTATTGCAGTAAATGCGATATAGCCGCGTCAAAACTATAAAGTAAAGTTACTTATGTGCGATAAAATTAAGCCCATTTTCCACTAGTTCTAACCCTTTATGTTCTCTCTCTTTCAGCTTCAATCAATAGCTGTGATTGTGGTATCGGTGACGTCAGCGTTGGCCATTAAGATCTACAGCGACGACTTATCAGGGCGGCTGGTGGCCATCGTGGTGATGCTCGTTACCGCCGCGATAACCATCTCCTTTGTCATCTACGGCTCTATTGGTGCGGTCAGGAAGCATAGGAGACCTGTACAATCGGTAATTACCTAACGTTTGTGATTTTTTTTTATAATATAAAGGGAACTAAAGTTGGGCCTCCGGCACCACACTCATCAGACGAAACGCGGAACTGCTCCCACTTCACGCCTGTCTTCTGTGTGGTCGTGGTATTACACCGGGCGAGCCGACCCATTCGTGCGAAGATGTTAAAGCGGGCTCTACCACTGTTAAAATAACTGATCTAGGCGATCTTAGATTAACGTGTTACAGTTATAAGCCTTTTCAAATATTAACGATCCTAGCATCCTTTTAAGGTCTGGTATATCTAAAATTGTTCTGCACAGCCGCTTAGATATCTGATAGCAATTGTACCCGACCCAATCATACCTTCAATCTACCTAGATATTCTTTGGCTATCGTAGTAGTTAATTTTTTTTCTTCCTTCTTTTGTTTTATAGGGACCATGGTGTAGAACATGTCAGTCCATAACCTTATACAATATATAGTTAGTTAATACAGTAGTTAAATTTATAGTTTAACTAACAACAATAATGCCATTTTTTAAACGTCAAGTAGAATAAAATGGCGGTAGCGTGCCGATTTACTTTATGTGTGGTTTTACATAACAATAGTTTTGTAAATGTTATTTCTGTATTACAATAAAGAAATAAATAACAAGGTAACGCTTATTGCTGTATTATCAAAGTTATTTAAACGCATATCTAAAAATATTAAGTTTTCATACGCACATTAAGAAATTGAAGAATTGTCGCGGTTTCTAGAAGTAACTTTAGGAGTATACGATTTAATTCCTTGAAAATATAACTTTAAACTGACGTGGTTTTTACAAATATACTGTTCGTAAGACAGTAATTTTTTTTTTCACACTACCGCATCACTTCAGTCAGCCCGTGAACATGGCGCATGCAACTGTGCCGAAATATCGGGAGCTAAAACTAGTAAATCGTGGTAAGAAACCCGTGTCTTACGAACAGTATAATTCCCTGAAGTCATTCAAAGGAATCAATACATAAAATCTACGTTTAGTTACTAAATGTGAAATGAAAATTATATACGAATTTAAGTAATTAACACCGCGATTGCTTTTCCAAGTAAATTAGGGTGGTTAACACCTTGACCTTGGGGGAAACTGAATTAATATATTCAGCTTTAATAGGGGTACCATGTTAAAATATTGTGTTAGGATATGATCTAATAATTTTAAATGTCGCTTGAAATTAGATTTCAATGGAAGTTAATTATGAAGAAATATAGAATCTTTAGTTTTTACCTATATCAGAAGTTTACTCGATAAAAATTAAACAAGAATGTCAGTTTCTTGTTCCTTACAAATATCACAGTCTAATTAGATCTGATCCTTTTTCGTAGTCATATTTAACAACATTTTTATGTTAATATATAATCTTTGAGTGTCCTACAATGGCATCTTATAGTTGGTTACCTTAGGGTTCGGTGAAATGGTATACTAGTAAAAGCACGAACTAAGTGGCCTATCACGCGACCTCGTACCACGTGATTGTTACGAGTAAACCATTGCCCCCGTACAAAGGTATGGTTAGTTTTTAAGAAAAATGTAACAATAACGCCTAAAAGTAGATATGATTTTTGTCTAACAGATATTTTAGAAATACTATTTCATTTTAAAAAGTATTGGAAGCAAAAGAAATTCCATTCCTTCCATATACTCATGATCAATATATCAAAACAATTAATCATACTAATATACTAAATGCGAAAGTTTCGATGGATGGATGGATGTTCGAGTTTGTATCCTAAACGGCTGAACGGATCTCGACGAAATTTGGCATAGATATAGACCATAATCTGGAAGAACACATAGGCTACTCACTTTTGGTTTTTAATTCCACACGGACAAAGTTGCGGGCGAAAGCTAGTTCCCAATATTTACGATTACCTGGTACAAAACCATTGTTTACTTTTTTCATCATGATTGCTTATCATTTTCTGACAGGCGCTTTACAAACATGGAAAATATATAAAATTAACAATGTAATCTTGTTGCTAGGCAATCTCGGTGCTGGTGGTTGTAGCAGTGATCCAAGCGGTGATACTGAGCGTATCATTGGACGTAAAGCCAGATGACGAGGTGAAACTGGGCCGCTTCCTATCGGATTCCTTCAAATTGGCGCGAGATGACAACCCTAGACACGTGAAAATTTGGGCCCGGACACAGCATGATGTAAGGTTACTTTATATATTTTAGTTCGTAAGGAAAAAAATAAAAAAGTAAGTTAGTTTTTTTTAGTAAAAATGGTAAAGCAAAAGATATTTATTTTATTTTTAATTCCAAAATCAATTAAACTTAACAACATACAAGTACGTGTGTTAATTTGTACTTTGTTTAACGGTAGTTATCACTTTTCAGCTCAGTTGTTGCGGCGTGTACTCGGCGGAAGATTACCGGGCCCCCAACTTCCCGGCTTACTTTGCAGCGAATGTCCCCATCTCTTGTTGTCCCTCCTACGACCCGGACAGGTCAGAACTCGTGCAGGAAAGAGAGAGAGAATCCTGCAAAGCCAAGAAGGAATACTACGATATCGGTTGTAGAAACCTCATCATAAATGTCTTTAAAGAAACACTGAAAACTTTATTTGTTGTATCTATGTTCGAGATTTTGCTAGAGGTAAGATTTAAAAGTTTCTTAACTATGTTTATAAATACATGAACCTTTATCCCTAATAGCGACATCTAGCGACAATTTATAATCTCGTAATATAACTCTCGTTTTTAAATCTTTAATAATTTTAACGTAATTGATAAACCACTTTTTTGTTGTTAACATAAAGAATATTTCTGTCGTATTTTCTTAAATTCAAAAATAAAATTTGATTTGTAGATGAATAGAAACGTCAAAGAAAAAAATCTAAAATGCCTATAATTTAAAAATAGCAAAAGTATTGTTAAGTATTTAAATAGGTGCTGTTATGTAAAATATTAATATTCTTTTTACAGATAATCCTTATAATAATTGGAGCAATATTAGCACGAAAAGATAAAGACAAGCTCACGAATCGAAATGACGTTTCACCGATTGATGAAGTGATAACTACTGACAATAAAAAAGGAAAAGGCAAACCGTAGATTAAACGGTATTGTACAATTGCAACTGCCGGAGAAAGAGTAACTGAATACAACGAATTTATTATTATTATAAGGCATTATTTTATATTGTTTAATATGTATAGAGAATAAAGTCTATTTTAAATTAATTGGTATTTGGTGGCTATATTTACAAAGTATTTGGAACTAGGTTAAAAATTATGTCGGATACGCTTACGGATAAATTATTTATCATTTTATTTTATAGAACAATAAGGCATTTTGTACAAATCGCTGTAAAATAACTAGAAGTAAACGCTAATGAGACATTTCGTTGTTTTCTTAGAAACCGCCATCTATTGTCAAACATTAAAACACATTTTCAAATACGAGTAAACGTTTCATAAAACTAACACGAGGTGTCGCTGTTAAAAGTATGTATGTAAAACGAACAAAAAAGAACTACACGACATTTTTAAAACACTTTAAAAAGTTGACCTAGCCATACTTAACTTTGTAAAATTAGAAATTAATCAGTTTACAACTTGGTTTATACAAAACAATTTTTTTATAGTATAAAGCACAGCATCGATGGTTCAGTGGTAGAATGCTCGCCTGCCACGCGGGCGGCCCGGGTTCGATTCCCGGTCGATGCAGGTATCGTTTTGCGTTTTTTTTTTTTTCATTTTTATGTTAAAACACATTAAAACCTCAGTAACAACTTATGTTTCAAAAATTTATTATATTTTTAGATGTCGGAAATATTAATTAAACGAGCAACTAACCATGGTGGGTTTTCTAATTGTAACTTCTTCGAATTGAAAAAGTTGCTTAATAAGGCATAAATTACTTTAGTTATAACTAAACAAAACGTTTGATAAGAGCTAATTACGAAAGAGGTTTTAAATGATTTTTAATTCTTAATTAACTCCTTACTCGGCCACAATTCAATCAAATTACACGATAATGAACACGTATTTTCTGTTGACATGAATAAAAAGGTTTTGTGTTTCTGGAATACATTTTACATTTTTTTCTTTATAGATATTTCTATATCAGGTAAGAACATCTTGTCAATAAAATTCTTCAAAGGCCAAAGAGTCTAAAATATTTCCTTCAACAATCTAAGAAAATAGCATCGAATAATTTAACATTGAAAACTTACAATATTTGAGAAATGTTTTAAACTGATTTAAGGCCTGTACCACCACTGGCTGATAGATGCTCAGATAGCTTAAAAATGACGTTACTGTCAGATAGGGGAACAAAATCCGATATTTCCATCATATTTTACACGTTGTTTTATCAGACAATTTACAATTTGGTGGGACAGGCCGTTACTGTTTTATTCTGTTAATTTTCAGTACCGCCTTTATATTGCCAGCAAGATATAAATACAAGCGACTGCGGGGGCACACCAATTCCAGTCTTTTCATACTACAAGCCCGGCTCCAGATGTGAGATAGTGATCTGGAGAGGATGTTCCACATTAAATAAATTTGATGACCAATATCAATGCGTCCATACATGTATATTTACATTTTTAAAATCATCCGAAGAATCATCTTTGGAAGTATTAATGCATAATGAAAGTAAGCTAATCTTAATCACTACTTATAAATGCAAAGAAAAATGTTTATTAGAGTTTGTAGCCTAAACTGCGAAACGGATCTCGATGAAATTTGGCATACATGTAGCGCTTAGTCTGGAAGAACACATAGGCTACTAACTTTTTTTTAAATTACATGCAAACGAAAGGCATATATTGATAATTTTATGTAACAAGTTACGCATTATCAAAATTGAATTACAACGTAGTCATTATTTTTCGTTTCATATTTCCAATAAATACATTATTTTCAGGCAACTGCGATAAAGATTTAAATACCACAAAATGCACCGACGAAATAATTCCCGTTTATACATACGAAAGAAAGAAGAAAAGATGCATACAAGCTGATTGGAAAGGTTGTAGCACTGACAATAAATTCCTGGATGAAAACAGTTGCATATCTAATTGTATGCCTAACCCGAACGAGAAAAATTTCATAAAAAAACTAAGCCATTTAGTGTCCAAAGATGCGAATAATATCAATTCAGTACTTAACAAGATTATAAAACACGATTTCGAAGAATTAAAGTTAACAACAGATTTTTTTCCAGAAGAAACAACTGATTACACAAGTTTAAATGATTTGGCAAATATTGACGACGTAAATACATCAGTCGAGAATATAACAGTTCAAGATAAAACGGTTACAGTCGAAAATATCAGTGAAACGTTACTTACCACGTTATCAACAACGGAGTTAACAACTTCAGCAGAGCCCTCAACAACCTTAACTACACCAACAACTGAAGCAACAACACAAATAACAGAAACAACAACTTCAACAACTACTTTAGCGCCAAATTCTATACAAGCTTCAGCGTCGTCGTCATCACCTACTTCAGAAGCAACTTCAGCATCAACTTCAGCACCTACTTCAGACGCAACTTCAGCATCAACTTCAGCACCTACTTCAGAAGCAACTTCAGCATCAACTTCAGCACCTACTTCAGCAGCAACTTCAGCATCAACTTCAGCATCAACTTCAGCACCTACTTCAGAAACAACTTCAGCATCAACTTCAGCACCTACTTCAGAAACAACTTCAGCATCAACTTCAGCACCTACTTCAGAAACAACTTCAGCATCAACTTCAGCACCTACTTCAGAAGCAACTTCAGCATCAACTTCAGCACCTACTTCAGCATCAACTTCAGCATCAACTTTAGCACCTACTTCAGAAACAACTTCAGCATCCACTTTAGCACCTACTTCAGAAACAACTTCAGCATCAACTTCAGCACCTACTTCAGAAGCAACTTCAGCATCAACTTCAGCACCTACTTCAGAAACAACTTCAGCATCAACTTCAGCACCTACTTCAGAAACAACTTCAGCATCAACTTCAGCACCTACTTCAGAAACAACTTCAGCATCAACTTCAGCACCTACTTCAGAAACAACTTCAGCATCAACTTCAGCACCTACTTCAGAAGCAACTTCAGCATCAACTTCAGCACCTACTTCAGAAACAACTTCAGCATCAACTTCATCATCATCATCATCATCTCCTTATCCTACTCCCGTAGGGTCGGCGCAACAGGTGTTTGTCCTCCACATAACTCTATCATTCGTCATCTCAGTCATCACTCCCTTTTTGATCATGTCACCTTTTACACAATCCATCCATCTCTTTCTAGGTCTAGAAATGAAATCAAAAATAAATTGCATTGTGACAATAATAAATATAATACGCTTTAACTAACATTATCTAGTTTATAACAATAATTTGATTTATATCCTTATTCAATGTGCAAAAGATAAGCAACAGTTATAAATCGAGACGTGCCGTTTGCTTTATCCTGTCAATTATCAAGATTGAATCGGAACTACACAGATAAACTGCTTATCGCGAGCATTTGGTTGACAATCGAATGTAATGACGTCAGTTTCTCAATGCGGGTAAAGAAATAAGGGGCATTTCCACTGTTAACAGGATTTTATTTATGGCACTTTACTGTCCTAAGAAATTTCAACGTTTCTATGAAGTATCGAGTAAGTGAACGCATTAGGAAACAAAAGAAACACTTTCGTTTGTTTCGTCTTTTGTTTTTGTCGTATAAAATTTAAATTAACGACCTAAGTACTTACGAAAGGTGAAGTTATAAAAAGCGATTTAACAAATTAGCGTTCAAAAAGAGACAAGATAATTTATTACGGCGCCAAGCAATCGTAATGCACGATAAAACGTTGATTAGTTGCGAAATATAATAAACATTCAAGTTCACACGTCATATAAATGTACCGTTACCGGGAAATGTTGAAAGCCGACTGTTTGAAATTTGCCTACGCAAAGAAAGACACGGTTCAGTATTGAAGACACTTTACCTGTATTGTACAGTTAACAAAGAATCGTAGACCCGAGTACTGGTTGGATTGTGTGAAAGAGGACATGTTTAAGAAGGCAGATTCAGATATGACGGCAATAGAAATGTATTGAAGAGCAGTACATACTATGCCGACCCTCCCTAAGGACAAGGGCTAGTTGATGATGGGACTGCAGTACTGGATACTGATGATATTAGAATCATATTAAAAAAGTTAAAGAAATACAAGCCATATTGTGAGATTTTGATTGATTTTTTGTCGTGTCTTTATGATTTGCCTAGTTAAACGGTCGGTACACAATTTGCCGGTGACATCTTTGTAAAAAATTACGGAAGATTGGTCAGATGATGGCCCGTTTTAGTATACCAGTTGCATACTCAAGGACATTTTAGCGAAACTCGTTTCAATCAGTTTCCATTAAATAACGGCTTTTAACAGTTATGTCATTTTATAGCGTTTTCTTTTTTTTAACCTAATTCTTTGGCAAAAGGATTTACATTCGAATTACGTGAATATTTACGAATTTTTATTCAATGATTCTTCATCTAAAATAAACATTTGGAAAAGATCAAAAATGAATTAAATATCATGTTCAGTGTAGCCAAAATATTTTAATTCTGAAAAGTTAAAGTTGAAGCTATGACCTATTTCGGCTAAAAAAAAATGCAAAAAGATACTTGCATCGACCGGGAATCGAACCCGGGCCGCCCGCGTGGCAGGCGAGCATTCTACCACTGAACCATCGATGCTACACTGATTCTAACAAAAATAACGTTTTATAGAATATTCTAAATTTGAATTTGAACTCATTTTTAAACCAACTTCATTTTATTTTCCAATCTTCATAACGGTATATCATAGCTACATGTGTTTCAAAACATTTGTTTGAACAAATGCATCTAAGTTTTAACAAAAGACAAACTATGTATATATTCTGCCTCATTGTAAACTAACGTTAGCTCAGGTGTTTTGTGGAATTTCTGTAACGTAACAGGTCATTTACATCACAAAATAACAAAAAGTATAGCGACTGTTTGTACTGTTTAAATTATATTTGGACGGTGACGGTGTATGAAATTCTGTTTACATATTTTCATACCTTTAATTCTTTTTCTCCGGTATTATTTATTCAATTTACTAAGTACCTAAAGTTCTTTGTTATGATATTTTAACTAAATTCAGTTTTCTTTCGTAAAAATCTTAGAAGAAACCTTTTAAAACATGTCAATAGATGGCGTTGTCGCAAACTCAGTTTCGCGAAACAGCTGATTAACCGCACTTGACAACGTCGATCTGTTTGTTGATTGATCGAGTGTCATGTCGATTATTTGTAGAAAAAAATCGACTCGATTCCAGTTGTGACCAACTCCGGTTTGTGGTTGTACGTATTTACCATAGTTTACACAAAAATTGTTTACTTTAACGCCTGGTATGAATGAAAAAGTCATCTTTTTGTGAGAAGATTCGGAATATCTCAAGATCTTATGTAACTTCGTCCTTCAAGTTTGGTATTATGTGTTGTTATGAAAATGTATTGATCTTAGCGGCACTCGAAATGTGGGCCGCTTAGTGTGTCTAGGTCAGTCGTGTTTTTAAGCGAGCAAGTATTGAGATAAAAATCATGTACACAAACTCGTGTGTTTATATTTGTCGCTGCCAGTGATAATATTTTGTGAATGACAGTCTTTTCAAGTTTTCATTCATAATATTTCGGTATTTTGTATTTTGCGTGAATTTTACTGCTTTTTCGGATTTACTGTTGTGTTAATGTTTTGAGAAGATGTTTGGAGTGTTTATGAAACGTTGGAAACCAAAGAGGTAGGTTTTTAGTAAGAATAAATGAATGATTTAATACTAGAATTAAAAAATAGACTTAAATATCTGATGGATATTTATATATAAAGAAATACCTCTTTACTTTGAATAGGTATCTAGGCTTTTTAATTTCAAAAAATTCTTTACCTATGCTGACCTAAAAAATAATCGTCCTTCGTAAGAAGCACTACTCTAAAAATCAATTTTAAATTACTTCTCTTTAGCAACGACCTAATTTACTTGACCATGCACATTTAGAGCGCGCTCACCTATAACTAAACTATCGCATCACTGTTTATTCTCGCTTCGATTCCTATGATCTTATATGGAAGTGTGCACACTACTCGATTTTTAGTTGTGCTACTAAACAGTTGACTTGGCTGCGAAACAATCGACAATCGCCTAACAGTTGTGCGATAGTTTAGTCAAAGGTGTGCGCCCGCTCTTATTCTCTAGGGACACAGCCCACGTTTAACAGAGTTGGTTAGTGATATGACCTCAATGTTGTGTATGATATCGGATAATGTTACCATATTTCCACGTGTGAATTATGTTAGAATCTTAGTTTGCATTGTCTAACACCTGTACACCTTTATTTGTATTACCTTTTATTGTAAGAAAAAAACAAAGATGTTACTAATTTTTTTTTAGAAACAGCCGTAACCATTTGTAGGTTTTTTAATATTGGTCGAGTTAAGATGAAAAGAGGCAATAAAAAATAATTATAAAATCGGTTTAAAAAGTTTATTAAAAATAAATAAAGTTGTTAAAGAAAAACAAAAAGTGAATTGCATCGACCGGGAATCGAACCCGGGCCGCCCGCGTGGCAGGCGAGCATTCTACCACTGAACCATCGATGCTGTGACATTAAATCTAAAAAAATTAAACAGATTTTACAAAACATTGCAACAACCGTATTTAATTTTATTGATATTATTTTTGCAATTATTAAAATTCCACACAACATTTATTTAAATTTCGGTTAATTACATGAAATTGTATTATAAATAATTCTTATATTTTTGTAAGTTCAGTAATTACTAAACAATACGTGCTGTCAGCATATTTTTAGTAATTTCATTGCTAATTTATGGAAAAGGTCCTAAAATATAACGAAAGTCTCTAAACAGTTCATTATGTTTATATGTTGAAGTGAAGTATGTATGTATGTATATGGGAGATATTATGTTCTCGCAACACATCCTAACTGTGGTTGCATTCAGCGCGAGGCAATCAGAGCGTAATATCTTCTTATCTATATTTATGTGCCGCGTTACAGAACCACAGTGCAGCAATATCAGTAAAACCATTTAACATTAAATCTCACATAGATCGGAAGACATTTGCCGGCCGCATTTGACATTTGTTGCCGGGAAATTACATTTATTATTCTGGAACTACGTGTTTCCCACTTTTCTGGATGTGGCTCAAGAAATAAGCATCTCTTGTTCATACACAAGCTATAGTGTAGGCTATTACAACTCACAGGAGCCGTAAAAAATCGTCCTAATATTTTAGGTACAATTATAGTAATGGTATAGCAGTGTAAATTTTAAGTAAGGAGAGACATTACAATATTGTGATTGGATTTTATACGAGAAATGGGTCTACCGTATTTTTTATACTGTGGCGCAGTATTGCACGGTGGCGCGGTGGGTTGGTAGGTAATCTTTTTGCTTACTTTTCCTGAGTCAGCTAATGCAGGAGGTGTCGGGTTTAAAAAAAAAGTTAATGCAAGTCATACAAATGTAAAAACAAATTGGCTACGTATTGAATTGCACGTTGTCGAAGTTATGTGATATCATTCGGTATGACCTTTCATTAACTGTTTACACTTCTTGGTACTTGAAAGTTTGAAATAAATTCTTGATACTTGAATGTTGAATCATTGTAACCTTATCTATACATATAATAAAAGTGGAGTGTTTGTTTGTGAAATCAAAAGAAAAATTCCAGATTTCGGAAAGATGATGTACATATTTACGTTGCTGATAACGAAAATCGCATTTAATTTTTTTTGTCTGTCTGTCTGTCCCCAAGCCGCGTTTGTTCCGGGTAAACTCCGAAACGGCTGGTCCGATTTCGACCGGACTTTCAGAGATGGGTAGCTAACATAGTACTATTATAATTTTGCGTGGATGAAGTTGCAGGCAACAGGTAGTAATTAATAACAAAAATCGCATATTAGAAAACCCCTTTTAAAAATAGCTTCTTTATTAAAAAATTAAACTATGCTTTTAAGTTTTACGTTACTAATACGCATGAGAATTCCCTAAGTCTCCTATTACGTATGGCAACCCACGAAGCATGAATACTTGCTATCTCTTTAGCGAACGTCACGCTTTCCGCCCCTGACAGACAGCAATAAGATAACTAGGAGAAATTGAGATTTCATATCATATTTGCATAAATACTAAGTTCTAGCTATTTTATACATATGAGAAGAAACTTCGAAAAGACGAAACACATGAGCAATTGCCAAGTTTCAAATCAGAATGTCGAGGATAGAGCGAAGTGGAGGATATTAACAAAGAAAGCTGACCCCACTACAATATGGGATACAAGCTAGGAGAGAGAGCGCCATATACCAACGACTGCCATTTTTGTATCCCGTCGTCTTAATGCGTTCAAAGTGTTTAAACGACTGTAGTTTATAAGATAGAATACTGCGAGATACCTCGATAGTACTGACAAGACAGTTAAAATTCAAATGTAAATTGAATTTAATACAGAAAATTAACAGACACTTTATACATTGAGATCAACTGAGCGTGTCTGCTATATTATAGTTACCTAACCATATCATGTGACTTCCTACCTGCCCCTATAACGTTAGCGTGAAGATATGTAATGCCACTGTATACGACTGTGGCTTCCTGTATAATGTTCCCGCAATACATTTCTTCTGCGGTTCACGTTTGTACGCTTCGTTAGACAATCTGTTGTGTATTGTAGTTTGTTCAGGCGTGTAGACAAATATTTTTATGCTTTACTATCTTTTGGCCGTGATAATGCGCGGAATTTAAAAAAAACTTAGTAAGAAGCGTATAAGGTATTTTAGACAGTAATCATCATGAACTTGCTTTGGTCCCTACGAAGGGTCAGCACAGATGCACGAGTACATCTCTTCCATACATCTCTACCAGCAGTCACAGTCATATCGGAATTTACTCTATTCTTAAGCATAGCCTCTTTCACATGTGCGTCTCCTCCTCCGTCGACTAGGGGTAGGCAACGCATCCACTATTGCGGATGTCTATGGGCAGCGGTCGCTTCGCCATTTTGGCGGTTTTTAGGTGGCCGCTTGCTCATTTGCCACCTTATAATATAAAAAAAAAACACAATTCATCCATACTTTCTTCTGTCTTCTCTTACCTTTGAAGCCATCCACATCCAATCGTAATACTTTCTTGTTTATGCGATCTAAATTCGCCTAACTTTTTACTTCTTAGTATCTCAGCACATTAATATCATTGGTAAATTTCTTCCATGTGCTTACATCCATCTATCCATCTTAATTACTAATAGGTAAATTCAATTTTCTTATATTATTCACCTTGATGTTCCACTTCAATTTTCTTGCTGATGATTTAAAATTTTATCTGAATAGGTAAAGACCGCGCTCTTAATTTGAAGAGACTCTTGTGTAAACTCCTTGATGTCAGGTCAGTCGATGTGAAATAGGTTAGGTGCCACATTTTGCTGACAATGCTAACTTGAGTGCTTGTTTTAAGAACGTCTTGGATGTTCTAGTCTCTTTTTAATCTGTGTTCTTACTAGTGATTACTCTGTGTCAGTTATTGCAGACGTCTTAAAATTGTTTTTTAGTGTGTATAGTTTAAAGTTGGTAGAACAATTAGAACGTATACTTACTAATTTATAATGTGACAAAAATAAAATTTCCATAGACAAATATATAGAACTAGCTTTCGCCCGCGACTCCGTCCGCGTGGAATTAAAAAAAAAAAACAAAATAAGTAGCTTATGTGTTCTTTCAGACTGTCCTCTAATTCCATGCCAAATTTCATCGAGATCCGTTGAGTACTTTAGGCTACAAACTCTAACAAACATCAATCCATCTATCTAAACTTTCGTATTTATAATATTAGTTAGATTTAAAAATTAAGATCTTAAATTATTTTCAATAGTTTAACCGAAACTCTAAACGCAGGGTTACTTGTGATCAACTTGATGTTTATAATATGAAGTAACTATGGATAACTAACTCTGTAATGTTGGCAATATTAACTGGAATAACTGTTGTACCAACATATGGGCATGCTCTGATTATTTTATCACAGCAAAGAGTAGCGGAAGATTAGACGCGGCAGATGATTTTACGACACTCTGCTTGCATAATATCTACACAAGAGGAGTTTATGAAAGGTGTGCATAATCATACTAACTAATATTATAAATGTGAAAGTTTAGATGGATGGATGTTTGTTACAATTTGTAGCCTAAACTGCTAAACGGATTTAGCATTTAAGACGATTTCGATGAAATTTGGTATAGATGTAGAGGATAGTCTGGAAGAACACATAAGCTACTCACTTTCGTTTTTTTTGATTCCACGCGGACGGAGTCGCGGGCGAAATCTAGTCTTTAATACAACTATTATATTTAGTTGGGTTTTGTGAAATACGATTTAGTTCTATAATAGTTTCAATCACACTAATAATATAAATGCAAACGTTTAGATGGATGGATGTTAGTTAGAGTTTGTTAGAGTGCTGAATAGATCTGGATGAAATTTTGGCATAGACATAGAGGATAGTCTGGAAAAACACATAGGCTACTTACTTTTGTTTTTTAATTTTACATCTGAATATCTTTGTAGATATTCAGCATTAGAAATTTCAATAATGAAATATATTTTTTTAATATACATAGTACATTCTTTTTTTTTTGAAAGAAATTGTTTTTATTAATTTTGTAGTTGACAAATGGATGTCCGAAAATATAGATAGAAAATCAGTATCTATAGTTATTCAAAACATCTAAAAGCAATTATTATGTTAAATATCTTTTTTATTCTAATGCGATATCACGACTGCATCTAAACTCAACTGCAATCTATTTTTCCCGAGTGCTGCCCTCTGGCGGGCCACCTGCAGTGATTTTAATTAACAATTGGCTCTCTATCGATACCGCGGGGAATCACGCTGGGTGGTTACCCTTTTTGCTTGTATTACCGAATTGTCTTTATAAATACTGTAGAATAAAATGAAAAAAAAAATCAGTTTTAAATCTCTATGGTCTCGTATGGAATATCAGTTCGTGATCGAAGATTCGTTTTCATTCTAAAAGCCCTCTTGTGGCCAAACTAAGTACTAAGTAACTTTGAAAAATGACCATGAATTCATATTTTTGTTAATTAATCGTCTTTCGTTGTATATTTTATTTTTAAACGCCCTTTGAGCCTTAAGGCCTGACTAATATAATACAAATCTTGGGTAATATATTTTTTAAAAAAGCTCTTTACCACTAAAATAGTTAAGGACCATACTAATTTAACTTTTATTTTTAATTCCTCATCGCCAGTGTAAACGCACCTTTATTTTAGAACATTTGTTTTCTATCAGAGCTAGCCGGTGCCCTGAGGGTTCTTTGAGTCTTACAAATGCAGTGGGTAATGCGTTTATAATTTAATGAATAGCTCATTCCCAACCCTTCTCGTACCCTGAGGGTTTCACAATCATTTTACTTACGGAATTGGTTTTACTATGGTATTTTTAATATAAATAAAGTCTTAATGTGGGCATTTATAGTTTTTTTTTTAATTCTAAAGACAGTGTAAATATGATAGACTAAAAATCTTTATCATCATCTTTGTAAATTAAATTACACTAACTTTTTCCTGCGACTTCGTCTGTATAGAAAAAATGGTGAAAAGTAGCTCATGTTTTAGAGACTTTGCTCTATACCTGTGCTAAATTCCAATCAATACACGGTTTATGAGGTTTGCGAACACCTTGCAGTATATTGTGTACGTACGCACGTAAACACACACGTGTTTGATCATGAAGAAGTTGTTGCCTTTATGCGTAGTTCACACTTGGCCAATACAGTTGGACAGTAGCTTTCAATAAATGAACTGGGAGAGTGTGAACAATAAAAAGTGCCGGTGAGGCCATACAACAAAGGCTTACGTAACTAACTGTAATGACCAAGTGTGTACCAAGCATTACTGTAATTAATTGCTTCTTCCGCGTTTATTAATTGTGTTAAGTCAGTACATTAGTGGACGACATATTTGTTATTAAAAAGTTATTGTTAATAATACTGATTTAAATCTGAATTTTCTAATAGACAAAGGAAATATTTAAAAAGCCGTAGTATTTCAGCGATATGAAAAGTCCTAGGCAACAGATTCGTCTAAATTATTGTAACTTTCTAACTTGTTTTTTACTACGCTCACCTTGAAGTCATTAATATCGTCCATTGTTGGTAAATAAATGTATTATTTTTTTGTATAAGTCATGAGCATTCAGTCACGACTTGAGATATAAATAGTTTGTTATATGAAAAAGTTTATAAAACACCAGCGAATTTTTAATTTCATATCTTTCTGAAAATTAAAAGTCAAACAACAAATTTTATTTATATAGTAATCAGTTTAACAGTGGTAGAGCCCGCTTTAACATCTTCGCACGAATGGGTCGGCTCGCCCGGTGTAATACCACGACCACGCAGAAAACAGGCGTGAAGTGGAAGCAATTCCGCGTTTCGTCTGATGAGTGTGGTGCCGGAGGCCTAATTTTAGTCCCTTTCCCTTTCCACCCTTTTCTTAAGAGGAAAGGATGGGAAGGAGAAGTGGATTTGACGGTGGAGAAGAAGCATAGGAAGGAGAAATGTCCTCTTTATGTGCGTCTCCTCCTCCGTCAATGAAGGGTAGGCAACGCATCTGCAATTGCGGATGTCTATGGGCAGCGGCCGCTTTCCATTTCGGTGGATTCAGGTGGCCGCTTGCTCGTTTGCCACCTTATATTATAAAAAAAAAAATCAGATCCGTTACTAATAATGTCCCTTAGTGTGGAGTTTAAAAAATGTACAGTAAAGTACTCTACCAGGCTATCATAAACCAATTGAGATGTACATTAGGAAGTACCTTAGTGTATATTAAAACGCTATTAGGATCACCCTTAAGACTCTAATATTCAAGTAACATGTCCGTTTGGACATGTTACTTGAATATTAGTTAGTCAATTGTTTAATTGATTAATGGCCGGTTTCCCAGCTACATTTAATCATTCGTTGGTGTTTTGGTTCGATAACTTCATGAAATGCGTTTCCGAATTACGTAACTCGAGTTTTACTACGTTGAAACTTAGGTCAACCTATGAGCCGCTAGGTAATGATAAAATTATTGGAAACTTCAGAAACGTAGCATAAGTAAACTCGCAATGAGATATACGGTTCAAGGTAAACTGTAGTTTATTAGTTTGTCGCTAGTTCGTAGTTACGTCACGTTTAATTTTAACCCATCGCCAGTGAGAGGTGAGTTAAGCTTGCTCGGTTATAATTGTCAGCTTTGTTAATATTGATCAAAGATTCTTTACGTCTAGAATATAAGAAGCTCGGCTATTTAATTATATTGTGGTTGAATTGGGCTAATTTAACGTAGACAATTGACTAATATGGTTGTTTCCAATCTTAATAATTTGCTGTTAATTTTTAAAGAATAAATTAATTGAAATAACATTTCTTTTTTGTTGTCGCGGGGAATGCCTTTACGCACTGCACCGTCCGTGCTGCGGGGGCAGCAGGGACAGTTTCGTGTGGGACTCCCGGCCTTATATTTCGGCCGGACTACCCACTAAACCCCGCGGTGTTCTCCTTCGTCCAACCGGGCCGTGGCATCTACAAATAACATTTATTTTATGCTCTGTCTACCCTTCTGTGATGGAGCGAGTTATCAAACAGACAATTCCTCTTTCAAGTTACTTAACTGATATTTCAACGTTTAAAGATTATTTTAATTTTGAGTTTCAAAGTTTTATTTTAACGCTAAAACGTTAGAACCATTTACAGCTATTTACGACTTTGTTCGATAACGTTTTAAAGTTATTAATTAAACTGTAAACTTTATAGTATGCGAAACGTTCCCCACTAATAGATTAGGTAGCACTTTTTATTCAAATTTGTTGGAATTCCATGTAATATGAATAATTTATTGTTTTTATATAACTGTTTGAATAACTAAATATATAAGTTTATAATGAGTATAAAGAAAAGAATGCTAAGGTAGTTGGATTTTAAATATTTATAGTTACTATAACTGTTTTTAAACTTATTGTCCATTGTTTTAAATAAGCAAAGGTCACATTTTATGTGCTGACATCTCTCAAAGTTACACGCTAAAATAAATAATACCGTTGTGTTACGGGACTCTTATACTCTTAATTATTTATTTTATTTACCTACTAGCTGTTCGCGTGCGGATTCATCCGCGTGAAATTATAAAAACTTTATTTTATTGTTTACATTTGTCAAATTATCAATAGCAAATGTCAAAATGACATGACATGACAAACCATGGCAATCTTTCTTTCTTGATGTTGGCAGGAACTTATGGTCTCTTTCCCACATTAGGGTCTTTATCCAAAATATTTACCCCCTAAGTTTAATGGCGTGAAAATATATAGCCTAAAGCGTGACGTAAGTGTAGGGCTTTTAATTAAAAAAAGAATTATTCAAAAATATGCTGTAATTGTTGACATCTTAGGCAACAAAGTAGTGTGTGTTTACGCTTTATTATAATAGTATAGATACTAATATTATAAAGAGGAAAGAATTGTATTTTTGTATATATTGAAATAACTCAAAAATTATTGGGCCGAATTCAAAAATTCTTTCACCATATGTCTTTCTAAATATAAGTATAGAGGCTTAATTTCTATTTAGGACACTATATATGAAATTTACACTAAGGGACTACTTAAGTTTCATTTAAATGATTCTGTATGTGTAAAAATAAAGTTCTCGTTTAACAAGTCAAGTACTCATAAATCATCCATATGATAATCTCCTTTATAACCTGTCAGTTATTTATGGATATTTTTTCACATTAATTCAAGGTGAAGCCGAGCCTGCATTCAATTTACTTATAAAGTGACGAGGAAAATATAATATAACCTTAAAAATCAAGATTTCGCTTCCCTACTCTATTTAAACATACTTACATTCCAATATCCTTTTTAATTTACCACATTCTTAAACATTATACAAGAGTTAATCGAAACATATAATAAAAACATTATATTTCTGTCTCACTCATCATTGTCCTGTCTATCTAGAGATGGGATTTTACCCGGAAAAAACTCTCATGTGGGAAAAAACAGTTGAAAAACCCGGGGAAAATTCCCGAATGGGAAAATATTTCTCAAATGGGAAAAAACCCGGGTTTATTCCCGTTGGGTTTTTTCCCTCTGCCCATCTCTATGTCTATCCCACTCTAAGTAGGATTGGAGCACAAAACTCCACAACGATCTTTCGTTGTTTCGCTACTCTTTTATTTCCATCCCTTTCATTTTCATAGAGAGTATCAAAGATAGCATTTATTACATTTGTTCATTTGTTTTTCTAATAGCAATAATACAAACAATAACACGTCACGTTACGGCCTCGCACTGTCACGTTGAATTAATGAAGGGACACGAGAGAATTACGGAATACACAAACATCCGTGTGACGACACAGCTGCGTAATTTGTTACGTTTAGCGTAATGTTCCACTGCATATCAAAATTAACAAATTATTCTAGTATCTGTTCTGTTAAAGAATAAAGTATAACAGTGTAGTACTACGCTTAAACAATATTTTATTCAAGGCATTTATACGATAAAATAACATTTAACTCTACGCTTAAATGTTTGCTAATATGCTAATTTTCGTATACAAAGCGTGATATTAACATTAGCAACAATTTCAAGGATTTATTGCTTTGTTAGTGTCAAGTTAGCCTTGAGTATTGTAGATGAGAATTCAGTATATTATTTGAGTAGCTTTTACCCGCGACTCAGTCTGGAATTAAAAAAGTAAACGATAAGTACCTACCTAATTATTGCAATTGCAATCGCGAATACAGCCTAACCTTATTTGCTCGTTATGACATCAGTCAGCACAATTATTTAATGCAACATAGTATTGATAGGAAGAAAATAATTTGAAATAGCCAAATAATCGAAATAGAATAATTGTAAATCTATTTGTGCCTTGCTGACTCAATTTTTAAAACATTCGAGCTAACGTAGACTAGATTTTTTTTAAAATAACTAGCTTTCGCCCGCGACTCCGTCCGTGTGGAATTAAATAAAAACAAAAGTAAGTAGCCCATGTGTTTTTCAGACTATGCTCTACATCTATGCCAAATTTCATCGAGATCCATTCAGCAGTTTAGGCTACAAAGTAAATTTTCGCATTTGTAATATTAGTAAGAAGTAAGATATTTTTTAATTACATAATTAACCAATAAATTATAAACTACTCCACCTCATGTAAATAGTTGTGAGCATGATTGTATCTCAGATAAAGGCGTGCTTTATTAGGGTAAAAAAATCCCCAGTTGCTAGCAATGTGGGGTAACATGGTAACAGTCAGCGATGGGTGACCAACCGTGGTGACGACTCGACTGTAACAGTACCGTAAACCGTAAACTTGTTGGTGATTGTTTGAATTTCCTCAGACCCACTTGTTTTGTCGTCGTTACATTTGAGGTTATAATTATATTAATACTAGCTTTCGCCCGCGACTCTGTCCGCGTGGAATTAATAAAAACAAAAGTAAGTAGCCTATGTGTTCTTCCAGACTATCCTCTATATCCATACCAAATTTCATCGAAATCCGTTCAGCCGTTTAGGCTACAAACTCTAACAAATATGCATCCATCTATCTAAACTTTCGCATTTATAATATTAGTATGATGTGGGTAATGTTACTATTTTGTTTACGGTTGAGTTACCGAAACTGGGAATAGCTGAGCCTAAATTAATTGTGGTTATTTTTTCATTAATTTCTATTATGTTATCAGTGCGAGTTCGCCTATGTCTACCGAAAATGTCGCATAACGAAATACATGTTAATTTGTACGAGTATGTTTTATTTAAATTCCAAACCGGTTTTCAATTAATTTTAAACAAATTTATACTATAAACATAGTAGATAAGATTGTAATGTGTCAACCAGCCTAATTTGTGTCGTATTTTCACGGTTTCCCTTCATATCTCTATAGAATTTGATATGGTCTGATATTTCTGAGCACATTTTTACGAGTGTGAAAGTGACATGCGTGTTTTTTTGAATTTCAAATATTAATGAAGTCGAGTTTTTAACGCGTTTTTATTAACTGCTACACTTATAGGTGTTTAATGATTATTCAAAACGACCCTTAGTGGCTATTGAACGGAGTAGAGTATGGTAGTAAGTTAATTTTTAAAAAAATCCTTCAATGCCTTGTTCGACATATTCGACGAAAAATATTTGCCTTTTGTCAGTTTAAAAACGAAATTAAAATAACTTCAAACTGCAATAGGTTCCTAGAAGAGACCATTAAGAATTGGCTTAATTCCGACTGTCTAACTGTGATTTGTCACTAGTTATTTTCGTTAGTAGGTGACCAGTTCACATTTACTATGTAGGTCTCATATTTATAACGCAGTATGCGTGACTTCTGTTTAACTGTGACAATATTCTCTAACAAATATTTTACTGTAGTCACTAGTAGAGTAAAGAAAATCTCCCAGTTTTCATCTATTGACTGTTCTGTTTTTTTCTTTTTGCTCGTATCTTTGTCTTGGTGTGATAGTAAATAGCCTAATAAGCTATTAACTTCCGAAGCTCCTTTAAAAATATCGTTGTCCCTGTTTTATTCACTGAAAATGGAAGGGATTACATATTTATGGAGATATTTCAACTGCGACAGTTTCATAGTCAATACAACAAGATAATAAAAGTGTATACAAACGAATACAAAAGTTAACTGTGTGTATAACGTGATTTATCAATTTTCATACATTTATAATGGTCATTGACCTATATTTATCACGCATGTGTTCTTATCTGTAAGTCCAGTTTACATCAATAGATGGCACTGGAATATATAACAAAATATTATATACGAAACTTAGGTCGCAAACTCCAACAAAAAGGAAACTTCCGATACCGGGAATCGAACCCGAGCCTCCTGGGTGAGAGCCAGGTATCCTAGCCACTAGACCATATCGGATGATGTAGTTGTGTTAAATTTGTTTGATTGGATTACTCGAGTTTTCTTTATTAATTACTTTACAAAATGTAATTTTTTATTACACTTCAAACTTTACATCCTCATACAAATAAATATAAAACGCTGTGTTTTCTTGGAGATCAATGAAAAAATATTGCATTGCATAACTTTGGCAATATGATCTAATTATATAATCACTAAAATAAAAAAAATGTAAATACAGTTAATAAATAAAAAAGAAAAAAAAAAGACCTGCATCGACCGGGAATCGAACCCGGGCCGCCCGCGTGGCAGGCGAGCATTCTACCACTGAACCATCGATGCTTGTAAGAATATTTTAAAAGTTACATATGAACAAAAAATTTTAGGTTATAATTAAAAATCAAACATTCTTTACTGTACGGAATTCGATTTGATAAAAAATATTAAATATACAGCTGAAAAATGAACGTATAATTTCTTTTAAAGCTAGTATATACGCTGGTTAAATAACTTCAACGTTGGGCCCTTGTTATAACAACGTATGCCCAGACGACGGTCGGGACTATACCACTGACAGCTTTCGCTGAAGTGCCCTTATGTTATGAATGCTTAGCGAACATGCGAGACGCATTAAGGTGTGCCTACACTTCCGTGGAACTACACTTATGTGACAATTTAACACATATTATTGTCTTTTTGTTAAAGAGAATGAGAGAAATGATTTTTTTTTTTTTTTTTGTGACTGAGTTGTCCCTGTTTGCCTTGAAGAGGCATTTACAGATTCACCGGGCTTGAGGTGGCCGAGCGCAGATGGCGCTTAGCCTAAACCCGTTTTATGAGTAGAGGCTCGAGGGCTCCCTCAGGAGCCTCGGCTCGGGCCGTTACTTCGGTATTATTACCGGATTGGGAGGCCACCGAGCTCTTAGATCGCTTCGGGGGACGCTCCATGGAGTGACTAGGCACAAGGGCCCCCGAGAGGGGACCTCGGCTTGGGCTGTCAATCCAATACGCGTTTAGCATTCCGATTCAAGGGTGCCCAAGAGGGCCGAACCTCGGCTTGATCGGCTGCTGTTATCTGATTAATATTATTATTATTAATACATCTAACATTACTACCACTTCGGAAAGCGTTAGCGCTGGGAGAAGAAGTGG
Organism: Papilio protenor; assembly: GCA_029286645.1. Taxonomy (NCBI): domain Eukaryota; kingdom Metazoa; phylum Arthropoda; class Insecta; order Lepidoptera; family Papilionidae; genus Papilio; species Papilio protenor. Next base: position 1,219,616 of record JAGSMZ010000022.1, read on the forward strand.
CGGAAGAAACTCCAGCAACGCTTCTATCATTGATAGGAGAAAACCTGCCTGCTATGAGGCCGTATCGCGGAAATGATTGCCGTAGTCGACAGCGACTACGGCGTTTTGTCTGTCGTAGTTGTTTAATCCTAGCCTGAGCGATTGTTGTTGCATCGTCTTGGAAGTCAAGAACGTGCCTAGGTCTGCGATGATCACGTCGAAATTTACCGAGCGCGATTGGGTTGTAGGTGGCGGCACCTACAACTAACGAATTAGGATGACCGACGGCAGAGTCAAATAACGACGCGACGCCAGCTTCAGGTGTTGGGCTATGGTGGGTAAGTCCAAGTCTATGTGAAGATCACTATTACGCATGTACCACGGGGCCCCCGTGGCTCTGCGCATGAATCTATTTTGAATCACCTGAAGTCGGTGTATTTGTTTCGGCGAGATGTGCGCGAATACCGGGCTAGCATACGTCATGACGGACGCACTACTGATTTATAGAGTGTCACCTTATTCCGAAGGGACATTTTGCTCTTTTTATTCAATAACGCGGAAAGGCGACCTAAGATGAAAGCCGCGCGGTTCCTAACCCGGGTCACGTGTGCGGAGAAGTTGAGTTTTGTGTCAAGGATGACACCTAAGTATTTTACTTGGTCTTCCCAGGGTATTGGGCTGTCCAAAAGCTTAACAGATGTGAGACGAGTTCTTTGCTGCGTGAAAAGTATAGAGCCGCGCTTTTGGTAGGATTGATTTCGATCCTCCATTTCCTAAACCAGGCACCAAGGGTATTTGCTGCAGTCTGTAGACGTCTGCATATGGCATCAGGCTTACGGCCTGATGTAAAAATGCAGGTGTCATCGGCAAATAACGCTAGTTCCACACCGCGTACGCGCGGAATATCGTTGGTATATAGTGTAATAGGACTGGCCCTAACACCGACCCTTGGGGCACCCCGGCTCGAACGGGATGTGATCTAGAGCAAAACTCCCTCGACGCGGTAGCGAAACGTGCGACTACTTAGGAAGTCTCGTATTATACATACGAGACGATCGGGTACTCCGTACTCATATAGCTTGTATATGAGTCCGTTGTGCCATACTTTGTCGAACGCTTTCGCTACGTCGAGAAAGAGGGCTCCGGTGTTAAGGCCGCGTTGACGTTTAGCTAGTATGTTTCCGTGATGCGGTGCACTTGATGAGTGCATGAATGTTTGGCGCGAATCCAAACTGTTCTGCGATAGGCATACCTTTCGTATCCATAAAAGTACGTAAGCGGGCTAGTATTAGGCGTTCATAAATCTTCCCAAAAGTTTTGAGAAGACTTATGGGACGATATGATGTGGGATTTGTCGGCGGCTTGGATGGGTTGAGGAACCCCATGACTTCAGCGTCCTTCCACTCGCGGGGAAGACACCTTGAGTCATTGCTACGTTATATATGGTTACAAGAAGCTGTACAATAGCAGCAGGAAATAGTTTGGCCACCCTATTGGTAATGCCATCTGAACCGGGAGCTTTGCGGGGGCGTAAGTTTTTAATTAATTCCTCAACTTCATCGCTGGTTACCGGAGGAATGGAATCGAGAAGGGGTACGTTACTCCTCCGCTCGACCTCTCTGTCCACCTTTCGGAGGTGTTCAGGGTCGACCGGTAGGCTACTAGGTGAGCATTGGGCCTCGAGACTGTCAGCCAGGCATTCGGCTTTCTCATCGTCCAGCATGGCTGGTATCATATTTGGACGTGAGAGTGGTGGCATCGTAGGGTACGTGTCGCCTTTGAGTGATTTAGGGAGTTTCCAGAAAGCTAAATGCGATGGCTTTAAATTACTGAGATCTGAATCCCACCTTTCGTTCCTAAATGCAGCTATGCGTGCTTTGACCTCACGCTGTAGTTTACGTAGCTGTTTTCGGTTCAATTCGGTGGGATACATATCGTGGGCACGGGTAGCCGCGTTCTTGCGCCTCAATAAGTCTCTAATGTCTGGTGGTAGTGACCAACGATGGTTATTCATCTCTGGGATCTGCCTTGAGCAGTCCTCTATGACGTTTTGGACATGACTTGTTAGGGGGGGGGGGGAGACCGATCGCTGACACCCATGTCTTGTTCAGTATTTAATTGATCAGGGATGATATCCAAGTCGGGTGAGTTTACAATTTTAAGTTTAGCTCTGAGCTTGTGCCAATCGATTACTGTCTTAATTTGGGGAGCGGTAGGTGCAGATGGCCCTAGCTGTAGAAGGACTGGCCGGTGATCCGAGTGAAGCTCGTGAATCACCTTGACATCGCATAGGTTTAAGTTAATGTTTTTGACGATTGCAATGTCAAGCACATCCGGTGTGTGTCCCAGAACATGGGGATAGTGGGTGGGCTCTATGGGCGCTACGATTTCAAAATCTAGTAAGTCAGATAGTGAGTCGAGCGCACGGCCTCTTTTACTGATTCTGGTCGAGTTCCATCGGGTGTGCTTGCTATTGAAGTCGCCAGCAAGGATTGTAGCATCTCCTATAGATAGGAGGGCTTCAAAGTCCGAGCGTAAAATTGTTGCGCTTATTCTACAAGGAAGGTAAACTGAAGCTATTGTTATGGGAGCGTGGCCTGTCATGGCCAGCTGACAGATCGAGGCTTCTAAGTGCGTTAACGCGGGCGTGTCAATCGGTACACAGTGCAGAGATTTTTTGTAGTAAATAACAGTACCGCCGCCTGGGGCACCGGTCCTGTCATTTCTAACGATGTTATAATTAGAGACCTTTGGGTCCCTCATTGTCGGTTTGAGAAAAGTTTCCTGCACGAGTAACACGTCGACTTGATGGTCGCGAAGGAAGGTGTAAATTTCGTCACGTTGTTCCCTAACACCATTTGCGTTATAGAAAGCTACGGTGATCGAACGTGGTTTGACTCTGCCGTTATTACGTGCGAGAGACGGGGGGTACTATTAATTCCGTTTGGTTGTGCAGCCATACTAACCTAAAGTATTATTGTAGAGCACGGATAATGTGCTCGTATTTCAATAAAACATCGACGCGCGTGATTATATCTCCGGTGGAGTTTTTAAAAGCATGAGCGAAGTCTAAAACCTCATTCATGTCGAGAGATCGCAACTTCTTAAGTGATTCAAGGGGATCGGCCCCTGTCACATGGTGTGTAGGTGGTACAAAAGCCGGCCTTGCGGGGGTCGGTTTGGTAGCGGACGCGGCGTGTTGGTAGTTCGCGGACGCGACAGGGATGGGTTTACCTACTGCACGGTATGCGTACGAGGTTGAAGGACGCTCAGCACGAAGCGGGGGGAACGAGTCTAATGTCGGTACATGTCGTGGTTTTTGGGTGAGTTGCCTGGTGGTGTTCGGGGCATACTCCCTACGTTTAGGTGCTTTAGGGCACCCAAGATAGTTAGCCGTGTGGTCGCCGCGGCAGAGGACGCATGCGGGTTTGCCGAAGGCTTCTAGCAGTGATTTGTCCTTCGGTCTAGGACAATCGATCGTGGCGTGATCGTCTAGGCACTTGACGCACCTGGGACGGGCAAAGCAATTGCGGGCTGAGTGCCCATACAATTGGCATTTGTGGCATTGTCCGGGGAGGGCGCTCTTCCGAGGCGGCTCGACGACTAGGCCACTAAGGCCGCAAATCGACTTTATGTCGAAGATCGCTTTACCCTCGGGAGAGAGCTCAAGTTGGACCTTTACCATGTCCATGGGAGTTTTCGTGCGTCTATTTTTCATCCGGTAACTGCCAATACCGGGATATTTTGCCGTTTTAGTGACTGTGTCACCTCGTCGACGGATATTTCCTTCGGGATCCTCTTGACGACCACCTGAAGGATACGCTCTTCGGCGAGCGTATATGTGTGATAGTAAATATTTTTTTCTCGGAGGAACTTGGTGACACCGCGATAATCTGCAACTGTTTCCAGTTGTATTTTGATACCTTGGTTGGTCGGAGTTGCTATATATTTAATTTTGTTCGATAGAGCCGATTCTATCATCGGCCATTTGTCCCTAGCTTGAATATAAATTGGTGGAGGCCGTTTGTCTTGTGGCGCGCGGGCCATCGGGGGATTTGGTTTAGCGGGATGTGCCTGAGGGGCATCCGTGGGCTTAAGCGTGGGCTGTGAAGTAGTAGGGGCCGCGATGGAGCGGGACGTTCCAGGCGTTGGCTCTAATGATGGTTTTTGTGCCTTTGGTGGCACTGGGGATGTTGACGCAGAGGCAGCGGGGGACGCAATTTTCTTGCGTTTTCTTTTTATTTATGACGGTAAGAGAAATGACTAATTGTAATACAAGTGTCACAGCTGTCGAAAACAACTGGAATACAGGGGGTCTAGCACGAAAATTTGAGATAAGTTTTTACTAACTTCATCGACTTTGTATGAGATTTGTCGTTGAATGTAATACAAATTTTTTTGCACGTTACGAATACTTTCTCGCAAATTTTCATGCTAGACCTCTCTTTTACAATGAGTGTCCTTTTCACTATAAGGTATTAAAAATAAAGTATTGCATTTAAAGCCAGTGTCAATGTGTACACCGCTTTACTTTAGCTTATTTGCCATCGCCATTACGTCGTTGCGAGCGTCGAACTTGCGACCGCGTCATGCACGCAGTTTATGCTATTCTATGCTAGCCTGGTAATTGTTAACGTTTGTGATTTACCTTTTTTACTTTGCGTTTTACTAAATTTACGTGCATTTTATTTGAATATAGATGATGTCGAAATACGTTGTTCAACAATTTATTTTAGAAATTCATCGAAACAGACAAATCGAGATAATTTATGTAAATCTTTTATGCCAGAAACTCTTGAGACAAATGTATAATATAGAGTAAATCATTAATCTATACTAATTTTATAAAGAGGAAAGATTTGTATGTTTGTATGTATTTAAATAATTCAAAAACTAGTGGACAGATTTATTTCCGCGCGGACGAAGACGCGAGCAACAGCTAGTACATACAAGATACCTAACATTGAAGTCTGGTAATGGAAACACTATTGTGAATACTATATGTTATGCATTACTTTTGTACCTAACTAGGAATGTGTGTTTAAAGGACAATTCTCTATATTTATGATGTAATCATAAAACTATGTAGAAACACTAATACTATGGAAACAAATATTGAACAAAGGGCTTATTCAATAAATAAAATTGTTAAGATAAATAATATAATAATATCCAATGCTAATGATTAACGAGAATAGAGAAAGCTTTGTAAATAAGAGTTTCATTTATATTTTTTTAACTCAATGTTTTATGAGAAAATTATGTAAAATTATTATAAAAATTGTTCTTCCTTGGCCAATCAACGTTGTGACCTAATTCCGGTCACGTCGGGACGCAATGCCACGGTTCCCGGGATCCCAGGTCCGGATTCCCCGGAGCACGTCCCTTACTAACCTCATCCATTCGAATCTCACTTTCTACTCCCGACTTTCTGCTCGGGAAAGTGTTTCGACGTTTTGACTGCATTTACCTAAATTGTATTTAAACATCAAATATTGATTTATTACACGCCTGAGAGTAAATTAAAAAAGTTCCTTTATATGTACTTTTTATTAAATAAGGAAATTTACAAGACTCGGATACGCGAGTGTTGATCAACAAAGAATTATTCGTAGTTTAGATGGAGGGAGGGATGGATGGATGGATGTTTATTGCAACTTTAGAACGACATAACGGATCTCTCTAGGCACAGATGTAGAGCATAGTCTGGAAGAACACATAGGCTGTTTTTTTAATTCCGCGTGGATGAAGTCGCGGTATCAGCTAACACAATAAATATACGAAGTACTAGAATAGGCAAAGGTATATATTACAATTTTATTCAAAACTAGGTCGAGAAGCCCCCACAGGGAATGCTGGCTGCTAAGGTTGTCACGCTATACCGGTATAATTTATGATGCTTCATGACGTAGCAACGGAATTTACTACGAGCACACCTAATTGCTATGAGTTGTTTTTTAAATTAGTTCCTTCTACTATCAAAAGAATAGAAAAAAGTAGGACATCGACCAGATTTCAGTAACATTTAAATTTAACTTTCGACCAACGTGACGTTAAGTTTAGGGTTTCCTCCCAATTAAATATGACATCAAGGTTTTTTTTCTCTTTATTTTTTAAAGGGACTTTGGTTCTAGGCATCAAGGTTGAGGTTCAAAGGACCTAAAATATCCGAACATTGACAGCCCTTAAGCCTGTAGTTTCTTGGCTTCGCGTAACCTGACACTCAAGTAATGCGACTTGCCAAGAAAAAGCTCTTAAAAGGTTAAGAATTTTTCTATATTATAGTAAAATTAGTTTACTTCCTTTACAAACTCTGAGTAGAATAAACTATTAACTAGTTAACTAGTTTTCGCCCGCGACTCCGTCCGCATGGAATTAAATAAACAAAAGTAATTAGCCTATGTGTTCTTCCAGACTATCCTCTAGATCCATGCCAAAATTCATTGAGATCCCTTCAGCAGTTTAGGCTACAAACTCTAACAAACATCCATCCATCCATCTAAACTTTCACATTTATAATATTAAGTATTAAGTATTATATGAAGTATGATAATAACGCAAGGAGGTTTTATTCATGTTTCGTCTCCTTTGGAGTCAACTTAACTAAATGTAGTTCAAAGTATAAATATAGACTAAGAGACCACGAAGCTGTCTGTTGATTATACTTTGAACTTGGCCACTTACTGGCGAGTAATGCCAGGTAATGCCAGCGCTAGAGGCGATTCCTTGTTGCCATTACGCAAATATCGGGTGTCGAGAGATGTGCTAATTCCTGGTATGTCTGGGAACATTTGTAGCTCGAGGACATTTGCGCAAATTGGTACATACAGGACTTTATGTTGACTTTTCATCCCACGTGAAGCCATAGTATAAAGTTTGGTGACCCTTAAACTCTGAAGGAAAAGAAATGTTTTTTTCCTTTTCGTCTACTACATACCATTCTTCGGCCTAGTAAGCTTCTTGTTAAGTGAAAAAAGTAATTTTTGCTTTATAAATTTAATTTGGTTTTTTATTTATGCTAGTGAGCATTTCACGTGTTTTATTAAATATTTAGAAATAGACAGGACAAGAGATAACAACGTTTTAGACCAGTGTTAGTTATTTAGTAAGTTATGGGTTATTTCATTGTGGTCTTCTATACTTATAATAAAATTGGAGTGTCTGTTTGTAATATCAAAAGAAAAATTCCAGATTTGCTGATAACGATAATCGCATCTAAAAATGTTTGGTCTGTCTGTCTGTCAGCGTTTGTTCCGGGTAATCTCCGAAACGGCTGGGCCGATTCGACCGGACTTTCACTGAACGGACATGATGAGCTGACATAGACGGGCATATTATAGGTTACTTTTTTATCTTAATATTGCGTGGACGAAGTCGCGGGCAACAGCTAGTCGGATAATAAGACTTTATAGAGAATCTTTCGAATATTAGAAAATCGTGCTTATTACAAATTACATGTAGCTAGTGAGGGGTAGTTTATGAATTATACATGCATCCATCACAATATCATAATCAGCGGTATGGCGGTGCACGACGATGCACTCGGCGTATGCAATGAAAGCCATTAGACAGGGGAGACCAAACCACGGCCCGCGTTACTCAGGATTTATAAAGATCTTTTTATTGTTATATTTTTTTTTATTTAAAAAATTCGAATTTTAGAAGCAATATTAGTTAAATGAAAACTCTGTAACAAAGACTGTCACAATTTAGGCACAGCTATCCCATTTGTCCCATTTATAATAAAAACATACATGAAATTAAAAAAAAATCTTTCTCCTGTTATAGATGAATACATATACTAGTCTTAATAACGATCATTGACTCCTTGATTTTTATTTTCGTACAATGCATATTTACGATCGACGATTGGTGACCCCTGTAAATACATTATTTACGAAACCGGTCGACCGAGCTCGGAACTTGCGTATTCCCACATTTAATCTTTTTTACCTATATCTCATCTTTTTGTATGATATTAAGTAATTATCCTTTGAATAAAGATTTATTGAACTGAACGATCAAATTTTGTCTATAACATTGTTTAAGAAAGTACTAAGAATATTCATTAGATCCGTAAGATAATCATTCGTTCATTCATTAAGAATGGAACGAATGTTATTCTAATCTTTTATGGTCCGATTCCTTAGCGTAATTTTTAATGAAAAGCTAAACAAAAGAAGGCTGAAAGTACTTAAAGAGAGGCACACTAAAGAAAATTCCTGGATGTTTTATGTCATTGATATTTATTTTTGTATTGTCCTGTCTATTCATTGTTACATCTTCGTTAGTTTCCCAAATGAAGTGCAATAAGAGGGAACTTCATTCAGTACAGTATCGGGCACGTCCGCGAAGTAGAAAGTGGGTCGGGAGTTGTCAGTCCCTCGGGAACAGTTGCCGGCTCGCCGCAGCGAATTGGGCCAGGGCGTAACTCCGCATGCTATATCGATTTTGTTGTAACGAAAGTTCACCTATATCTTGTTGTAACTGGTGTTTGTAACATATCTAGACATTTAAGGTCGATAACTTCTATATTATTCTATTTTGTCATACTCCTATACAAGGCATAGGCTCCTAGGCAAGGCCTAGGTATTTTCAAGTTCTAGACGTAACTTCCATTGTGATTTAATAAATTACTTATGATTTTTTCTATCTTATGAATAACGTTGGATAGAACCTTCTCTTTATCGGAAATATATTTTTTTTACAGTTTTTTAAAATACTCCGCAAAGCTACCTGGTTTGATAAAGTTTAGTAATTCGTTCATTATAATTAAGATTTCAAACATAACCTTCCTTTAATTTACTTCGTTATTCATTTATAACCATTATCAATCAATTGCCTTATTCCGCAATGAGATTAGTGTCAAAATGAATTAGATAATCGATATTGCGAAGCGAAATTATTGTCGGTGTCGCAAATCAGTGTGCGACGGGTCCATTCAGGTCTGCGGCCGCTGCGCTGGTGCGAAGCGGTTGACATCTAAAATTTATTAATACGAAGCAACAGGGGCATAGATCCCAACCCAGCTGCATACTGCAAGCGGGAGTCATGAGCCCATGAGCCGCACAGTCGCCTTGCAGCGCGCGCTCGAGGCACTTGTGTATCGTGTTATCGCGACGCGTCTCTACATTTATTTTGTTATTTCGATTTCCGTTATTAACCAAATATCCTGCATTCACGTTCATATTGACTGTGTCGTATTCGAAACGTCAATTCTATTTTCGAATTTGGAACGCCGTGTTTGTTTGTAAACAGTGATGGGGTGATTTTATATTTGGAATACTTTCCGACTTATGCCCCGGGAATAGACAAGTTTTGAGTTTTTAAAGTGATTTTTACGAATAAAGTACAGTGAAAATTGTGGTTCGGAAGGAAATTATCATTTTGTTTTGTGCCAGTGATGTGATTTAGTGGATACTTTCAATATGTTTGGAGTTTTCATTCGGAGGTGGAAACCAAAAAGGTGGGTTTTACAAATAATTAAAAACTTTATTTTATTGTTGTTACTTATTGATATTAATTATTGACAGGTCTTTTTTGTCGCCAGTAACAATGATTGGAATTTAAAAACCATAACTAGTTGAAAAAATACCACGCATTAATTATAATTTAATCACGTAAAATGAAATAATTTGATAAAAAAAATATAAATTCATTTACATACACGGGTTTTACTACAATCTTGCATATCTTTGTGATCGGGTCGTTCGCATTTGAATTTAATTACCATTAATTAATTATGAATAAAATAAAGTAAAATAACGTATTTGGAAATAACTGTGTTTTATAAATTAACATGAAAATAAGTTCAATGACTTTTGTATCTAATATTTGCTTGTTGGGTGCACTTTTGGCCCTAAAAATAATCGCCTCTACCTAGACTGTGTACTCTGTCATCATAATGCCTGGATTACATATGGCCAGTAGTTCCTAACATCAATGCTGGCGTGCAACTGGCATGCGATACAGTCCAACTATACTGGCCATACACCAGGCTTTATTCGCTATATTTACTCTATATCTATAATCTATGTGCATATTCTAAAAGTTTAATAACTCTCAAAGTCTTTTAAAAAGTGAATTCAAAAGCTGATTGGTGGACTTCTAGAGAAATAAGTTTAACATAGATGCGTTTTGACTTGACATTTATTTCGTTACTTAATCAAGATATGTACAAACATAACTAATATTGTTCGTTGTAATAAGTGACGTAATAATAACTAGTGACACCTATACGTGCTTTATCGCGACCCTAAAATCGGATGCGTCTACGAATGCTGTTCTAAGAAATCATAAACTGTGTGAGATCGCTACTTCGTGTGAGGTTGCCCTTTAATTTTGATTGCTCCTACGTATATTTATCTGAACGAATACATGTTGGTTGGAAAAATAAAAAGTGTAATTTCGCAGAGAAATAAAAAAAAATTAAGTAGCCTATATGTTCTTCCAGACTGTGCTCTACATCTATGCCAAATTTCATCGATATATGTTAGACCGTTTAACACAACTCTAACATTCATCCATCTAAACTTTCGCATTTAAAATGTTAGTAAGATAGTGAGATATATCTTGACGTATCTAGTCATGTTCTTGTTAGCACTTTCTTAACTAGACTGTTTCATATCAGATAATCGTGATTATGTAAGCCTTTTAAGATAATATCCTACACATAGTAAAAACTTACATCATAAAAGTTACACACACTGATTGCATGCAATCGGGACGGATTTGAACGTCCTTCTGTCCAATTTAAACATCGTTACTCATTCCATCATCAAGCTATAAAGTGTCTATGGTCGTCTAGTGTTGTAAACTGTCGATAGCTATCGATATTACTCAACGCGCAACGAAAATGATCGAGCATTCGCAATCGATGTTTAGTTTATTGAATGTAATAATGTTTACTTTTGAAATGAAGCAAATGGTACGCGATCTTACATCGGTAAGAGGGAGCGGTTAATGAGTTATTTCGGTTCCGTATATTTACATGTTTGTTTCGCATAATCTGTAAATTGTGCGTTATGTAAGTTATGATTTGAATTACAATTTGCTTGCAACGCGATTGGAGTTTTATGTGCAAACTAGCTGTTGCACGCGACTTCGTCCACGCAATATTAAGATAAAAAAGTAGCCTATATGTTCTTCCAGACTGTGCTCTACATCTATGCCAAATTTCATCGATATATGTTAGACCGTTTAACACAACTCTAACATTCATCCATCTAAACTTTGGCATTTAAAATGTTAGTAAGATAGTGAGATATATCTTGACGTATCTAGTCATGTTCTTGTTAGCACTTTCTTAACTAGACTGTTTCATATCAGATAATCGTGATTATGTAAGCCTTTTAAGATAATATCCTACACATAGTAAAAACTTCAATCATAAAAGTTACACACACTGATTGCATGCAATCGGGACGGATTTGAACGTCCTTCTGTCCAATTTAAACATCGTTACTCATTCCATCATCAAGCTATAAAGTGTCTATGGTCGTTTAGTGTTGTAAACTATCGATAGCTATCGATATTACTCAACGCACAACGAAAATGATCGAGCATTCGCAATCGATGTTTAGTTTATTGAATGTAATAATGTTTACTTTTGAAATGAAGCAAATGGTACGCGATCTTACATCGGTAAGAGGGAGCGGTTAATGAGTTATTTCGGTTCCGTATATTTACATGTTTGTTTCGCATAATCTGTAAATTGTGCGTTATGTAAGTTATGATTTGAATTACAATTTGCTTGCAACGAGATTGGAGTTTTATGTGCAAACTAGCTGTTGCACGCGACTTCGTCCACGCAATATTAAGATAAAAAAGTAGCCTATTATATGCCCGTCTATGTCAGCTACCCTTCAGTAAAAGTCCGGTCGAAATCGGCCCAGTCGTTTCAGAGATTACCCGGAACAAACGCGGCTTGCAGACAGACAGACAAAAAAAAATTAAATGCGATTTTCGTTATCACCATCGCAAATACACCATTTTCCCTAAATCTGGAATTTTTCTTTCGATATCACAAACAGACACTCCATTTTTATTATATGTATAGAAGATATATGTAGCTATTATTTGTTTAGAAAGTTTTAGATCTAACCTTGGTAAGGCGATAGGCTGAACATCTGTCTCGTTTAGGAGAAAAACTATGGCGAAATTTTAAGCTTATAGGGTTTCAATTCCAGGTTCTTTAAAGCTGAATGATAAATAATTTTCACTGGACATCTTTGCTTTGATGTCCTTTCCGTGGGTTTGTGTCTACAGTTCACGGAACCCTAGTAATGCGGTGCTAATTGCTCGATAATTACAAAGTGGGTGTACCGCGTTAAGAAAGTTTCCAAACGCGAGCGTGTGGTTTCACGTACGTAAATGCAATCGTCGGAGAAGGTGCAATGTTGAGGTGTAACGTAAACTTACTGAAGCATACTTTCCAATTACTAGAAGAAAAATAATGAACTTTTATGTAACAAACTAGCTTTCGCCCGCGACTCCGTCCGCGTGGTATTAAAAAAAAACAAAAGTAAGTAGTCAATGTGTTCTTCCATACTCTGCTCTACATCTATGCCAAATTTCATTCGATCCGTTCAGCCGTTTAGGCTACAAACTCTAACAAACATCCATCCATCCATCCATCCATCTAAACTTTCGCATTTATAATATTAGTTAGATAATAATAGACAATGATAATAACCTGTAAAACATCTTTGTTTCTCTGATTCATACAAATAGCCGGAATTCTAAACAAAAAAAATGTCTAGAGAAACTGCTTGAGGGTATAATATTTTACTATACACTGCTCTAAGCATGAAAGCTATCTAACTAACTAACATTATCAATTGAATTTTCTTTTGTAGCATCTGTCTCTCTATTACTATGAATTTCAAGAGTAAAATTTTTCTAAAAATATCTTTACTCTATGCAACTTTTCTCACCAGAAGCAGTGTAGTCACATCACTTGTACAAGTCTCTTTTCAATTCTGTACTTTCCCAATCCAGGTAACAGTTTTTGTACCTTCTAAGTAATATCAGACAGCAAATTGCCTAATCTTTTAATACTCTTTTCATGTATAGTCACGGAAAGGGTGGGCGTACCGGTCCGTAAGCAGTACCTAGCCTTAATGCTACCATTACATGTGTCAGGATATGAGGATTACGTATCGTAACGTGTAATGACTACTTTTCTAAGCGGTAATACTTTTATAAACATGTTCATTTTTCCTGACGTTGTACAGTCGCGGAAATCCGCGACGTGCCATTTAAGGAAAAATTGTCTTGTTTCCTTTTTTTATATCATGAGGTGGCAAACGAGCAAGTGGCCACCTGAATCGACCGCTGACCATAGACATTCGCAATAGCGGATGCGTTGCTTACCCCTAATCTACGAGGAGGAGACGCACATAAAAAGGATATTTCCCCTTCCTATGAGTCAAATCCATGTTCCGTGGGTGGGGAGAAAAAGGAACTAAAGTTGGGACTCCGGTTCTTGCATCGAGATAAACTCCGCGTCTTACAAATAAGCAATAAGATAGCAATAGCGTAAACGACGGAATAATAAAAAAATGCCATGTATCACTAATAAATATTTTTTCGCACACACATTTAAAAGCGGCGTCGTATTGGTTTTTGTTTCTCATCGTCGTTTCAAAATGTTCAAACGCTTGTAGATTTTGAGGAACACCGCTAGTTTCCCCGAGTGTATATTATGGTGACTTTTTAACTAATGGATGGCATAATGTTACAACATTGGATACAGGATGTGATGCTATGACACGTAGATTCTAAATAGTTTTTTAGGTGTATTTAGTTTAAAACGTGCGCATACCTGAAACTAAATTATCAACACAACTGTTTAGTCTCGCTTTGATTCCTATGAGCTTATATAAAGTTACGCACACTCGGTATTCAGTTGTGCAACTAAACAGTTGAATTGGCTGCGAAACAATCGACAATCGCACGACAGTTGTGCGATAGTTTAGTCAAAGGTGTGCGCCCGCTCATAGTGTTATGATTACAGTTTGCGCCACAGAATTTAAACATTAGTTGTCGTTTTGCCGTGAAAATAGGAACTAGGTGTATATGCTAATGACGTCTACTCCCGTCGGTGGTTCGGATGGAACTGGATTGACAGTTGACAGTGTTGCCACCATAGCCATGTATAACAGTAGACATTACGTAATTCCTTTTTGATTCTTAACGTATTTTTGCATTTACGTTATTTGTTATATCTTAAAATATTGCCTGTCATTTTACATTAAATCACTTTGAAGATACGTCGGTCTTTCTAACCGTACTTCCAACTGCCGAAACATCTTATCTTTGATTTCTAACATAAAGAGAAGGATGATTTTATTCTTTAATAACTAATCTGTCACCGTGTCCTGTTGTGTAATGAACATACTGGCTACTTTTATTTTCAACGTCTAGTTGTCAACGTCGCGCAGACCTAAACCTGTTCCTTGAATACAAAAAGCGGCTTCTCTGGACCGCTAACATTAGACGCAGGCGACACTTGACGGAGACTGAGATTTACACATAAATAGAAGCTATGAAATTAGAAGTAGAACTTTGAAGAAATTATTGTAGTAAAAATCTACTACATAGAAAAACTAAATTGCATTTCTCTCTTCGTATAGTCTATAATCTCTATGAAAGAAAGAGAGCTAGCATCGACTTTCTCCCTCTCTTCTTGTTATTACACTGCCGTAAACACATTGTCACAACTTAACAAATGTTACTGCAACTTTTTCTAATGAAGGTAGCATGTATTTGCAATTACGGACGAAATCCAGTAAATCAGAAGCCTAGTAATAATTCTCCTGTAGACTATTAGAATGCAAATTACAATCTCTAAACAAAAAGGTGAATTATAAAGATTGGCGTCTGTCTGCAGAATGCAAGGCACGGCAAATATGAAAGGTCCTTACGTTGTCCCGCTTTGAAATTTCTCCGCTCGTTTTAATGTAATTTGCAGTTTTTACTCCGACCGCTATTGCCACTGGCGACTGCAGTAACTTCTTTGTTTAGTTATGCTTTTGTTTTTCTTTGTTAAGGTTTTTCTTTCTTCATTTTATAGTAGTGGAACATTTTTAATGATATTAATATTATACTCGTAAATCTACTACGTATATCTAGTACGGTAACAGACCTCGATAAAATTGACACAGATGTACAAAGTCTGGAAGAGCACATAGGCTGCTTTCTTTTTTTTGTAATTCCGCGTGGACGGTGTCGTCAAAAGCTAGTAAAATAATAATCTAAACATAATACTTAAAATTCACGTTTCTTTCTACACGTGAGAGGAATTTCATAAAAAATATGGTAAATTCCATTGTCATTGTGTTGCCGTTTACTGAATTACGTTCAATCTGTCAAAAAGAGCGTCCGTGCGCATACGCAAGGTAATTGTATGGAAATATCACGTACACGATTAAAGTTAATAAGTTGACATTGTTTTAACTGGAACGAGAAATTGTTACAAGACAGTAATTTTGGTGGATTATTTTAAACTGCTAAGGTTCGCAAGTCTTTCTTTAAACGTTGTTGCTACGCAATCTATACTAATGTTACAAAGAGGAAAGATTTGGATTTTTGGATTTTCGGATGTATTTGAAATAAATCAAAAACAATTGGGCCGATTTCAAATTTTTTTTTTTTATAATATAAGGTGGCAAATTAAATTAAATAATTAAATTAAAAATGTTTCGCCTCTCTTTGCATATTAAATGATATTTTTTTTATTTAAGAATTTTGCATTTGTTGTGTTCCCCACATGATTCGATTACTGACAATTTCTTAAAACAACTATTGCATACATTCATTTTATCTTAATAATTTTAAAAGCTTGTACAAAATTCCCCTTCTTCTCTTTCTTTTGGGCATTTCATTCATAATAATTGCATTCATTAAAAACTCGTAAAGATCGTAAAGTATTCAATGTGCTAACGTATGTTTTCACTTGGATCACTATACTAAAGTGTATTTACATCTCTTTTACTCCCACTGAACAAATTGAGACGACATGATGTTATTGTATTATTGTTGCGGCACTGGAAACTCAGATATTATGCACGACGTCGGAATATTCGATCCGTAGAAAGTGAGTTGGCATGCGGCCAAAAACACGTCTACTTTAGGCGTGACTCTTGACTTGCCGCGAGATTTTTGTTGAACTAAAACGAGATGTACTGATAAAAATACGCTTTGAAAAGTCCATATCTAGCATCTTTTTTATTTTATTTTAACGTTAAAGATTTATATTAATGAGTTAATTACATATATTTTGAAAATTAAATCTCGATTTTCTTTTATTTCGTCATTCATTTTCGTACAATAATGTTCTGCAAAACAATTATTAGTTACAAAAATTAAGTGAAAGAGACAGCAATAATAAGCTTATACCAAATGTTATTCGCTATCCCTTTCTACCACATAACTAATTCTATTTACCCAATTTCAAGGAAACGTGTCTTAAATATAAACTAACGATACTGACTGCCAGTGTATTATAAAACGATTTTTTTTTAAACTATAACCGCGCTGTGATTTTTTTTTTTATAATTCTAACCTCATTATCTACGATAAAGTGTTAAATGAACATTAATATCTTATTAAATATTTAAATCAAGCCAGTTAATATTAATAAACTAGCTGTTCCCGTGCGGCTTCATCCGCATGAAATTATCAATAGCAAATGTCAAAATGAAATGACATGACAAACCTTGGCAATCTTGCTTCCTTGATGTTGGCAGCAACTTAAAGCCTCTTTCCCACATTAGGGTTTTTATCCAAAATATTTACCACCTAAGTTTAATGGCGTGAAAATATATAGCCTAAAGCGTGACGTAAGTGTAGGGCTTTTTATTAAATAAAGAATTATTCAAAAATATGCTGTAATTGCTGACATCTTAGGCAACAAAGTAGTGTGTGTTTACGCTTTATTATAATAGTATAGATTGTAATAGTGTTTTATGTACCATAACCTCGACGTAATAATTTCTTTCCTGCATTCCGTAAGTGCTTGTAATTAATGTTATATTTAAAAGGGACGAAGATTTTCTTTTTAATTATAAATGCGTGCCAGTAATTATATGACTTCTCGAGTTATCGTTAACCCGGGTAATTGCCGGATAAAACAAATTACCTGCGCTTATCGTAACTTGAAAGTGCTTTCTTCTGACATTGTTTAATTGTCAGATGGGATGACATTTACAATGTACAATAGGGGAAATCCTCGGTGATCCGGGATTAATAAGATACGAACTTTCGTAGTTTCTATACTAATATACTAATACTATATTATAATTATAATTATAATTATAATAATTTAATAAAGCGTAAACACACACATCTTTGTTGCCTAAGATGTCAGCAATTACAGCATATTTTTGAATAATTCTTTTTTTAATAAAAAGTAGGGCTTTACGTCATGCTTTAGGCTATATATTTTCACGCCATTAAACTTAGGGGG
The DNA here is from genome assembly GCA_029286645.1 of Papilio protenor. NCBI lineage: Eukaryota > Metazoa > Arthropoda > Insecta > Lepidoptera > Papilionidae > Papilio > Papilio protenor. The sequence goes on from JAGSMZ010000022.1 coordinate 1,237,065, forward strand.
TAAATATTTTGGATAAAAATCCTAATCGAGAAAGTAAAATTGCCAAGGTTTATCATGTCATGTCATTTTGACATTTGCAATTGATAATTTGACAAATGTAAACAATGAAATAAAATTTTCATAATTTCATGCGGATGAAGCCGCACGGGAACAGCTAGTATGCAATATTTATAAAACTTTTTGTCGTTGTAAATATGAATTACGCGTTATTGACTTAGACCCTGAGTTTGTATGCTTCTGATATACAAAACTAAATATATGTGATATCAAAGATTGTATGTCTAAAAACACATTACGTAATCAGATATTTAAATATGCAAATTAATCTTAATAGCATTTTATACATTTTTTTTTTGTATTGAACATTTTTTATCGACAGATGTTCGAATAGTACTTCGATGTAGGACAGATATGAATGGTGCAGTTTTTTTAACGTTATACCTATATGTTATAACAATTGGATATGACTCATAGTGCCGGTACATTTTTATAACAGAACTAGCTGTCGCCCGCGATTTCGTTTGGGTGGAATTCAAAAAAAAACAAAATTGAGTAGATATGTTTTTCCAGACTATCCTCTACATCTGTACCAAATTTAATGGAAATCCATTCAGCCGTTTAGACTACAAACTCTAACAAACATCTATCCATCCATCTAAACTTTCGCATTTATAATATTAGTATGATATATATTTTTTTTATTATTATTTTGTAATCGTATGTATGTAAATTTATAATTTTTGCCTATCCACCGCTGCTACTGGCATGCGGATGATCTCAGGGTTCTCGCGGAAGATCAGCGCTGGGTGTCTCATTGAGTAGCACCCAGCATTCAAAGATTAGGGTAGACCCAATCCGGTCAGCATCACAATGATTTATAATCTTTTATTTAGTTAATTAAATTTTTATTCCCTACTTAGTTACTACGTCATGTTTGTTTTTCTCTTATTATTTCTGATTGTGTTGTGTTTCTAAGGATTAAATGTCATTTTATTTTATTTATGATGTATACTTTATAAATCTTATCTATTAGTAAAAATAATAATATTTAACACGGCAAATTAACGTTATTGGAGCATTGTATATTTACAGTTCACAGGTCTCGGTGTGCGAATCGCCTTAAATAGCATCATGGAACGTAAACTATAGTTCGTAGGGTTGCCCGTGCGCTTGCCTTTTTGTCCGCTATTTAAAAAATAACCGTTAATTTTCACCGTTATTTGTTAATTTCGCGTTACGCTTGATCTACTGTTTTTATTGAGCAGTCGTAAGATGTAAAATTACTATAGTAAGTTGTTTATTACAATTAAAAAACCTACAATTTAACAAATTGTCAACTAAATCCTCCGAAAAATGTTTAACTTTTTTAATCGCAACGCACATTTCGTTTCTACATAAAATTCATATTAAAGTAATTAATATTTCAATTTTACGACTCTATCCTCCTAGCAATAAAGGTGATTTTTGCTTATTTGAAATTTTGGCAATTTGCCAAAGATTACGTTTACTATATCATGTGTCTAGTATAAACAGATCCACGATTTTCTCTTTGATAGTACAAAATTAATTGTGTTCTCGATACAACGAAGGTCAACTTTTATTGGTCTTGTTTGTTTATGTGATAAACAGATAATCTATTATTCCATTTGGTGTTTATATTACGCTTTGTTGTATTAATAAATTATATCCATAGTAAAGAACAATATTGTTTTAATTTTTGGGAATATTTTACGATATTACGCCATTAATTAGTATTTGAAACTGAATGTCATGTCTTTGTTTTAGTCTGCCACGCCCTCAGAATATAAATCTATACTCTATACTAATATTAAAATTTTTTTTTTTTGTATGTATTGAAATTACTCAAAAACTAATGGGCCGATTTTAAAAATTCTTTCGCCGTTAGGAAGGTAATTTATCTATGAGTAACATATGCTATATTTTTTTTATTTCTTTAATTTCACGCGGACGAAGTCTCGCGACTTCTGCGATAAATTGAACTCACACCAAAGTTCCTTTTATCTTAAAGAATGAAATATAATGTACAAAAATCCTTTAAATATTGTCAGCTTGTATTGAAATCTTCCTTAGAATCTTCTATAAAGTTGTTAATGTAGGCGAGTATAATTTATTAATGTAGGACAATCTCAATGGCATTGATAAGCTGTGCGGAGGTGTCCGTACGTGCGAGACGGATCTTTAGAGAGACTGTTCGCATTATATGAATTATTCCGTATTTAATTGAGTGTAATTTCTTTTCCGTTTACAACGATTAAAACTGTATTTTGTTTTGCATTATTTGTACTTTACTGTGTAGTTGGAAAACTCGTAATTTATAAAACGTTCTTTACTTTTTTATTCCAGAAATGTTGATGGCCAAATCCATATACTACGTACTATATTCAATAGCATACATGTTTCTACTACGGCTCTTCACTATCTTACTAATATAAATACGAAAGTTTAGATGGATGGATGTTTGTTATAGTTTGTAACCTAAACGGCTGAATAGATTTTGATGAAATTTGGTACATCTGTAGATGATAGTCTGGAAGAACAAATAGGCTACTCACTTTTGTTTTTTTTTAATTCCACGAGGACGGAGTCGCGGGTGAAAGCTAGTATAGTATAAATCAATGTCGTTTCCTGTTGTCTGTCTATCTCTATGTATGCTTATATCTTTAAAACTAAGCAACGGATTTTGATGTAGTTTTTGTAATAGGTAAAGTAAATCAAAAGGAAGGTTTATATGAAAAAGACATGTATAAATACTAGAGAAATACTTATAATTTTAGAGATTTCTAATGTGATTTCTATACTAATATTATAAAGAGGAAAGATTTGTATTTTTGTATGTATTGAAATAACTCAAAAATTTACCGATTTTAAAAATTTTCCCACCATTAAAAAGCTACATTATCAGTGAGTAACGTATGCTATATTTTTTTTTATTTCACGGGGATGAAGTCGCAAATAAACACATTTTCATACCAGCATTGGACCCGTGCGTATAATTAACCGCAAAATAGATAACTAGGTGTCAAGTAACGTCAGAATAATCGAGTTATATCAAGATCGGGACGTGTTACCTAACTAACCGGTGTGAGGCAATGTTAGACATAATCTAGCCTAGATATTATATTTGCATACGATCGATCGGACGTCGATTCGCCGCTCGATTTGGCTCCAACTCGATCATGTCGAGTACTCGATGTTGCGACATCGAACGATTGATACATAAAATCGATTCTTGCGAGAATTTATCGATGTGAACTAATAAAGTCATTGCGCCGTTGGAATTCCTATTAAAATTGGATAGGTGGACGCTAATGATACCGTCCCTTTAGTTTCTACATCGATATTAATCATAATAAATGATATTCTGATATTAAAAACAACTAATAAATGTCTGCAAATTCCTTTCCATGAAATTAAAAAAATATTTTATACTAGCTTTTGCCTCCGACTTCGTCCGCGTGAAATTAAAAAATAATAAAACAACCTATGTTACTCACAGATAAATTACTTTGCTAACGGTGAAAGAATTTTTAAAATCGGCCCAGAAGTTTTTTAAGTTATTTCAATACATACAAAAATACAAATCTTTCCTCTTTATATTAGTATAGATTTATTGTTCCTTTAATCTTTAATCTCGGCAAATTATACGAAATGCGAGAATTTAGTTAGTACCGGATAAATGATAGGTTTCAAAAAACTGTGACATGTTTTGTGTAGTTGTTTCAGCAATGGAAACTTGTAGGTAAACAGACTGCATTATGTGTCCTTGATATCTTTGCATCACGAAATACATTACAACGACAGTCTGCGCAGTCTCGCGTAAACGAAGCCTCTTCAAGCCTTGCAGTTTTGGAGTATATGCATGCCATATGCTTCCTAACATGTCACCTTGAAGTTTGAAGGCTCTAGTTACGCAAAATAGAACTTTATGACTATGGTATAAGGTATTAAGTTGTCGTCCTTAATGATCATATCTGTTTAGATAGTGAGAAAGATGGCATGTTTTTTTACATGTTTTAACAATGGAAAGCTACGGTGATACTTTATGTTTTACACGTGTACTGACGTATGTTGAGAATTCTTAACTGCCGGAAAATGCAAGCATGCCAGGTGATTGGCAAATGGCAATAGAATGCTCTACACAGGTCTCGACCTTGGCAATGCAATAAGTTCTTGAACCGTACCGAATGCTTGCCAAATGCATGCCAAATCGAAGTCTCTACGTGCCAAACAGGGCAATGATATCTTCTCTCCATTTACTTTTTAAACGAAGATTTATAGACTGTTTTTGTCTTCATAAAAACGAAACGGTGAATATTGACAAATGTGATGGTAAACTAACGAGTAAAAAAGTAGCTGATGCTAAATTTTGACGCAAGATCGTATATCTCTTACATCTATTTCTATACCAGCTTTTGCCTGCGACTTCGTCCGCGTGAAATTATAAAAACTTTATTTTATTGTTTACATTTGTCAAATTATCAATAGCAAATGTCAAAATGACATGACATAACAAACCTTAGCAATCTTTCTTTCTTGATGTTGGCAGCAACTTATGGTCTCTTTCCCACATTAGGATTTTTATCCAAAATATTAACCCCCTATGTTTAATGGCCTGAAAATATATAGCCTAAAGCATGACGTAAGTGTAGAGCTTTTTAATTTCACGGAGACGAAGTAGCGAGCAACAGCTAGTTTAGATATTATTAAAAGGGTAAAAACAACAATTCTTAAGACAAGATGATCTTTATGTTAATATATTTTATTATAAGTAATAAAACGAGACATTTTTAGCATTATCGGAAGTAATATTTCACGAAGAGCAACAAAGCGAATCGCGAGACCACCGTGAAGATTTTAAGTGGCTGTTTGGATAAATGATATATTTAAGCCTCAAACGGATATAAATTATGGCAAGCAGTAAACGAAACGACACGTGGATGGTTTGTTTGTCATTCATTTGTGCATTTTTAAATTTAAACTAGATTATACGTCAAAAACCATTTCAACCGTTCAACAATATACATTGTCTTCCCCTTTGACATATGGAAGGTTCTCTGTCTTCTCGTTATATCTGAATTCACTCCCTTCTTGGACACATCCTCATTTACACATCCCAAACTTTCTTCGGTCTTTCTTTGTAGCTTGTAGTTATCTGTATTTGTATACTAGCTGTTCGCGTGCGGATTCATCCGCGTGAAATTATAAAAACTTTATTTTATTGTTTACATTTGTCAAATTATCAATAGCAAATGTCAAAATGACATGACATAATAAACCTTAGCAATCTTTCTTTCTTGATGTTGGCAGCAACTTATGGTCTCTTTCCCACATTAGGATTTTTATCCAAAATATTAACCCCCTATGTTTAATGGCCTGAAAATATATAGCCTAAAGCATGACGTAAGTGTAGAGCTTTTTATTACAAAAATAATTATTCAAAAATATGCTATAATTGCTGACATCTTAGGCAACAAAGAAGTGTGTGTTTACGCTTTATTATAATAGCATAGATATAGATAGATAAAAAACTACATCGTTAAACAATTTAAATTAATAATTAATTGTAAGTCGTATTGTCAGGAGCATGTTTAATAACAAATTTATCTCAATTATATAATCTGAATTATTTTTAAAGCCTAATAATCTAGATGTGTTGCCAGATTTACGCACGCTTGGAGAATTCGTAGTGGGACGTTGCATTGGTCACGTATAAAGTCTATATTTGTATCGATGATTTCTATTCAATGAGAGCATAAAAAACTAATTCTCTTTTCTTTACAAAAGTTGGATAGTTGTTCGTTTTGAACTGATTTTTTTTTTACATTTTTTTGAGTCAGTTTCTATATTAAAAGTCGTGCTTTATCTTTCTAAAAAGAACTTAGCATTTCACTTCGATAGAGTGCACAGTAAATTATTCAAGTTTTATCTAAAATGTTCATTCAAACTCTTACTGGTTTTTTTTTACTTTAAAACTGTAAAACAGCTATGGCTTCAAAAGGATATCCGTGGGATACAAGTTGCCATGTAACCGTTGGTTTACACTGCTGCAAAGTGCACACAAAAAATTCTTATCTCACTTTCGTTGGAGTGAATTAACGAGAGAACATTTTTTTGGCATTAGAAGTAAACTGTTAGATAAACATTTTCCATACAAATTGTGTTGATTTGAAGCAATTATAATTATGATTTCTTATGAAGATGCTTTGTGTTATAATTACTTCTATATCTCTTTACAATGTCACGGGTTAGCGTGCGTCAGATTGTGCAATCGATTGATTATCTTTATTTCCACGTTATTCAAGTATTTAGTCATTGAAATTATCTCTAGTTAATATTATAGGTAATATGAATGTATAACTTACGTATTGATGAATACGTTATTGATTTAAAACGAACAAAGAATTACCGACCTATACCTCTTATATTCCTTAAAATATACAAAAAAATATAGCATGTTACTCCCTGATAACGTAGCTTTTTAACAGTGAAAGAATTTTAGAAATCGGCCCAGTAGTTTTTGAGTTATTTCAATACATACAAAAATAAAAAAATATAGATTTTTCTTCTTTATAATATTAGTATAGACAAATAAAGCTAATTAGTTGCCTTTCAGTGGAACAAAGAACTTCCGTCTAATTCCACCATAAAGGAGATGTCCTTACTTTAGTTAATAACTGTGCAGCAGTACTAGACAGTTCGTAAAGCCAGCAACACACCTTCCATTTAAATACAGTCGTATTCCGATAAAATTCGACTAATTCAAAATTGTCAATAAAACCTCAGGTGTCTAGAAGGCTTAAGAGTGACTAAAAAGAATGATATGAACGACAATAACGACATAGTGAATGATAATCACGTACGGATTACATGAATTGTCCGTCCGACAATTGAACTAAGGGTTTAGAAGCCACACAAAGGAGATTGTCAAAGTTGCGGTTAGTCGCGGTAAATCCCTTCTGTCTATTGTTTACTCGTATACTTAATGCGATATTGACTATAATTACTTATTTTTAAAAAATATTGGTAGATTTTTTAATCTTACTAATATCATGAATACGAAAGTTTGGATGGATGTTTGTTAGAGTTTGTAGCCTAAACGGTTGGACAGATCTCGATGAAATTTGGCATAGATGTAAAGTATAGAATAGATAGGCTACTAACTTTTGTTTTCATTTTAATACCACGAGGACGGAGTCGAAAACGAAAGCTAGATTCAGTACTATTAGAGCGGTCGCATAGCTGTGACTAAACTATTGCACAACTGTTGAGCGATTGTAGATTGTCGATTGTTTTGCAGCATCATCATCATCATCAACTTGCCCTTATCCCTTATGGAGGGTCGGCACAGTATGTGCTGCTCTTCCATACATCTCTATCAGCCGTCATATCTGAATCAACTCCTTTCTTAAGCATATCCTCTTTCACACAATCCATCCATACTTTCTTCGGTCTTCCTCTTCCTTTGTAGCCATCCCCATTCATTCTTAACACTTTCTGGTTTATGTCCCCATCGTCTCGTCGCATAACATGTCCATACCACGCTAAACTTTTGCTTCTCAATTTCTCAATTGTTTTGCAGCCTATTCAACTGTTTAGTTACACAAAACTAAAAGTCGAGTAGTGTGCGCATATTTATATAAGCCTCCATATAATTTGTGTGATAGTTTAGTTTCAGGTGTGCGCACGCTCTCACCTTGTGTACCCCATTCATTAGGATAAAAGAGAACAGCTACAGTATACGGTGTTTGAACTACAAAATTGGTTGTAAAACAAAAGAGCATACGAAACTTGTCCAACACACCGACAGATCGCCAAAACAAATCCATCCTTAGTCAATACGCTAGTGATGTCATCAGACAACGGCCCGAAATACACTGAAACTTGCCAACTGATTTACAAGCTATAAACACTGCGCTTGTTTGGCGTTCGTGTATAGCGTCATGGCAACGCGCTACCTATTTGTTACTGCGTTTTTATTAATAGCCATCTAAGTTCTGTTTAGATGCATTTGTTGGTTTTTATACTGAAGATATTTTCCCCTAAGTTATACGAACTGTAATAGAAAAAACAACAGACTGAGTTCCTCCTTCTTTTGAGAAGTCGGTCAAAAATAATTGGAAATACTGAACTTAATGCTGCGTTCTGAGTTATTTGATAGTCACTAGTAGTTTCTTAATTATTATCTCAGATTTAGTGTCTAAAACTACAATAAGTTCCTGTTTAATCATACTAATAATATAAATGCGAAAGTTTAGATGGATGGATGGATGGATATTTGTTAGAGTTTGTAGCCTAAACGGCTGAACGGATTTCAATGAAATTTGGCATAGATGTAGAGGATAGTCTGGAAGAACACATAGGTTACTTGCATTTGTTTTTTTTTAATTCCGTGCGGACGGAGACGCGGGCGAAAGCTAGTCTTAAAATAATTAAGCGTGGAAATGGAAGTATAACTTAAGGACATTATGATACCTACTACATAATGCTCTTAAGGGTATATTTACATAATTAAAGGGTTGAAATAAATGTCGCGGAATCGTATTCAAGTTTATCTATACTAATATTGTAAAGAAGAAAGATTTGTATTTTTGTAAGTATTGAAATAACTCAAAAACTACTGGACCGATTTCAAAAATTCTTTCACCATTAGAAAGGTAATTTATCTGTGTGAAGCTTTTTTATTATTTTTTTAATTTCACGAGGGCGAAGTCGTTCATTTATAAAATACGAAAGCCATATTAGTTAACTACAGAACCGCCGCGCCCCCGTAGCATGACTTGCTGTAATTTATTAACGTCAGTTTGTACATAAATATCTCTTGGGAATTTTTGTTAGTTTGCCAAATTCGTTTATTTTCGGAAGTTTGACGTATCGTTATAATATTTCTTTATAAACCGTCTACAGGAACTCGTTAGCGGATATTGCCGTTTGTCACCACCTGTACAAGGACAAAGTTCTCATCTCTGTTTATTTTAAAAAGAATGAAAGAGACAACGCTATTTTGTAGAGCAGTGTACCATTGGATATTAGTAAGGCAAATTTAATGTATAGCATTTGACACTTAGTCACTGTGTCTAAAGCTATACTTACATTAAATTAGATGACATTAATAGACTATAAGTGAACATAGACTACATTTTTTTTATTTCTTAGTATCACCCGGGCGAAGTTGACAGCAACAGCTAGTTTTATATATTTTCGTCAGAAAATTCAAACCATTACCCTCCATTACGATTCTAAAACGTAACGTATTAAATCGTAACACCCACGTGTTGACCTCTACTATATCGCCGGGAATATTATAAAAACATTATCAAACAAGTTGAAACATAAATCAATGCATTACAACATCACGCCACTTCAACAAGTAAACAAAGATAACGTTGCGTGTTTACCAAACATCTCATTTATTTGAGGACATGCATATAAAAATCAACAACGGATCTTAATGAATATATTTACAAACGAGCTGTAACCCGTAAACTTCGTTAGCGCAAATTTGGACTAGCCGTTAAGCAATTTTGACAGCGCGCAATTAAAAAAAAGCAGCCTATAATATGCCTATATATGTCAGCCACCCTCCAGTGAAAGTCGCGTCGAAGCGCGCCCAGCCGTTTCGGAGATTACCCAAAACAAACGCGGCTTGCGGACAGACACACAAAAATTTTTTAAATGCGATTTTCGTTATCAGCAACGCAAATACACCATCTTCTCGAAATTTGGAATTTATCTTTTGATATTACAGACACTCCAATCTTATTGTATGTATAGATATAAAGTAACAGATTTATTTTGATCAAACACTACCAGCTAACTATACTTCCTCAAGAGCACGGAGCCGAGCCTACTCTACATTAAGTGTGATTAGGCCTTAGTTAACGGACGCCTTATACTGCTGGTTGATTTCATATCTTTGAATTTCTCTTCAAACATGAGGAGGTTGTTAGATAATCTGATAAATGAACTTATGTGAAAATGGATAAACAAATCAGCATATGGTGGGATCGAACCCTGAATCTGTAGTTTACAAGTCAAGGGCCTGAGCCACTGACTCTGATTTCGTTTAGATATCGTCGAAAAGTAATTAAATAAGCAAACTGGAACTTTCATTATTATAAAATTATGTTTACCACAAATATTTTTTATAAAGGGTTTGTCATTTTTATTACTTTTACTATTATATTAACAGGCGTTTTATATTAAATCATACGTCATACTATACTATTATTTTTAATATTATAAATGCGAAAGTTTAGATGGATGGATGTTTGTTAGAGTTTGTAGCCTAAACGGCTGAACGGATTTCGATGAAATTTGGTACAGATGTAGAGAATAGTCTGGAAGAACACATAGGCTATTCACTTTTGTTTTTTTTAATTCCACGCGGACGGAGTCTTGGGCGACAGCTAGTATCAAATAAATGTCGTAAAGAAGGAAAATAATTGTTTCTCCGAAAATGTTTTTCGAATTTCGAAAATTTTTTGTCTATTAAAAAGCTACATAACCACTAATTGAAATAAGCTATTATATCAACGGGAAGGGTATGGATATGACAGAAAAGATATAAGTTGTATACTCTGCCTAGGCGTAGCTAGGACAGATTGCTACTAACAATCATATCAGAGTTTACTAAATTTTAGTAAATCAAGTAATACTTAAATAATTACAAATAGTAACAATATTTTAATAAAAAAGTCTTTGTGTTAAATAAAAGTGTGGTCACCCGAAAATATGCAATTGATTTATTTCAACTTGGTCGATACTTCGCAGTTGCGAGCGCAATAATAATTGCAAACGGCTATAATGCGTTGCATAAATCAATTGGAGTGGAGACCTGTTAAACAGACTAGTTCCTGTAAAGTTCATTGCAAAGAACAGAATTAAAACAGACAAGCATCAAAACAAACTCTGACAAAAAACCATTTAAAAGACATTAAAACCTGTAATTAGCACTTGATTTTAATTTCAATTGGAAACAAAAATTATTAATTCAAATATTCTAGATTTTAGAAGAAGAAAACACAGTAACTTTTGGTGTAAAATCACAGCCTTCTGTTCTTTGATTTGTATCTTTTTAAATGTTGGTCTATGAGTTATGGCCAACATAACTATAAATACCGTTATTGGTCTGTAAAATAAGATCAAACACGATCTTATAAATGTGCTCTATAACGTTCCACTCAAGTTAACGTTTCAGAGCTTGTTTGTTACAACGAATATTCCGTTTCAAAGAGCATTTATAATTATCGCCATTTAACGTTTTATAATTATTTGTTGCATAAACAAACTGATCATCTATTTCCATTGCGTCAACGATTACTTTAAACGTGAATGGCTTTACATCAAAGGAATTTGAACCTTATATACAAATTATTTAAGTGTAAATTGCAATGACGTGTTGATAGCAATTGAACAGTAGTTGATTTGAATACGACTGTCAAGTCCGTATAAACATTATTACGTGTGTCAATAACTTTGATGTGATTGACGCATCACCAACACTCTTGAGAACTAGTAATATGGGTTTCCATTGCTGAATTACTTGTTATAACAACATATATTACATACACAGATATTACAATAGGTTTTGTCATGCCTTATGACGTCACAGTTGTATAGTGATACGCGTTGCAAGGGTGTACGCGGGATAGCGGAAAAATAGCGTTGGATTTCATGCACGTTTTGTACGCATTTCATGTAAATATGTGCAAATTATACAGTTGCAATACCGTCATAAATATTGCTGTCGTATTGTCGTTGAAACCACTTGAAGTTGAACGTTTTCAATTTGCTACCAATTGTATGGACTGTTGCGTTCAGTCGAGTAGTTGTCTAGCAATTGACTGCATGCGAGATATTTACCGGAAAATATATACAATGAGATGAATAAGGATTGAAAAACCTTGTTTTTATTTACATTTAGTCTTCATTATTGTGTTAAAATATAAGGCTTGTTGTTTAAAGAAACGGGTTATAAAAAATAAAAACGCTATTTAAAAACTTCTTATTTAATCAAGCGTAACATCGGAAATGTATAAAATTAGTAATCATACTTAATATTATAAATGCGAAAGTTTAGATGGATGGATGGATGGATGTTAGAGTTTGTAGCTAAAACTGCTTAACGGATTTCGATGAAATTTGGTACAGATGTAGAGGATAGTCTGAAAGAATACATAGACTACTCACTTTTGTTTTTTTTTAATTCCAACAAAACCACGGACGGAGTCACGGGCAAAAGCTAGTAAAAACAAAAAAATGATTATAGTTGCATTTATATTGTTTAACATATGAAAAATGAAAATGAAAAATATATTTATTTTTAGAAAAACTTCCACAAACTTAACCTAATTTACATTTTTTTTTACATAATAAACACAATCTAAAATTAGTACAAACAGTAAAGTATGTAAGTAAGTATGAAAGCGAGGCTGTAGGCTAGTTTGCTTACATGAGTTTATTACCATTTACGGTAAATCTTCTAGCCAAGAGACAAAAGTCTTTTCTTTTAGCCTTACCACACGTCTACTTTCAATTACATGTTGTAGATAGTACATCTACAAGTAATATCGTGGGAAATTACATTTCTATACATATATAACAAGACAATGTTATGTACTAAAACAGAGAACAATTCGCGATTGCTCGTGCGAAAATGAAAAACAACACTCGCGGGAGAAAAGCCCGAGTAATATTCACACCATTTTGTCTACATTTTCTTATATTTAAGTGTTTATTTATGGTATGTAGAGCATAAAACTTGGTTTCTAACATAGCCATGTGTTTAAAAAAAACATAATTCGGAATGATTTGAACTGTTTGACATAGTTTTGTAAGTTTGTTTTTAACAAAATCCTAATAGTATATTTATATTTGAAGTTTACGACCTAATAATTATAAACGCTTGTTAGAATTTTAACAAAAAATTTTTTAGAGCAGACCAAGGGCTTATATCGGAGAGTTTTAAGCATTTTTTTTCGATAGCAAAAACATTGGGACTCGACAATGAAAGAGCGGAATTAAAAAGTTCGGTATTGTCTTCAGATTTTGATACACTACTGAGAATGGGCTGTATTTAGGGTTGACAATTTATTTTGGACAATTTTTTTTATAGAAATGTGGCCCTATTTAATTTACATCTGTATTTTTTTTAATTATACTAAAACATTCTCTCGATTACTTGTAACAAACATTATAAAGAAACAAAACTATTTTGTTTAAAATTAAGGTTTTTGTAGGCGCAATCAAGTAAGATTTACAAAGCAGAAATTAGTTTTCTGTACAGTGATAACATTTTTCTAACATTTAACTTAAATGCAGACAGCCCTATAAGAGCAGTATCGTTTCTCTCGCTTAAAAAAAGTAACAAATTCGTATTCGTCGACAATGTTATCTAGAATACGACTTGAGCAAAAATCCAATTTGAATGTGGACCAACAAAGTCGACGGCCGACATTTTCATTTGTTTCGTATTTTTTTGTTTTCATTCCAAATTCAAATTCTATTGAGATTCAACTCGTCCGTTTTATTTGGCACGCTATTGAAAATAAAGTCGCATTGATTTATTTATCTTAATATGGTTTTATTTATTTAATTTAAATAGAAACCTAGAAGAATGCAATGTGATAATTATTTAACATTTTATGAGTTGTATAAGATAGAAAATGCACCTTTAAACAACGTTTAAAACATCTTTACCCAGCACTATAAAAGCATCACAATATTGTTATGCAACTCTATTCTGCTGAAAATTTGAATCCCATCTGACTGTGACCCAGTTCAGCGATAGTCGCGCAATGCAAATGTTTGCCTTACATCTGGCTGACACAGATTGCACGTAGACACGACGTGCATAAATATTGTATTTCATATTGATAACACTTTAATATATATCTTCCTTAGATAAAGAATATTTTCATAAACATGATGAAATTATCTAAAACTAGGTACAGTTGGTAAACTATAGCTATATTAATATTATATAGAGGAAAGATTTGTAGTTTTGTATGTATTGAAATAACTCAAAAACTACTGGGCCGATTTCACCATTAACAGCTGCGTTATTTGTGAGTAACATAGGCTATATTTTTTTTTTTAATTACGGAGGCGAAGTCACAAGCAACAGTAAGCTTACTATAAAATAATGAGCTAGATTAGATCTGATAAAATAATATATCAAAAAGTAGAACAGGCTTTCTTTATGAGAAGAGGGGGCAAACCAGCGGTGGGAACACTGAGGTGGTCAACGACGCCCATGGACATCCTCAACACCAGAGGAACTACAGATGCGTTGCCGGCCTTTGATGAAATGGTTAGCTCGCTTCTTGAAGGACCCTAAGTCGTATTGGTTTGGAAATACCGGCTTTCGTAGACTACCTTTGCCTTACTCTATTCTGTATTCCGATAAATGTATTCACCATATCCTTAATTCAATCATATTAAGCCCACTGCTGGGCATATGCCTTCACAAGGATCTCCGCGATGATCCTGTGCATCAGCATCCAGGATACTCTCTCAACCTTGACTATATTGCCTACGTATATTTATTTCGTGTAACGAAAATAATTATGTAAGACATATCAATAATTATCACACATCGTTCATATTAACATTATAAATGTGAATATATGGATGGATGGATTTTAGAGTTTATAGCCAAAACTGCTGAACGGATCTCGACGATTGTCATAGATGTAAAACATAGTTTGGAAGAACACATAGGCACTTATTAAGTTTTTTTTTTAAATCTGAACGAATGAAATTGCGGTCAAAGCTAGTTACGAAACATTATGTAACTTCAAAGACAGAAATCATAAACATTCTTCGTCTCCAATTGCGTGATAATGATAAGGTATTCTTAGCTAAAAGCAAACGGTTCTAGATAGTAACACATCGAAGTACAGTTCACCGCCATATTTACTATCACAAGCCGACCGGTACAGGCGCCCACGCGCGCTCTCAATGGACCTGGTCTGTCGCAATACACCTGGGGGACACATCTTCTTGATACTTCACAACGTCCTTGGCTTATGTCGATTCTATCTGATTAAAGTTCGTGAGTTTAGGGATCCTACGACAAATTATTTTAATGCGATGGGACGACATTTTTTTGTTCAGAAGCTGAGCATTTTCCGTGATGTAGTAAGTCATTGAGCTTTATAAATTGTACACATGAGAGGCCTTGACCTTAATGGGTAGGAGGTAGGTAGAAGGAAAGTGACACCTTTTTAAAAAATATAGAGGTTTTATTAAAATATAATAAACATAATTCCGAACCTATCAGCCTCTTTTATACTCTTTGTGAATGCTGCAAACTATAGCACTGACTACAAATTTGTTGTACGCATTATCACATGTATCAAGATGAATAAAGCGCTGTACGAATACGCGCCAGCAAGTCTGCGAGAGTAATTGTTGTTTAACTCGACTACATGAGATATTAATGGTAAATGTCTACGTAATGCAGCCTTGTTTTGTTTGTCCGTCACGTGTGCATCTTACCTTTGTTTATTACAAAAGAACAACATTATTAAAACGGAAAAAAGAAACAACACAATGTTTTACACCCACGTTAAACACGCCTACAATCGACGGTGAAATTTTATAACGATTATATTTTGGAGCTCTTCAAGTATATAACAGAGACTGAAATATATGCAGCTAGATTAATTTGCATCATTCGTAGATAAAACACGCAATAAAACAAAGAAAACATTAGTATTTGTAAAGTATTAAACTTGATACTTTAAAATTATACTAGCTGTTCTCGTGCGGCTTCATCCGCATGAAATTATGAAAATTTTATTTTGTTGTGTACATTTGTCAAATTATCAATAGCAAATGTCAAAATGACATGACATGACAAACCTTAGCAATCTTTCTTCCATGATGTTGGCAGCAACTTATGGTCTCTTTCCCACATTAGGGTTTTTATCAAAAATATTTACCCCCTAAGTTTAATGGCGTGAAAATATATAGCCTAAAGCATGACGTAAGTTTAGGGCTTTTTATTAAAAAAATGAATTATTCAAAAATATGCTGTAATTGCTGACATCTTAGGCAACAAAGAAGTGTGTGTTTACGCTTTATTATAATCGTATAGATTTACTAACATTTAATTGGTTTACGTGAGTAATAAGTAGATCAAGGTGCATTTAACGTACTAGACTAGATGTGGAGTGCTACTGGCGCCTGGGACACTCACGCTATCGTAATCAAGTGTTTTATCAATAAATATTATCTTTACTTCAAGATCTAGATCATCAAAAGCACCGTAGCTTGGCAATTAAGGGTGTCTCTAAAGGAATATTTAGTGTACAAATCTTTACGACGAGTTAAGTAACTATTAAACAACCTTGAATGTAATGTTGCCTCAATTCGTTGATGTCCGATCTGTAAATATGGGCAGCCTATACGCTTGTGTTTTATTGCCTATTTGATACGCTATTGGTGGTGAGCATATGAACTAGTAATAGATAGAGAATTACCTGTTGATATCAGCAGCCGCATTTAAGTCAGAAAGCAAAAGGTGTTTCCAAATAACCTATCCATCTTTACATATCAGTGGTAGATATTGATTTAGTAACATTACAAAGTTTTAATTTCTTTTTAATCTTTCTGTCTCTCGTTTATCTCTTAATTTGTCTTTGTTGGCGCCATTTAATTTATAGTTTAGGCAATTAAAGATAAATTAACTTGAGAGTTATCTATAATCTATGTCCAATAAATCTTTTGTAACGTAATATAAGGTGGGTGAATTGTGAAATTATGTCTTTTTGTTCTGAATACCTCGGACGCCCACTTGCTGTACATTTCTCACCTATTTTGTAATTCGGACCGCAGTTGGACAGGTGTAAATGTTGCCAATATATTGGCTAATGTATCATGCATTGATAGAATATTAAGATATACCACTTGTACATAGCAATTCATGTGTGAATTTGAGAATATAAGACATAAGGCTACGCTATTCAAAGAGTTAAGTCTAAGTAGGAAATGTGAAAACATGTAATCTTAATAAATTGACAAAGGTTAAGCATTTCTAAGAGAAACGTAAGTATGATAAAATTATTAAAATAAGATTATATCGCGATGTTATCTTACTAATGTTATAACGCGAAAGTTTGGAAACATCCATCCGGATGTTGTAGCCTAAACCGCTTAACGGATCTTGATGAAATTTGGCATAGATGTAGAAAATATCCTGGAAGAACACATTGGCTACATAAATAAATAATAGCGGGCGCACACCATTGACTAAATTATCGCACAACTGTTGTTCGATTATCGTTTCGCAGCCAATTGAACTGTTTAGTTGCACAACTAAAAATTGAGTAATTTGAGCCTCCATATGAGCTCATAGGAATCACAGCGAGACTAAACAGTTGTGCGATAAGTTTCAGGTATGCGCGCGCTCTAAAACTGATTATCAAAGTAAATTATCGTTTTATTTATATTTATTTCATTTCTTATCGAAATAAATGAATGTCAACGTGTTGTCGTTTGACCGATATACAGAACATTGACATTGTAACGAGATAACTGTATTGATTTTCATTTACCACCTGTGAACGTAGTTAATTCGATCGTTACAAGAATATCAAAAGCTACATTGGCCTACTCACGATTGTACTGAAGAAGAGAAACGAAACCAATTGGTTTTTCATTTAACTATTATATTATAATTACTAAACTTATTTAAATTGACAATCCAATATGTAACTGACAGTTGAGATTGCAAGGTTTATGGCTGTAGATTTAAAACTATCAACTCTGATCACTCAACACAAATGTCCATAAAATATTCAAAACAAGCGATTAATCAAGAGACGAAGGTTCTCTAAAATGTAGGCATAAAGAATTACTTACGAGGCTGGGAATAGATATGTAAGTAGCATGTATGCCAGGTACTGGTAAGTGCTAGATACAAGCATGTCTGATAGCTAGGTGCAAGTAAGTTGAGGGGTCGAAGGCGTCTCGTACGATCTCGTTGACTGTACGCATTATGACAGTAGCTAGCATGCCAGATAGTATCTCATTTTGCTATGTGTATTGCCTTAAATATAAGTAATAGGGAACTGAATTGGATACTTTATCAACATCGAGTCGGTCAACGATGCATAATTAAAATTCTCATTGCCTTTTTATCGATGTAGTAAAATTACGTTGCTAAATATAAAAGCCCCGTATGTTGTCAACACAATTACAATAAATATTTTTAAGTGGTTATTTTTATACAATGGACATTACGCCTCGCAGGATACGGGCACGATAAACTGCATTCGTCTTTTGTTTTGTGGTCTACTATTCTTTAGATGTCTTCACTTCTGTGTGTTTCTTCTACCAGAAAAGTTGTAAAAGTTCTACCAAATGTTTTAAGCGTAAATTACTTTAGAAAAATTGTTCGTATAAGGTTATATTACTTTAAAAGAATAAAATATCCCTTCATACGACTACCAAGTTCTTATCACCCCTATTCCCTATCCAAACAAAGTAAAATCTATAGAATAAAAACGTGAAAGCCCTCATTGTCACCTCGCGTTGTAATGTATGACGTAAGCCTAGTTACGTAAGTTACATTATTTAATGCCGTCGATAGACTTAGTTTCCTATCGAGCTTGGGTGTTTATAGATAAAGGTGTAATTTCACTGAATTTGTATTGTGAGATTCTTTTTTGCGTTCATAAAGTAATTCTTCCACAGAATATCCCATCATTGTTGTATTAAAAACAAATGTGGTATGTCCATAAAAGTCATAAACACATCAAAGGTTTCTCTAATTTACATAATTTATATTTGAAACTTTTGTTTGTTGCAAAGAACAATAGAAAGTGTGTTAAATCTTCGCTTAACAGTTTTATTGTGTTGTTAAATCTTTGGATATCTTGTGAATTCAATAAAAAAATATTTCTAAGTAACGATCCATACCAGCTTCGCCTAAGTGGCAAAGAATATACGTCTCATATCTTTTCTGTTATATCCATACCCTTCCCTATGATGTAAAATATAGGCTTTGTGACACAATAATAAAGAACTTTTTAGTGAAAGAAATTTTAAAATAAATTAATTAGTTTCGGAGTCTTTTCATTAGAAACAAAACACAATCAAATCTTTTCCCTTTATAATATTGGTATAGACTAAAGGAAGTACACATGCCAGTAAAATGGCAACCAGGCGTGCCAGTACTGGCACGTTCTAGCTACAGTCAATATGAGTTCACACATGCCAGTACCTGCCAGTCAACCACATCGTATTCGATTCCCTTCGTCCCCCTCAACTTACTCGCACATTGCTGTCACAAAATCAAATTCAGTACCGTGCCAGTAGCAGCCATGCCAGTGTAGCTGCATGTGTATTCCCACCTTAATATGTTCTTGTTTCATAGTAACTCGTTATGAAATAAAACCGCTTGACGCTTGAACACCATAACATTCGTTATCAGTATTACAATTTCAATACAGCGGGTCATTGCCTCCGCCGCACGTCGCATGCGGGTAACTAAGATAAAAACTAATAAATATACAATGATGCGTCACTGTTGGTCCCTTGATTCATTAGAGTAATCGATAACGTCGGTCTTACTATAAATAATTAATAATTATAAAATGCTGTCCCAAAATTACTTTGGTGATCTTATACCCTTCTCTCGTCTATTGTTAATCCCTTTATATGTACGAAATTCCAAGAAAAATAGTCCAGATGTTAATCTGTGTTCAGGTAAAAATGATAATATCGATAATGTAGGAACATAAATGAAATTTTTTTACAAAAGAAAAGTAACAATAACGTCCTTATCGATAGAGGGCGCTATTTCAAATTGTACGTGTTTGTGTGCAATTAACGAAAATAGCGTTTTAGTATTATTATTCGTTCATCGTATCTCGCAATATCGGTCGTGAACAATCCATTTAGCTGGCAAGATCTTTATGGAGGTCAATTAAAAGGTCGCTGAGGTACGCAGTAACTGAATTATTACATAGATAGGGGGCGTGAACTTGTTTATTGGTCAAACGATGCAAATGCTCCCATCGAAGTACTTTCCAATATTCAAAATGCTTCGACATTTCGATAAGAATCCTATCGGCTTAATTGAGGTTTCCAATGAGATTGATCACTAATGTTTTTCATGTAAAGAAAATATAACATGAGATATGTTTAATAAACTTCCTCAACAATGTGAAATGCATGGATTGTCTTTTTATAAAAAGGGGAAGTGAGGAAAGATGAAAGAACACGTATTAGTTCTTTTGAATCGTGAAATTACTTGATTGAGAGAGAACTTTCTACCGAGTGTAATATCTGTACTGTTTTATTTAACTTTGTATTTTGTGATACAAGATGCAGGAATTAGTTTAACTAAAAACGTGTCTAGTCTAAAGGATCGTCTTTCATTTGTCTATAGTAAAAAAGGTCTCATTGTAAACATAATATGACAATATCCACACAATATTCTTCATAAGTACATCCTGCTTTGTGAATACGTACATAATCGATACCCTCACAAAATCTGTAGGTTTGACAAAAGAATCGATACAACAAGTACTGGGGTACAGGAATATGAAGTGGCATTGCGCCCCTAGGGTGGTCTTTTGTGAAGCCGGGATTAAAGAGGGATGTTCCATTGTCAGGAATAGTCTCTTGTTAGAGACACGTGTGCCAATTATATTGGTAATTTCGTCATAATTAGAATGGCTATTTATTTTGCTGCAAAAACACTTACATGTTGATTAAAATTACGCTCTTCTCTACGTTGTATTTTTGCATCCGATGTGTGTTATGTCAGTCTTTTGATTTTAGCTTGAATAAAATGCTTTAAAACGCTATGAACAGTCTATGCTTGTAGTGTTCACTGCTATACACCGCGCACTTTAGATAAGAGACGCTTTGTCTCTCGCTAAAAAGGCGTCATATTCAACTTATGTAAGCTATAGTGCAGAAAATAGAACGGTGAATACATTTTAATATTGTACAACAAAATGCGCTTAGGTAAAGTTGAGAGTTGCAGTACCAATAATTCCTGCATCATCTAGCAAATGTGAGTGGTTTGTCAGGCATTAAATCGTTCTTCTTTGTATGGACTACAGGAGAGGGGCTGGCAGATAGGAGACGTAAATTTTAAAATAAACATAAAAACTACTTCAAAGAAGACCATAATGGTAGTTGTCTCTGCTTACCCTTTTGAAAATAATGAAGGATTATTATTTTAATCACGCTATGATTTGGTTTATACAAAATTTCAATAGTTAATATAAAAACGTGTATTATTGATAAGTAAATGCGTTATTAAATTTACGAATACAGATAACATATTGATAATGAAATTTCTTGACCTATCTATGGTTAGACGCATTAAAAACAAGAATCATTTTATATTCTGTAATCTAGAATTACATCTTTAGATTATGGTGCAAAATACCATGATTACAAGCTTCTGACGATAAAGTGTCACCTGGAGCATACAAAATCAATCAACGTTCCTGGCATACAGTGTGTCGGATCGATAATTCGTTTTATAATTCACTAGACACGGCCGATGTAGGGCTTTTTGCAACTTCTATCAGGGTAATAGACGGCCTCATTTAAAAGGTGTTTGTGTGTCACTGTGTTTATTGTTTTCATGTTGTTAAAATTTTTATGATCGTGTTAATTAAAACTGCTGATTGAAACCGTTATGAAAGATTTTTAGTATAAAGGATTTTGGTTACATTTTTAGTGCATATAACAACTTCGTACTAATATTATAATCTGCACATGATATAGGACCTAGTCTAGAACACTTACTTAGCTTTTTATAATGCCGCGCGGACAATGTCGGGGGCAAAAGTTTGGTTATCTTAATTTTAAATTGATGGAAATGACTATCATTTTGTAGGTTAGATTTGGTCTTTCTATATTTCTTTAAAATTAGAGAATTCGAAATTGCCATCTTAATAGTTACAAACAATTATAGAATGAAAGTTGAACGAAGTAAGATTTTACGGTGACTTGGCAATCGTTGAGACAAACGAAAGCTTGTAAAAATGACGTTTACCTCTCACAATGTATCATAACGACTGTCAGTTGTTTGGGTTGTAAAATTAATAGTACACGGGTCGTGAAAATTGTTTTGACCCTGGATATAAGTGAAAAACAAACACGGTGCTTTCATCGTTGGAGGTTGGCTAGTAGCTTTATACTCTATACGACATAATTAAAAAAAAATCGACACTCCTTATTAATACCGGAACGTATCCATGCTGTGATAGGTTCTTAAGTCCGTTGTGCCTATCAGACGTTTTAAAATGCTCTTGATAGGAACACTTTAAAGCATTTACGAACAGATACGGTTCATTCGCTACCGACAGAACGGAAGCCGATTGTGTGTCATTCCTAAGAGACCTAATGACACTCGTAGATAGAAGCTTCGGACATTATCTCTTTCAACAGCATTTGTTGATCCCTGCGGTTGTTCCTAACAATAGGAATGTGTTGTTGATTACTTCTTTTGTTTTTCGTCTTATGATTTGGCTGCAATTCAAACGTCAAATGGGGTTAACTGATTTAAATATTGCTCGTCTTTTGTTTTCTTATTCAATGATAGACGAACCCCAGAATCTTAAATATTGGGTATAATCCTGGTTCATCTTGTGTGTGATTTACGTCAATACACCTTGCTAAACAGACACAGAAATTAACTATTGCTTTCCCATTAATTGGGGAACTTCTTCTATACTTGATAATCAACGTCATGGGGGTTATGACCTCGCCCTGAGCTGGTTGGTCAAGAGCTTGACAAAATATATTTACATATTTTGTCAAGCTCTTGACTTGACCACGACTATGTGACTCACCCTGGCGTCAAAGCTGGATCCGCCCTTGTTGGAAATGTGACTTGAAGATTGAAGTTTAAAAATAACCCTGCCTCTAGAATATTTTCAATTAAACACTATAAATAGAAATTGCATAAATTCATATGGTAACATCCCGGTAATAGTTACCAGTGGTTTAATTACATCTCTACGTATTTCTGCAATAATCTGCATGATTTATGAGTCGAGGCACGATCCTATCAGCGGAGGAACAGGATCCGCGGGCTATGCATTTTTAATCAGTCTCCAAGATGCCAGCGACGCGACAAATGCTTCCTTATGAAACTTAATGTGTCAAACGAGCTCTTGGAATTAAATTTTCATACCTATAGCTTTTATCTTAGACTTTTTAATGCGTAAATTATACCATGGGAGGTAATAATACACTTTTTAATTATTACGAACCTTTGATATCTTAAACATGGTTTAGTGGCAACGTAGTTTTCCTTTTAAAGGTCTTAAATTCGTCAGAAACCACTTGTAATTCTAAAAATGCATTGAAGAAAGGTTTAATTGCATCAGTAGATAGGAAGGTTATTTATTATTGTCTATTTCTATCGTGTTCAAAATCGAGGTCTGATGACTTTCATTTTCATATGTGAATCGTAAAATCTTGCCTTGTCAAGATAAAATAAATGACTTTTAACCAGTTAATTGCTTACACTTGATTCAGATTGCTAACGGGTTTGTAACAAAGAGTTTAAAATACCACAGCGAATGTCTTACAATCTTAAATTTACCAATCAATCTTGTTGAACCCATTGTATTTAGTTCATTGATTGAATCTTTCCTATGATTAATGAATGATTCATTTTAATAGTTCTTAATTATCGTTCATTCTATATTTATCAAAGTAACGGACTTGTGTTTGATGTTCTTTCTTTAGTTAGACATTACTTTCATATATGTCCCACTAACGCCTTACAAGTCCATGGCAAATTTACAAAAAAAATCTGCAAAGATCGAAAAAAATTCTGAATATAAATCGTTTCCGACAATAAAATACGGAACGTAAAAGCGATAGACTTTTTAAATGTTACACCAATAAACCTGTTTACGATCATGAATTATATCGTATAAAAACCGGGAATTACGACGTCGAACATATCCGACTAATGGATACCCGGTAAGGGAGAATGTTGCGTCCGAAAACGTAACAATTTTACGACGTTTAACGTCTAATTTTACATCTGTCAAGTGAGTTTATGGTCTATCAAGTGCACACATGTAGCAAGGCACTAAAATATCTAACAGTCGGTTTTCACTGCTGAAACAAAAGAAAAACATATTGGTGGCTTATCACGAATATTTGTGAGATTAGATTTGTATAGTACCCCTACTGGTCCAAATACAAATTTTGTCGATGATGTTACGAATACGTTCTCGCAACTGTGACGCAAATATTCATAATAGACTCCCAGTTTTAAGTAAAAAGGACAAAGCACGGTCAAGAAAAGAGCGCAATTGTTTAGTTTAAAATGTTTATAACCTTATTACCAATTTCCTTAAACAAATAGGTCTCAATTCAATTTGAAACTTGGAAGCAAGCTGCAGGCATTAAAAATTACAGTTGCATTTTATTAATTTCATTTACATTGCTTGTTGTTAATTTGTTTCCAGATTACATTTACGGTAATGTCAAGTGAAAGGGCGGAATAACGAAGTATCAAAACATTGTGTCTTGTTTATAAGATTGTTTATGGACATTTTATGACCGCCATCTCTTGTTCTTTACTGGAAACAGTGTTAATTACTTTTAATCAAATGGAGCAATGCCAAGGGAATGAGAGCTTTATTACTTTAACATTGGTTGAATCTAATTCGAGAATCGCGGGCAAATTCGATAGTTGCAGATGCGTAATGTTAGCTGTTAATTGAACGAACATTAGAAAGTTTGTTTCAAAGTAAACACAAACTCGAACCTATTTGGTTTCTTTTATAGCTGTACGAAACCCTTCATGGAATTAAGACGACCTTTAATTTTGTTGGTTGACTAACTTTCGCCTGCGACTCTGTCTGCTTGGAATAAAAAAAAAACAAAAGTAGCCTATGTGTTTTTTCCAGACTGTGCTGTACATCTATGCCAAATTTCATCCAGAACCTTCAGCCGTTTAGGCTACAAACTCTAACAATCATTCATCCATCCAAACTTTTGCATTTATATTATTAGTTACATTAGTAAGTAAGACTAGCTTTTTCTCTAGCTTTTAGCTCACCGAATTAAATAAAATTTCTTTTTACATTTTATTTACCACATTACGTATTCATGCAATAATCTTGTAAATAAAGTAATACATTAGTAACAAAATCTCGACGACTAGTTCTTTCCACGTTTCGTTTTTTGAAAAATTTTTGACAGCTGCTGTCACACGCGTAACAGTCCCTCCGAGCAAATAACACAATTAAAATTAAATATCGTTTGCAATCATTAAAAAAATACAATTAAAGGATAAAGAAAACAATAATCTACAGGTGACAACATTTTCCCAACAATAAAGTGAGAAATAGTGAACAAAAATGACAATATGAAGTGCCGCAAGTGTGATGTATAAGAGTGCCGAAGCCCAAAGGAAAGTACTAGTTAAAACTTAATTACAGACAAGGGTGAGCATACTAGATATTATTAAGAAGCATACACAGTGCAGAACTGGCGGATATAGTCCAAGAAAAATATTAAGTATATGATATCTGCCAATAAGAATTACATTATACGACTAACATACTAAAGTCAGCTTGCAGTTACTATATTGATATTATATGAACAAATCGCAAAAAACTAAACAACAAGGCAAGACAAAAGTGGCAAAAAATCAATACTATTATAAAAAGCAACAGACAAAAATTTATAATAAATTAAATATTAAATACGGAAAAAATTATGAAAAAGAGGGTAAGAGCGACATCCGAAAAGGTCAGTTAGATAATTGGCATATTATTCAAAATCATAACAGATTCATACGTCATACTGACACCTCATACGTCAAATTGACAAATGACATCTCAAACTTCATATTGACAACTGACATCTCACCATAGACAACTGTAATACAAAATCGATAAAAGTGTTGCCACCGTAGGAAATCTCCCAAAAACATGGAAAACCAACTGGAATTACTGTACAATAAAATTTCAGAGAAGATGACGGCTCAAACAATAGAAATAACAGATTTAGTCACAAGAAGTGTTATGAAAACCTTAGAAGAGAAGTTAATAGAAATTTTAGAAGAAAATAAATATTTAAAATCTAAAGTAACTATCTTAGAAAAGAAAGTTGAATTCTTAGATGAGGAAAAAAGGAAAAATAATTTGATACTATTCGGTTTGAAGGAATCGGAATGGAGTGGCTCACTTATAGAAGACATAAAAAACATAATAGAAAAAGAGACAAATATAACCATCCAACCACATGAAATAAATAAAGCTTATAGAATAGGAATTAAGGGAAAATCTGCACGCCCATTACTAGTCAGTTTCACATCCACCTGGAAAAGAACTTAATACTCCGATGCAGAAACAAATTCACTCCAGGGTTTTATATCAAGGAAGACTTCTCAAAGGCAACTTTAGAAGAAAGGAAAAAATTGATACCGATATTAATTCAAGAAAGAGAAAAAGGAAAAATTGCATACCTCAAAAAAGACAAACTCATAGTAAAAGATAAGAAGGACTCCAACGACGCTAAAAGGAAACGAGACCAAATAGATTCTCCCAATAAATCACCGACACAACTTGATACATCAGCACCGAAAAAAGTAAACAAAAGTAATAATCT
The DNA here is from genome assembly GCA_029286645.1 of Papilio protenor. NCBI lineage: Eukaryota > Metazoa > Arthropoda > Insecta > Lepidoptera > Papilionidae > Papilio > Papilio protenor. The sequence continues at coordinate 1,263,705 of JAGSMZ010000022.1, forward strand.
AAACAACTTTATAGCACGATCTAGACCAACACCACTCAACGATTCAAAAAACCAACAAAAACCATAGACAGCAGCAATGACATTAATAAACGAGAAAGGAACGAACTAAAAACAAATAAACGCACCCCAAGCCGGCTAGTCACCGTGGGGCAAGATGACTACAACCTTCCAATTCTAACAAAAAAACATAACCATTCTTTATTGTCTAAGAAAGAAAGAAAACAAATTCTATACATAGCCACATTTAACACGCTCTCGCTGCGAAAGGAGGAGAACTTAAAAGAATTAACTTTAGCACTAAAAGATATCAAATGGAACATTATTGGCCTTAGCGAAGTGCGACGCCTTGGAGACAAAATAGAAGAATACGAAGACTTCATTTTATACTACAAAGGCGAAACACCAGGAAAGCATGGAGTAGGATTTTTAATCGACAAAAAACATTAAAGATTATATAGACGAAATTATAGGAATAAATGAACGCATTGCAATATTAAATCTAACATTCAACAAAGCAAGTTGGTCAATAATACAAATTTATTCTCCTACAGAGCAAGCTAGCCAAACAGAAATCGACTCATTCTACGAAAAACTCAACGATATACTAAGAGAGAATCTACACAAAAACATTGTGGTAATGGGAGATTTCAACGCACAGATAGGAGAAAGAAGACCAAATGAAAATTTAGTACTAGGACCCTATTGCTACGGAAAACGAACACGAAATGGTAACAAACTCCTCGAACTTGCCTACGAACATAATCTAAAAATACTAAATACTCTATACAAAAACCGCATTCATAATAGATGGACCTGGATATCTCCTGGAGGAAACTACAAGAACGAAATAGATTACATCCTCACAAATCAAAGTACGCAATTTCAAAATTGCAGGGTTATTAAAAATATCAATTTCAATAGCAATCACAGAATAATCAGAGCCAACTTAAAACTTGAAATTACTAAAAAATATAGACCATACAGAACAAAACTTGATATAAACATAGACAACGAAACAAATGTAAACTAAAAACGCGACTTCAAAATTTTATCGAAATTGTAAAAGGATACTCCACCCAAAACAAATATAATGCCTTTTCTGAAATAATAGATTCATCAATTAACAAAAATAAACAAGCTGTAACAGGAAATAACATTTCCGATCAGTCAAAAACAGCTTATGGCTAAAAGAGCAGGACTTTTGGCACTTGCAAACAAATCAAAAGACATAAGAAACGAAATAACTAAACTAAGCAAACAGATTAGAGAAAATTTAAGAAAGGAAAGGAAAAGACATAGATTAAAATTATTCGAAACCTACATAACCAGGACCGGTGGCACCAAATCAGCTTTACGTAAACTAAACGATAAAAAGGAGTGGATACCAAAAATAAAAAATAGAGCAGGAAAAATATAACAAGACGGCCAGACATATTAGAAGTAGCGACGAAATTTTATAAAGAGTTATATTCTAGCAAATCGACGCTAAGTACAACTGACTTATCAGACAATGAAGTCATCCCGGAAATAATGCAGAGAGAGGTAGAAAAGGCTATTGAAACTCAAAAAAAGAATAAAGCTCCGGGACAAGACAACATAACCAACGAATTTCTGATGACCTACAAGGAAGAACTAGCGCCAATATTAACTCACTTATTTAACGACGTATTGGCAACAGAAACTATTCCAAAACAATGGCTAAAATCATCAATTACACTTATCCATAAAAAAGGCGACAAGAGCGAGATAAACAACTACAGGCCAATAAGTTTAATGTCGAATGTTTACAAAGTCTTCTCTAAAATAATCCTCAACAGAATAACCAAAAACTAGAAGAAAACCAACCAAAAGAACAAGCTGGATTTAGAAGCGATTTTTCCACTCTAGATCACATTCATGTAGTCAAACAAATAATTGAAAAGAGCAACGAATTTGGTACCATCTTCTACTGCTGTTTCGTGGACTATTCCAAGGCGTTCGATTCACTAGAACATGAAAGCATATGGGAAGCTCTCAGTAATCAAGGTGTGGATAAAAAATATATAAGACTAATTAAGAAGATATACAAAGACAGTACCACAAAAATCAAACTTGAGAGAGAAGGCCAAGACATCGCTATAAAAAGAGGGGTGCGTCAAGGAGATCCGCTATCGCCAAAACTCTTCTCCGCAGTCCTAGAGGAGATCTTCCGCTCACTGGATTGGGAAAAATACGGACTAAACATAAATGGTGAAAAACTGACGCACCTAAGGTTCGCAGATGATTGGTCATTCTTTCCTCCTCCCCGACAGAATTAGGCACAATGCTAAGAGGCCTAGACAAAGCAAGCCGCAAAAGTGGGCTAAACATGAACCCAATTAAGACAAAAGTAATGACAAATAGCTCAGAAGAGCCTATTAAGGTAAATGACAAAGTGATCGAATATGTTCAAGAATACACATACCTTGGTCAAATAATCTCAACTACAGGCCAAAACTCTAAAGAGGTGGAAGCAAGAATAGGTAAAGCCTGGAAGCGATACTGGATGCTGAAAGAAGTCATGAAAAATAAAGAAATAGCATACAAATCAAACGAAAACTCTACAATGCATGTATACTTCCAGTCCTTACATACGGCTGCCAAACTTGGGCCCCCACAAAAGAACACTATAGGAACTACAAGTTTGCCAAAGGTCAATGGAAAGAAGCATGTTAAACATAAAAAAATCTGACAAAGTTAAATGTAAAATAATCGCAAAAAAAACTAGACTAACTAACATCATCACAACAATAAAACAACTCAAATGGAGATGGACGGGACACACTTTACGCGGAGCAGACAAATGGAGTAAACTCATAAACTACTGGTATCCAAAAAATGGTAAAAGGAAACGCGGAAGACAGCACAAACGATGGGAAGATGACATAAAAAAGGCTGCAGGAGAGACCTGGTCAAGAAAGGCTAAAAGAAGGGAAGAATGGAAGAATTTGGAAGAGGCCTATGTCCAACTAGGGCACACAGATAAATAATAAAACAAATAAAACGAAAACAGTGATCATAAAAATTTAATTAATTAATATAATGTATCAATATTAAATTCAATTTATGCAATGTGACAGTAATTAATTATCTGAATAAAGGCTTATTATTATTATTATTCCATATATCTTTAATTTCTTATTTTTACATATAATATATTTTACATGATTTGTTATAAAAAATAAATAAAACATATTATATAAAAAAATAGAACTCCACCGGCTGTGGAATCCGATGACTCGAGCAACCAGTGGTCAGGGCTGCAGAGACAGGAACCTCCTCACAATACGTGCGGTTTCCAAAATAACCGCCTTTTGTATCGGGCCCTTAATCCAACTGTCTAGCGAGAGCTTCTTGAGATGTTGGTCGAAGCTCTTCGCTATTAGCCCGTGCACCGAAACGACTATCGGAATAATGGTAGTCGATTTCATACGCCACATGGCGGTAACCTCGTGAGCCAGATCCAAATATTTTAATAATTTTTCTTTTTCGGCTTTCACGAGATTCTCGTCATGTGGGATAGTGATATCAACTAACATTACACAACTCTCAGACCGATCTAATATTACTATATCAGGTCTATTGGCAACAATAGTCCTGTCCGTAATAATAGATCGATCCCAGTAGAGCGTGATACGGCTATTTTCCAGAACTGGTGAAGGCTGATATTGGTAATATGGTACCTCAGATTCCACAAGAGCATATTTAAGGGCAAGTTGCTGATGGATAATCTTGGCCACTTGGTTATGTCTATGCAAGTATGCACCGTCCGCAAGGCGAGAACAACCGGAAACGATATGTCTAATAGACTCACCGGGCCGACGACATGCCCGACAAATGTCAGTCGTACCATCCTTTAGGATATGTTTCCGGTAGTTATTCGTTACGATGACTTCGTCCATGATTGCAAAGACAAAACCTTCAGTCTCCCCAAAGAGGTTACTGAAGCGTAGCCAAGCCACGGAGGATAATTGGTCCACATCAGGACCAGTTAAGGCCCGATGGAACCTACCGTGTAGCTCCTTACTCTTCCATACACTTATGCGGTCTGAGACACTTAAAACCTCCAACCTCCGCCAGTTCGTGGTAGCCAGGGAAAGCGGCGTGAGTCCTTTGTCTATGGCTACAACATCCTGATACATCTCCACGTTAACCTTAAGGAAATATTCCCTAAGATTGTACACCTCGCGGTTATGGAGAGTCTTGGCATTTAAGTAGCCACGACCCCCATGTTTCCGCGGGATGTACAACCTCATTACAGATGAACGTGGATGATGCATCCGGTATGCTGTCAGCAATCGACGGACTTGTCTATCCAAGGCATCCAGCTCTGTTTGAGACCATCTCAGTATGCCGAAAGAATAGGTTAAGACTGGCATGACCCAACTGTTAAAAGCACGGCATTTGTTGCCGCCTGATAAAAGGCTTTTCAGTACTTTTTTCAGGCGACCAAAGAACCGTTCTTTTAGCAGCTGTTTCATGCTTTTGTCATTAATGCCTAATGCTTCCGACATACCGAGATATTTGTAGTTTTCATTCTCGGAGAGAGACACAAGAGACACATCCTGAGTAAGCTGTAAATTCTCTGAATTTACAACCCTCCCCCGTTGTACATTGATGACCGCACACTTGTCAACTCCAAACGCCATCCCAATGGCTCTGCTAAAATCGTCGGTAATTTTAAGCAAAGTCATTAAGTCAGCCTTGTTGGATGCGTACAATTTGAGATCATCCATGTACAAAAGGTGCGATATGACCTCGCCCCCTCTCCGTAAACGATAACCTAGCTCTGAACTCTTTAGCAATTTGCTTAAAGGATTCAGAGCTAAGCAAAACCACAATGGACTCAGGCTGTCACCTTGGAAGATGCCACGCCGAATTCCAATTCGGTCAGAGGAGGCAGAAAGGCTTCCCTGACCTAGATTGGGAAAGCCTGTGTTCCACTGCCCCATGCATGTGTCAAGAAAAGAGCGTAGAGTAGGATGTATTTTATACAACTCTAACACCCTCCTTAACCACCCATGGGGCACTGAATCATAAGCTTTCTTGTAATCAATCCAGGCCATAGAAATGTTCTTTTTACCTCGTCTGACCTGCTGGCAAATAGCCATATCAATGAGGAGACAATCTTTAGTACCACGGGATCCAGCCTTACATCCATTCTGAGTTGTTGCCAAAATGTTATTTGCACAAATATGTGTTTCAATTTTGCTTCTCAGAATGGATGTTAGGAGCTTGTAGATGGTAGGCAAGCAAGTAATTGGTCGATAATTCTTAGGATCCGTAGTACATCCAGATTTATAGATCAGGTGTGTGATACCTGATGTCATGAAATCTGGGAGCGTACCCAATTCAATTGCAGTTTGGAATTGGGCTGCCAGCCGCTCATGCGAACTGCGGAACCACTTAAGTCAAAAGTTCTGCAGTCCGTCCGGTCCTGGGCTTTTCCAATTAGGGACCGAACGAACTGCACCACTTATGTCGGCGCCAGTGATAGTTACAGGTTCCATTTCAGTGACCGATTCGCATGCGCGTCTGACAACATTAAACCACTCACCTTCACTGTGCTCAATTGGCACCGACCAAATACCGCTCCAAAACGTAGTAGTCGCGGCAGAATCTGGTCGGTGCAAATCGACCACTTGGCTTCGTGGTTGCTCCCAGCTACGGTAGACACACCTCTGATCTCTCTGAAACATACGATTTTGAAGAAATCTCTCAGATCTTTCTCTGTACCTTCTTATGCGATTAGCCCATGCGTAAACTTTTTGTTTCCAGAAGTCTATGCGTTCCGTGACTCTAGACATAAATTCACTGGGTCTAATGCTAGTTCCAGCAAACGCTTGAGTCACGAAACGCATAACCCTTTGTCTGCTATTCCCCGCCTGGAAACAAAGAAGTTTCGCTATGAGTCTTCTAGCTACATTTATGCGCCGCTCAATCCTGCACTGCCAGACGGGGCTAGTTACTCCACGTCGAGGATCTGGATTGGGATTTAAAAACCCCACTCCAGCCACTCGACATGCAGTCAGTGCCCCGCAGTACAAAATTGAATGGGTATCGCATAATCTAGACTAGAATCCACATATGGTGATAACAAGCGGTCTACAGCATTTACAATGCAAATATTCCGCTTGTTAACAGGCAATCGCGGTAAGCGAGGACGTTCACTGATTGATAAGGATCTATACTTCAAAATCATATCCTCCAAAGTGCTCCTCAAACGCTCAATATCCTGATCACTAACACATACCTCTTCACAAGGTTGTTCCGTTAGCACGTCTGCGGACGCAGGGACCACAGGTGCAACACTACGTACTTCAACATCATTGTGAAGGAGTCGCGCTTCGTGACGGAGTTGCTCAAGTGCAGAGTCATCCAACAGATGGCTCCGTTGTATGACCCGCACCTGATCCGACAAGCGTTGGGCAGTCACAGACACAGTTGGGTTAAGGGTCTGAAACAAGGCAAGCATTTTAGACCGATACGCCGTGAGGTTGGTTCCCCCCTCTGTCGCCCCGAAGTAGGCCCGCATGACACTTTCATTTAAATTTTTCCATCTCATGCGGCGCACTACACCACTGGTTGCGGGAGTCATCGACGGGGGATTAATCCCCGCAGACCCCAAGCGAGCCGGTGGTGGGCGTCGTCCCCCCGAAGGTCTTGGTGAGGTGGACGACGAAGGCGACCCGTCGTTGGCTGCGTCACTAGATGTCAGCAGGGGCGGGGGCATACCACCAGCCACCGCTGGTGCCTCGTCCCCCGACGTGGCGCAGACTGATGCAGGTCGAGAAGGTGTATGGCGTGCGTATGTGTCATTGCCAACGCGACATTTTCTTATTGGGTTCTGACGGCGACTCATTGTTTATTTATTTATTTACATTTTTGTTTTACATTCTTGTTAATAAATTTTGTAGTATACATTTTCCAGACCATTTTTCGTTTAACTGTTTCACTTTTGATCCAAAAACATTAATTTATATCATTTTCTGAAAAAATTTAAATAAATTCACAGTGTCACTGTCAATGTCTCGTTGACTTTTTTTATTATTATTCCATATATCTTTAATTTCTTATTTTTATATATAATATATTTTACATGATTTGTTATAAAAAATAAATAAAACATATTATATAAAAAAATAGAACTCCACCGGCTGCGGAATCCGATGACTCAAGCAACCAATGGTCAGGGCTGCAGAGACAGGAACCTCCTCACAATACGTGCGGTTTCCAAAATAACCGCCTTTTGTATCGGGCCCTTAATCCAACCGTCTAGCGAGAGCTTCTTGAGATGTTGGTCGAAGCTCTTCGCTATTAGCCCGTGCACCGAAACGACCATCGGAATAATGGTAGTCGATTTCATACGCCACATGGCGGTAACCTCGTGAGCCAGATCCAAATATTTTAATAATTTTTCTTTTTCGGCTTTCACGAGATTCTCGTCATGTGGGATAGTGATATCAACTAACATTACACAACTCTCAGACCGATCTATTATTACTATATCAGGTCTATTGGCAACAATAGTCCTGTCCGTAATAATAGATCGATCCCAGTAGAGCGTGATACGGCTATTTTCCAGAACTGGTGAAGGCTGATATTGGTAATATGGTACCTCAGATTCCACAAGAGCATATTTAAGGGCAAGTTGCTGATGGATAATCTTGGCCACTTGGTTATGTCTATGCAAGTATGCACCGTCCGCAAGGCGAGAACAACCGGAAACGATATGTCTAATAGACTCACCGGGCCGACGACATGCCCGACAAATGTCAGTCGTACCATCCTTTAGGATATGTTTCCGGTAGTTATTCGTTACGATGACTTCGTCCATGATTGCAAAGACAAAACCTTCAGTCTCCCCAAAGAGGTTACTGAAGCGTAGCCAAGCCACGGAGGATAATTGGTCCACATCAGGACCAGTTAAGGCCCGATGGAACCTACCGTGTAGCTCCTTACTCTTCCATACACTTATGCGGTCTAAGACACTTAAAACCTCCAACCTCCGCCAGTTCGTGGTAGCCAGGGAAAGCGGCGTGAGTCCTTTGTCTATGGCTACAACATCCTGATACATCTCCACGTTAACCTTAAGGAAATATTCCCTAAGATTGTACACCTCGCGGTTATGGAGAGTCTTGGCATTTAAGTAGCCACGACCCCCATGTTTCCGCGGGATGTACAACCTCATTACAGATGAACGTGGATGATGCATCCGGTATGCTGTCAGCAATCGACGGACTTGTCTATCCAAGGCATCCAGCTCTGTTTGAGACCATCTCAGTATGCCGAAAGAATAGGTTAAGACTGGCATGACCCAACTGTTAAAAGCACGGCATTTGTTGCCGCCTGATAAAAGGCTTTTCAGTACTTTTTTCAGGCGACCAAAGAACCGTTCTTTTAGCAGCTGTTTCATGCTTTTGTCATTAATGCCTAATGCTTCCGACATACCGAGATATTTGTAGTTTTCATTCTCGGAGAGAGACACAAGAGACACATCCTGAGTAAGCTGTAAATTCTCTGAATTTACAACCCTCCCCCGTTGTACATTGATGACCGCACACTTGTCAACTCCAAACGCCATCCCAATGGCTCTGCTAAAATCGTCGGTAATTTTAAGCAAAGTCATTAAGTCAGCCTTGTTGGATGCGTACAATTTGAGATCATCCATGTACAAAAGGTGCGATATGACCTCGCCCCCTCTCCGTAAACGATAACCTAGCTCTGAACTCTTTAGCAATGTGCTTAAAGGATTCAGAGCTAAGCAAAACCACAATGGACTCAGGCTGTCACCTTGGAAGATGCCACGCCGAATTCCAATTCGGTCAGAGGAGGCAGAAAGGCTTCCCTGACCTAGATTGGGAAAGCCTGTGTTCCACTGCCCCATGCATGTGTCAAGAAAAGAGCGTAGAGTAGGATGTATTTTATACAACTCTAACACCCTCCTTAACCACCCATGGGGCACTGAATCATAAGCTTTCTTGTAATCAATCCAGGCCATAGAAATGTTCTTTTTACCTCGTCTGACCTGCTGGCAAATAGCCATATCAATGAGGAGACAATCTTTAGTACCACGGGATCCAGCCTTACATCCATTCTGAGTTGTTGCCAAAATATTATTTGCACAAATATGTGTTTCAATTTTGCTTCTCAGAATGGATGTTAGGAGCTTGTAGATGGTAGGCAAGCAAGTAATTGGTCGATAATTCTTAGGATCCGTAGTACATCCAGATTTATAGATCAGGTGTGTGATACCTGATGTCATGAAATCTGGGAGCGTACCCAATTCAATTGCAGTTTGGAATTGGGCTGCCAGCCGCTCATGCGAACTGCGGAACCACTTAAGCCAAAAGTTCTGCAGTCCGTCCGGTCCTGGGCTTTTCCAATTAGGGACCGAACGAACTGCACCACTTATGTCGGCGCCAGTGATAGTTACAGGTTCCATTTCAGTGACCGATTCGCATGCGCGTCTGACAACATTAAACCACTCACCTTCACTGTGCTCAATTGGCACCGACCAAATACCGCTCCAAAACGTAGTAGTCGCGGCAGAATCTGGTCGGTGCAAATCGACCACTTGGCTTCGTGGTTGCTCCCAGCTACGGTAGACACACCTCTGATCTCTCTGAAACATACGATTTTGAAGAAATCTCTCAGATCTTTCTCTGTACCTTCTTATGCGATTAGCCCATGCGTAAACTTTTTGTTTCCAGAAGTCTATGCGTTCCGTGACTCTAGACATAAATTCACTGGGTCTAATGCTAGTTCCAGCAAACGCTTGAGTCACGAAACGCATAACCCTTGGTCTGCTATTCCCCGCCTGGAAACAAAGAAGTTTCGCTATGAGTCTTCTAGCTACATTTATGCGCCGCTCAATCCTGCACTGCCAGACCGGGCTAGTTACTCCACGTCGAGCATCTGGATTGGGATTTAAAAACCCCACTCCAGCCACTCGACATGCAGTCAGTGCCCCGCAGTACAAAATTGAATGGGTATCGCATAAATCTAGACTAGAATCCACATATGGTGATAACAAGCGGTCTACAGCATTTACAATGCAAATATTCCGCTTGTTAACAGGCAATCGCGGTAAGCGAGGACGTTCACTGATTGATAAGGATCTATACTTCAAAATCATATCCTCCAAAGTGCTCCTCAAACGCTCAATATCCTGATCACTAACACATACCTCTTCACAAGGTTGTTCCGTTAGCACGTCTGCGGACGCAGGGACCACAGGTGCAACACTACGTACTTCAACATCATTGTGAAGGAGTCGCGCTTCGTGACGGAGTTGCTCAAGTGCAGAGTCATCCAACAGATGGCTCCGTTGTATGACCCGCACCTGATCCGACAAGCGTTGGGCAGTCACAGACACAGTTGGGTTAAGGGTCTGAAACAAGGCAAGCATTTTAGACCGATACGCCGTGAGGTTGGTTCCCCCCTCTGTCGCCCCGAAGTAGGCCCGCATGACACTTTCATTTAAATTTTTCCATCTCATGCGGCGCACTACACCACTGGTTGCGGGAGTCATCGACGGGGGATTAATCCCCGCAGACCCCAAGCGAGCCGGTGGTGGGCGTCGTCCCCCCGAAGGTCTTGGTGAGGTGGACGACGAAGGCGACCCGTCGTTGGCTGCGTCACTAGATGTCAGCAGGGGCGGGGGCATACCACCAGCCACCGCTGGTGCCTCGTCCCCCGACGTGGCGCAGACTGATGCAGGTCGAGAAGGTGTATGGCGTGCGTATGTGTCATTGCCAACGCGACATTTTCTTATTGGGTTCTGACGGCGACTCATTGTTTATTTATTTATTTACATTTTTGTTTTACATTCTTGTTAATAAATTTTGTAGTATACATTTTCCAGACCATTTTTCGTTTAACTGTTTCACTTTTGATCCAAAACATTAATTTATATCATTTTCTGAAAAAATTTAAATAAATTCACAGTGTCACTGTCAATGTCTCGTTGACTTTTATTATTATTATTATTAATGTTAGCTGTTAATTGAACGAACATTAGAAAGTTTGTTTCAAAGTAAACACAAACTCGAACCTATTTGGTTTCTTTTATAGCTGTACGAAACCCTTCATGGAATTAAGTCGACCTTTAATTTTGTTGGTTGACTAACTTTCGCCTGCGACTCTGTCTGCTTGGAATAAAAAAAAAAGTAGCCTATGTGTTTTTTCCAGACTATGCTGTACATCTATGCCAAATTTCATCCAGAACCTTCAGCCGTTTAGGCTACAAACTCTAACAATCATTCATCCATCCAAACTTTTGCATTTATATTATTAGTTACATTAGTAAGTAAGACTAGCTTTTTCTCTAGCTTTTAGCTCACCGAATTAAATAAAATTTCTTTTTACATTTTATTTACCACATTACGTATTCATACAATAATCTTATAAATAAAGTAATACATTAGTAACAAAATCTCGACGACTAGTTCTTTCCACGTTTCGTTTTTGTAAAGACAGGTAGAACAGGTGAGTGCCATGACAGGATACATTCTCATCTATACTTCGTCAAAAGAAACTGACTGCGTCACATCATGAGAAAGTCTTCTGGGAACGTTGTTACGCCGTAAGCGATAAGCGGACGCGATTTTGTAATTCCCATCAATTATTGCCGTAAACAATGGTAATGTCTCTATTTTTTTAAAGAGGATGACAAGAATTACATATATTTTATGCAAGTGAAAGTGGTAACCCAAAGTAATATTAATAGCATGGTGTTTTGATTACTGACAGCTATCATACTCCTAGTCATATATCTATATTTTTATATAAGTCCTGTAATTTAATTAAAGCGCGTTTCTACATTCAGTCTGACAGATGGCGCTGAATCTGTAAAATAATTTTGCATTATTTTTCCAATACTCGCTTTGCTCTTCTAACATAAAGCGCAACCTCGACGATGCTATTGCATGTCGGATACCTGATGCGTGAGATAATGTGTCCGCACACGATTGTTGTTCTTCGAGCTGTGATTCAATTAGTTTTTACTGTCTTATAGAGATTTTCAAACAGACGTATTTAGCACTAGCTGTTCCAATGCGACTTCATCCGCATAAAATTATGAAAATTTTATTTTGTTGTTTACATGTGTCAAATTATCAATTGCAAAGGTCAAAATGACATGACATCATGACAAACCATGGCATCTTTCTTCCTTGATGTTGGCAGCAATTTATGGTCTCTTTCCCACATTAGGGTTTCTATCCAAAATATTTACCCCCTAAGTTTAATGGCGTGAAATATATAGTCTAAAGCGTGACGTAAGTGTAGGGTTTTTTAATAAAAAAAAAGTTATTCAAAAATATGCTGTAATTGCTGACATCTTAGGCAACAGAGATGTGTGTGTTTACGCTTTATTATAATAGTATAGAAGTATAGATATAGATAGTATAGATTAACTGAAACTGTATTACTATGGATTAATTATCTAGTCGTTAATTTAAACATTATAAGAAAACTATAGTACTTATATGCTTCATCATCATCATCATCATCATCATCATCATCATCATCATCATCATCATCATCATCATCATCATCATCATCATCATCATCATCATCATCATCATCATCATCATCATCATCATCATCATCATCATCATCATCATCATCATCATCATCATCATCATCATCATCATCATCATCATCATCATCATCATCATCATCATCATCATCATCATCATCATCATCATCATCATCATCATCATCATCATCATCATCATCATCATCATCATCATCATCATCATCATCATCATCATCATCATCATCATCATCATCATCATCATCATCATCATCATCATCATCATCATCATCATCATCATCATCATCATCATCATCATCATCATCATCATCATCATCATCATCATCATCATCATCATCATCATCATCATCATCATCATCATCATCATCATCATCATCATCATCATCATCATCATCATCATCATCATCATCATCATCATCATCATCATCATCATCATCATCATCATCATCATCATCATCATCATCATCATCATCATCATCATCATCATCATCATCATCATCATCATCATCATCATCATCATCATCATCATCATCATCATCATCATCATCATCATCATCATCATCATCATCATCATCATCATCATCATCATCATCATCATCATCATCATCATCATCATCATCATCATCATCATCATCATCATCATCATCATCATCATCATCATCATCATCATCATCATCATCATCATCATCATCATCATCATCATCATCATCATCATCATCATCATCATCATCATCATCATCATCATCATCATCATCATCATCATCATCATCATCATCATCATCATCATCATCATCATCATCATCATCATCATCATCATCATCATCATCATCATCATCATCATCATCATCATCATCATCATCATCATCATCATCATCATCATCATCATCATCATCATCATCATCATCATCATCATCATCATCATCATCATCATCATCATCATCATCATCATCATCATCATCATCATCATCATCATCATCATCATCATCATCATCATCATCATCATCATCATCATCATCATCATCATCATCATCATCATCATCATCATCATCATCATCATCATCATCATCATCATCATCATCATCATCATCATCATCATCATCATCATCATCATCATCATCATCATCATCATCATCATCATCATCATCATCATCATCATCATCATCATCATCATCATCATCATCATCATCATCATCATCATCATCATCATCATCATCATCATCATCATCATCATCATCATCATCATCATCATCATCATCATCATCATCATCATCATCATCATCATCATCATCATCATCATCATCATCATCATCATCATCATCATCATCATCATCATCATAAAAGATGTAGTTTTAAATTTGAAAACTCTCTATAAGATACTTAACTCTTTATCGTCATTAGGGTTTCGAGAATCTGCTTATTAAATTCATGTTTTCTTTATTGAAGTTTTATTAAGAATCAAGGAAAGATTCTTCTAGTATGTTTTGCATTGTAGCCTTATTCTTTGACATTATCAAGTCAAATATTTTTGGTTTAATTTTTTTTTTGCAAACATTTAACAAAATGTAAACAGTCTTATAAAGAGCTCTCATTTCATTTCGTTATGTGTCTTCGCGGTATATTTAGAACATACTTGAGGTTAAATTATGAAACACCATAGCGGCCGATCTCCACGTCTCTGCTGACACAGTTCGTGTAAATATGCTTAAACAGTTGACTCGTTTGTTTAGACCGTGCCGACCCAGTTACCGATACAAAAACCACCAATTTAATTAGACACCTGGCACAATTAAGTAACTTACACACAGCGGCTCAAGTTGAAAGATTACCAAAATTATTTGAACTTCGCAGTGTTAAATGTTCGGTTTAAGCAGAGGTCTAATAGAATGGTTTGGTGTTGAATGAAACACAAGATGCCGAAATGTTTGATGCAAAATATTTACATAACGGTGTAGCGCCTCCTGACTGTAACTTGTCTATACTTGTCTATACTTCTATACTATTATAATAAAGCGTAAACACACACTTCTTTGTTGCCTAAGATGTCAGCAATTACAGCATATTTTTGAATAATTCCTTTTTTAATAAAAAGCCCTACACTTACGTCATGCTTTAGGCTATATATTTTCACGCCATTAAACTTAGGGGGTAAATATTTTGGATAAAAACCCTAATGTGGGAAAGGGATCATAAAATACAAGCTGCCAACATTAAGGAAGCAAGGTTATTATCGTAACGGTAATTTTGACATTTGCAACTTGACAAATGTAAACATTAAAATAAAGTTTTTATAATTTCACGCGGATGAATCCGCAGGGAAACAGCTAGTATGTTATACGATATTTATGTTTGGTTTAACTATTACAGTAAAACTTAGATTTAAGTCCGATATCTGCTGTTCTGCGTATGTCTATGGGTATTGGTGATTAGAAAGTTAAGGCGCTGCTTTCCTAAATTGCGTATCTTTGGAAGCTTAGAACAGGATTTCTACAAAGATTTGATTCGTGATATATTAGTAATTTTTTTTGTGACTGAATGGCCACTGTTTGCCTTGAAGAGGCATTTACAGATTCACCGTGCTTGAGGTGGCCGAGCGCAGATGGCGCTTAGCCTAAACCTCGTTTATGAGTAACTAAGCTCGAGGGCTCTCTCAGGAGCCTCGGCACGAGCCTTAACTCGTTATTGTTACCGGATTGGGAGGCCACCGAGCTCTCAGATCGCTTCGGTGGACCATCCATGGAGTGACTAGGCACAAGGGCCCATATTTAAGTATGTGTAGCTTCAGTCCTTTAACTAAAGTCTCGAGGAAAATAATCACGATTGGACAAACTTTACACGATAGATTTTTTATTTGAAAATGTGCCTAATTCTGTCAAAATCCCTTAGTTCGATAATGTCCAGTATAACAACTAATTAAAAAAAAAACTTCCATTCATATATCATATTCAAAAATATCACTTTACTTAAAAAAAAAAAACAGTTTTTTTACTTCAATAATCTCCATCAAATTACGGGTTAAGATTAATTTAAAAAGTGTTTTGATATACGAGTTAAAGAATTCAATCAGTAGCAGCAAAAAGCTTAAATATAAATAAATTCACAAAACGTATTTAATCATTATAAAACATTTTTATTGTTTCAACAACATTCGAAGGCTCGCTTACTAAATTTCCGCAGTGAGTTATCTCAATCATTACGAGGACGTGATAAAAATAACGGGAAAAAAACAAAAACTGGTCGTTGGCGCCACCGGTGGCAAAAAAAGGTAAATAAAACGATGTGATTATTAAATGTGAGTAGCAAACCGGAATACAGTAATAACTCGCGGATTCAGACAGCTACTTAAAACAATACATTTTAATATACTTTAAAACATATTTTTAATGAAATCTTACTCTTACTAATATTATAAATGCGAAAGTTTAGATGGATGTTTGTTAGAGTTTGTAGGGTAAACGGCTGAACGGATTTCGATGAAATTTGGTATAGATGTAGAGGATAGTCAGGAAGAACACATAGGCTATTCACTTTTGTTTTTTTTAATTCCACGCGGACGAAGTCGCGGGCGAAAGCTAGTGAGCTTATATTAGTATGCACACTACTCGATTTTTTGTTGCGCAACTAAACAGTTGAATTGGCTGCGAAACAATCGACAATCGCACAATAGTTTAGTCAAAGGTGTGCGCCCGCTCTAAATATACAAAAATTACATAACTCTTTTATGTACTCGTATACAACTAGCTTTTGCCCGCGACTCCGTGAGCGTGAAATTTAGAAATAACAATAAAGAAATGAAAAAATATAGCCTATGTTACTCACAATAAATTACCTTTCTAACTGTGAAAGAATTTTTAAAATCGATCCAGTAGTTTTTGAGCCTATTTATTACAATCAAACAAAGTTTTCCTCTCTTTCATAGTGGTATAGATTTGTAGCTTAGAAGTTCTCTATTCGTCAAATAACTGTATCAAATTTTATAAAAAAAATCAATTATAGAACTTTGTTGTGCCATCTGGGTTTTCGTAGACAATTTTGTTACTTTTTATAGTATACCATTCTCACTATTCCATTTTCTTTAAGCGATCTATCCTTCATTAATTCGACTGGAAGTGATAGCATCTTTACGCACACAATGAAATAGATCTCCGCCGACGGAATTTGAATGAACACTTTTATTACGACATCCAATCTCGATAGTTAACAGTTCTACCACGTTTGTGGCCACCCTGTTGAAGTATTAGTCACTGTTTTATCCTGAGCACAAGGCACTGTTAAGTAAACCTCGCTGGTTAAATACGAATTAATGGTCCTAACTTAGAGCTGGAGAACATCTTTGACTAAACTTTCGCACAACTGATGTGCGATTGTCGATTGTTTTGCAGCCAATTCAATTGTTTATTTGCACAACTAAAAATCGAGTAGTGCGCGCAACGCCATATAAACTCATATGAATCAACTTAGAGTAGGCTGTAGCCCTTCGAAATTTAAATCCATACGAAAACTGGAACACATAGAGAAAAACACCAACCAACCAACCTATAAGCCAGAAATCTGTAGACTATGATACAATAATTGTAGTAACTTCTTTTACTTTTTAATTGTAGTTAAAATAAAATAAAAAAAAAAAATAAAAAAAATATTAGTAGATTTTTGTTAATTTACTAATATTTCCTTTAACCATTCCAACTAAGCTCTAGGCTGTGCTAGGATATGGTTTACGACAATAGTCGAATGGCGGGATTCGAACCCTCGACCGCAAGATCGGTAGTCCGTATCCTAAACCATTAGGCTATTGGCGCTTATTTATGTAAGTAGGTGAAAAAACCTCAAGCAGTGTTATTTTATTTAACGATTCATTTCTTACAAGTGGCTCTACATACAAGCTTCGGATTATTTAAATGATCTCTTAATGGAATGGAAAATGATCGCACACAATTAGCTTGAGCATAATACGATGAGAACCTGTCCCATTAAAAAAAATACCGTTACCAATGAGATAACGGACTTCTTCACTCAATGTTAGATATTTCAGGGTTTTGTGAAAGTATTGGAATACACAATTTAGTTCAAACCGCAAATAAATTAAAAACCTTAAGGAAGATGAGGGGAATTTTATGTTTTACTACTATTAACGAAGACTTGAAATAGTTTTCCTAAATGAGAAATCCATATTGAAATAATAATATGTAAGACATTTACGCAATCGTCATATTTAAGCACTAATAAGTTAGTTTAAAAAAGTATTCTCGATTCCCCCAAGCATCACACGGGTCCAATGCTTATACGAAAATGTTTATTTACCACATTAAAAACCTATAAAATTATCAGCATTTCTCTACTAAATATAAGTCTTTTCTTAAATCACTCTATCTATTAAAATTTCATTAAAACCCTTTGCGTAGTTAAGCTTTTGGGCCTGTCCCACCACTAGCTGGTAAAGGCTCAGATAGCTTAAAAATGACGTCACTGACAGATAAGGTATCAAAATCCAACCTTTCCATCAGATATTTTACACGTTGAATTGTTATCAGACAATTTATAATTTGGTGGAACATGCCCTTAAGCATATATAGGGACAGATAGACAACGAGAAGCGATTTCGTTTTATACTATGATGTCATGACAAGTAATTAACAAACTGGCTGATAAAGACATTGAGTACAACGCTCCACTATTCATCAAGTGTCTTAAACTTTAATATTCTAACTAGTAAAGATCATCGTCATTACGTACGTATTGCGAGCAGTTCATCATCTAAATTGAGATACAATCTCTGGCTTACACTACCTGTTTCTGTGGAATATTCTTTCTCGGAAATGTTACAACCGAACACGCGAATAAACATTCGGTAGACGAACAGTCTCGCAAATGGAAGTTACAGTTTCTGTCAAACATTTAATGTTGAATTTCTAATTTACAAACGTTGTTTTTTTAATTATGTTAAGATTGAGATGAACGTATCTGCAGAAATCTATAAAACGATAACACTATCAATAATGTCTCTATATTTTATTGCGAATTAGTTTAATAGCCTTATTATGCTATAAATTTTAGTTAGTGTGAATTTAATTAGTTATCCGAACATTGACCTAATAAGACTTTTAAATAGTACAAATTCATATCTAAGAATCTTTTAGACTATCTAAGAACATTAGGAAAGACAATCTATACTATTATAATAAAGCGTAAACACACACTTCTTTGTTGCCTAAGATGTCAGAAATTACAGCATATTTTTGAATAATTCTTCTTTTAATAAAAAGCCCTACACTTACGTCACGCTTTAGGCTATATATTTTCTCGCCATTAAACTTAGGGGTAGGGATATTTTGGATAAAAACCCTAATGTGAGAAAGAGACCATAAGTTGCTGCCAACATCAAGAAAGCAAGATTGCTAAGGTTTGTCATCATGTCATTTTGACATTTGCTATTGATAATTTGACAAATGTAAACAATATAATAAAATTTTCATAATTTCGAGCGGATGAAGCCGCACGAGAACAGCTAGTATAGTAATATAATTCAAAAATTTGGACGAACATTCGTTCGTTCGGTGTAAGGAGGATTCGTGTCTCCACGCGTTTACAAAACACAAGTCCGCTGTTGGCCCGCGGTCGATGCGATCCGTTTAAGGCAAGTTGTATTACAAGAGTTCGCTCTCAGATCGTGTAGGTCAGGAACTGTGATTTGTTGAGAGATAAATCACCGCATTTAGCGAGATGATGGACGATACAGGCTCAATTTTATCGCTTGCCGTTTGAAAGCGCTGTTTATACTTATTGAATTACACGGCCATTTGTAATTCACTCTTAGACTTGGATTAAGTTTCACCATATTTTCAAATGTATTAACTATAATTAAAAATATTCGAATCGTAGCGGAAAGATGATTTATCTTATTAATATTAATTCGAGTTAGAAACCACAACAAAAACAAACAATAGACAAAACCACTTCAGATATGTTCAACCTATTCAAAATGGTTAGGTTATTTTTTATAGAAGAATTTCTTTACTACAATTTATCGAAAATATATAAGTTGAAAAAACATCATACAACTTATAAAAAAAAATGTCTCCAAATAATTTGAAATAAACTCATATGAGACTGCGTGCGTGATTGTAATAAATTCTAAGCAATCATTACAGTAGGCTTACATGTATGTACGCACTAAATCAACAGCCGCATTGAACTGTGGGAATGAACCCTGGGAACTTGGGTTGTACGATATCAGATGGTTAAACATCACAGATAAGTATTTAGGTTAGATAATAGTTTGAAAAGTACATTTTTGTGATTTATTTGAAATAAAATTAAGACGATTTGAAATAAATTTATACGTTAATTTTATCATGGCACATCACTAATATGTGTTGTTTCACATCACTATTGCAATCTAGTCGGATAATGCTTAGCAATCTACTCCACATTGATTGTTTCCTTGTTTCTCAGAATTGCTTCGTTCTTTAATTATGTTCAATGGCCAGTATCGTTTGCAGTCATTCCTTTCCTATACAATATTGCGTTGTCCGATTTTCCTTCACATTCATTCACAGATCAATGACATTCGTTCCATTCCTTTTGGTAATGGTTCAATTTACTTAAAAGTTCTCTTTGATTTGACTACAGAACTAAATGTAGCAATGCCTTACCAATACTGCTTTACTTTCTGCAAATTTACGCGCCAAAATTTTCTGAGCATTAGTAATCTTATCTTACTAATATTATAAATGCGAAAGTTTAGATGGTGTAGCCTAAACGGCTGAACGGATCTCGATGAAATTTGGCATAGATGTAGAGGATAGTCTGGAAGAACACATTGGCTAATTACTTTTGTTTTTTTAAATTCCACGCGGACGGAGTCTCGGGCGAAAGCTAGACTAAATAAACACTACATAAAATTGATAATTAAACAATAATTTGAAGAAAGAAATATTGAAAATGACACTAATGTACAAACAGTATAATCCCAAGAGATAAACTCTACAAGTACATTTCCGCGTTTACAAGCAGGTGAATATCTTCACAAATAGCTTGGGTTCCCTTTCATTAGTTGCGCAGTGTTGGTATGACTGGGCTCGTGATTTATCTGTCACCGTGGCCAATCGTACGTTCCACCTGACGGCCGTGAAGTAGCGTGGGTATCAGTGTTAAGCGACCTGTAAATAATCAGTTTTTGTTGAATTCTTTTGATTGAAATAGTCATCGAATATTTCAAATACGGACAAAAATGTCAAGCAAAAATATTAGCTTCGTTCGCGACTTAGTCCGCGTGGAATTAAAAAATAAATAAAGGAGATAGAATATGTGTTTGTCCAGACTATTTTCTACATCTATGCAAAATTTCTTAGAGATCCGTTCACCAGTTTAGGCTACAAACTCTATCTAACATCCATCTATCTATACTTTCGCATATATAATACTAGCTTTCGCCCGGGACTCCGTCCGCGCGGAATTTTAAAAAAACAAAAGTGAGTAGCCTATGTGTTCTTCTAGAGTATCCTCTACATCTATACCAAATTTCATCGAAATCCGTTCAGCCGTTAAGGCTACAAACTCTACCAAACATCCATCCATCCATCTAAACTTTCGCATTTATAATATTAGTAAGAGTAAGATTAGTAAGATAAGTAATATTATTAGTCAAACAAGTTATTTACCACTATTTGTACCTTTACCGAATATAGTTAATACTATAGAAACTCACGCTTTTTTACATGTGAGTTATTAAGTTAAGATAGTGAATAAAATTAATATATGAACAAACAATTAAATATTTTAGTGCCTATACAAAAATATCACCTAATATCCAGGTACAGTACAAATGTAGGTATATCCGCAATTTGAATACGATGGCTTGCAAGCAAAATAGCTTAACTTAACTGTTAAATAATAAATGCAATCTAATAATATAGGCTCTACATAAATCTACTAGATCCATAAAACGACTAGTAATGTACCGTTCCCGACAAATATGAAGTATCGATAGTTGTGTTCGACATCGAAGCAAAAAGCGTTCCTTGTAAGCAATTCTTGTAATAAATTGCGACATCTCTCTACTCAGTTTAATAAATGCCCGCAATCATCGGAAAGTCGATAACTTATGGTTGTGTATCATCCTTAGAATATTTATCAACTTCGCTGATATAATAAAGAGATCTTATAACGTACTTTTAATTTTTTACGACACTTTTAGTGGCCAGTTATATCATACTTTTTAAAGACTAAAAAACAAACGAGCAACGTTATCGCTAATAAAGAAATTGACGTCAAATTAATACTAATCGGTTTAAATTACTCTTGCATATTTATAGCAATAATCAATTCGATGTGACAATTAGAGATTGTCTTATAAGCCGATAAAAAGGCAGGTAGCTGTCACGTAAATTAAAATATCAACTTTATGGTGATCTTAATAAATGTCCACAAACCCGTTTCGAATCGAATTAATCTTACCAAAGGTATTATATTAATTATAGCTTAAATTAACCTGATTTAAATGTTAAATGTTCTTTAGTTGAGTTGTCGATATTTTGACGAAACCTGTCACATCACTAATTTAATTGTCAGGATAGACTATAGTTAATTTATAAAAAATAAAGAACTTATAACTTAGTCTATTAGAGATGTGTTTTTAATCCGTTGAAACGTTTTTCTTAGAGTATGTGCGTAACTTAATATTGGATACCAAAAAAAGTTAGTTATCGTCGACACGAAAAGGCAACAATGCGGCAAATTCAAACGAACAGCACAAAGAATATGATCCGGTCCATCTGCTGTAAATAATCCTAACCTACATATATATCTATATCTATACTAATATTGTAAAGAGGAAAGATTTGTATTTTTGTATGTATTGAAATATCTCAAAAACTTCAGAACCGATTTCAAAAATTCTTTCACCATTAAAAAGCTACATTATCAGTGAGACATTTTTATTAAATCTTAAATTTCACGCAGACAAGTCGCGAGTAACCACTAGTACAAATTAAAATCTCTTATATACGATGTCTATTTTATTTAAATGATTAAATACGTTTATTTAGTGATTGTTTTTTCTAGATTTACTTCAAACCATAAATCAAAACTTTTACATTAAAATGTTTGCAAAAGAACTAAGTAGATATATTTTTAAAATTATCGATCATGTAACAACATTAAAGTACGAAATCAAGAAACAAAACATCATTAAGCAAGATAAAGAAAATCTATATCAGATTTCAACAAAGTCATTGTTATGGTTCATATTGCAACGCGATGCAATAGCGTTATAACATTGGCTGACGCAGCAAAAAGTATAAAAGTATAGCAACCTGACCCACGGGTCAATTTGACCCCAGGGTCCGGACAGCGGGGGGCCGTATCGGGTGACGGGCACACGAAATATCCCGCCACACAGGAATATGAACTATTAAATGTGTTAAAAATAATTATTTGAGTGATAGAACGGTTTATAGCAAGCAATATATGAGCGCAGATAAAAGTAATCATACTAATATTGTAAATACGAAAGTTTACATGGATGGATGTTTGTTAGATTTCGATGAAGTTTGGCATAGATGTAGAGGATAATCTGAAAGAACACATAGGCGACTCACTTTTTTTTAATTCCACGCGGAGTCGCGGGCGAAAGCTAGTCTATACTAATATTGTAAAGAGGAAAACTTTGTATTTTTGTATTTTTGTATTTTTGTATGTATTGAAATAACTCAAAAACTACTGCGCCGATTTTAAAAATTCTTTCACCATCAGAAAGGTAATTTATCTGTGAGTAACATAGGCTATATTTTATTATTACTAATGTTCAGGAACTATTAATAAACAGGCGGTTTCTGGACGCCGGCGTTAAAACTCACTAAACTTTAACTTTTCTCGGCTTACGCTGCCTAAACCGTTAGAGGTATATAAAAACGATGTATGAAAGAATTGTAGATCTTAAAAAGGGTTTTTTTTTTTTTTTTTTTTTTTTTTCTAGATTTACTTCAAACCATAAATCAAAACTTTTACATAAAAATGTTTGCAAAAGAACTAAGTAAATATATTTTTAAAATTATCGATCATGTAACAACATTAAAGTACGAAATCAAGAAACAAAACATCATTAAGCAAGATAAAGAAATCTATATCAGATTTCAACAGTCATTGTTATGGTTCATATTGCAACGCGATGCAATAGCGTTATAACATTGGCTGACGCAGCAAAAAGTATAAAAGTATAGCAACCTGACCCACGGGTCAATTTGACCCCAGGGTCCGGACAGCGGGGGGCCGTATCGGGTGACAGGCACACGAAATATCCCGCCACACAGGAATATGAACTATTAAATGTGTTAAAAATAATTCTTTAAGTGAAGAACCGTTTATAACAAGCAATATATGAGCACAGACAAAAGTAATCATACTAATATTGTAAATACGAAAGTTTACATGGATGGATGTTTGTTAGATTTCGATGAAGTTTGGCATAGATGTAGAGGATAATCTGGAGGAACACATAGGCGACTCACTTTTTTTTAATTCCACGCGGAGTCGCGGGCGAAAGCTAGTCTATACTAATATTGTAAATACGAAAGTTTACATGGATGGATGTTTGTTAGATTTCGATGAAGTTTGGCATAGATGTAGAGGATAATCTGAAAGAACACATAGGCGACTCACTTTTTTTTAATTCCACGCGGAGTCGCGGGCGAAAGCTAGTCTATACTAATATTGTAAATACGAAAGTTTACATGGATGGATGTTTGTTAGATTTCGATGAAGTTTGGCATAGATGTAGAGGATAATCTGAAAGAACACATAGGCGACTCACTTTTTTTTAATTCCACGCGGAGTCGCGGGCGAAAGCTAGTCTATACTAATATTGTAAATACGAAAGTTTACATGGATGGATGTTTGTTAGATTTCGATGAAGTTTGGCATAGATGTAGAGGATAATCTGAAAGAACACATAGGCGACTCACTTTTTTTTAATTCCACGCGGAGTCGCGGGCGAAAGCTAGTCTATACTAATATTGTAAATACGAAAGTTTACATGGATGGATGTTTGTTAGATTTCGATGAAGTTTGGCATAGATGTAGAGGATAATCTGAAAGAACACATAGGCGACTCACTTTTTTTTAATTCCACGCGGAGTCGCGGGCGAAAGCTAGTCTATACTAATATTGTAAATACGAAAGTTTACATGGATGGATGTTTGTTAGATTTCGATGAAGTTTGGCATAGATGTAGAGGAAACTTACAATTTAACGGTGACATGCATAACACTGGCAATACAGCGACTGTCGACCCTACATGATGCATGCCGGTCACTCGGGTATCATAATCGTTTTATGAGCAACGGACAATAGAGTTATGAGCCCTTTTTGTCACCGTACCTGTTTGACAGGTGACTCATATTAACTATTATTAGAACTGGCGACAAATAAATACTGCGTTATTAAATAATATGTAGTAATATGAACATTATTGTGTTTTTTCTTTTTCTACTAATTTATTTTTTCTATTGTTCACAGGTAAATTCTTATCAACGTTACGAATACCAGAATTTCTTTGGCTACAGGTTTGTTTAAATCTTAGAAGTCACAAAATAAACAAAATCTAATCAATAATTATATTTGATTCGAATTGGACAAGTTAAAAGAAACAAAAATGAAACATTGTGATAGACTGTGTTTTGTTCGAAACAAAAACATGAAAGCTCATCCGAACTCATATTTGCATCGAACAAAACATACCATACGCCCAGCAGGATGCCTAAATTATCTCGTAACGGACGTGGCGGATAGATGGCGCTGATAATATTGTGCGCAGCCGCTTTGTGAACGCGTCTTTTTGTGTTCGCGCCAAATTAAATTACAATGTCCGGTTTGCGCGGGAATGACGGCGTGACGGATAATTAAGCAATAACGCTAGGTTAATGCACTTGGGTTATTTTACATTCGTATGCATTTGTAATTACTTACTGGTTAATATAACGCACATATGAATTTTCTTGTCAAATTTGGATAGGCGCAGCCAAACACAAATTCAGGAATTTGGGATCCAAAGCGACGCAGTATTTACAACATTATTTTATTTTTAAACCCAATAATTTAACAAAAATAATCAGATCGTATATAGGAAAATGGTAGTAATAATGACTTTTACGTTCTAAATTAAGAAAAAGAAAAATTGAAATTAAATAATTGAAGGATGATAAACAAATTAAAACATTTGCATTTACATCGTGACTTGTTGAGACCTTCGTCAAAGAAGGTAAATCTCAAACTGACCACGGAGGCAAACGTCCGACTGTTTCTCGACTGTCAACTGTCAATTTGACATGTGTAGCTGTCACGAGCTGTCAACCGGTCGACGTTCGGAAAGACAGTGTCACAGAAACCGTTAACATGGCTCTTTGTATACGTTAGCTATTCAAAATGTTAATTTCACTCCTCGAAATAGCAGAGAAACTTTCAAATGCAAATTTCTAAGACCACTATAACTTCTCGTTTTAAAGATACGTACTATAACGATTTACCGATAAAACGATATTCCAAATGAATCATGCGTTAATATTGAAACTATCCAATCTTTGATAGACATTTCTGTTTATCTTCAAAGTCATGCGGTATTCAAAATACATTCAATTTCACCGAGGATCGATCCACTAAAATGTCTGGCGCCACCCCTCATTGATCTTCTTCTTTGTCGTTTGAGTCTTTACAGACTCGTCGTGGTTATCACGTATCAGTGACCCGCTTCACAAGCCGCCGCCACTCCTCCCTGTACGCTGCTTTTTTCGCACATTGATGCAAAGGTACGTCCATAGCCGTTCTTATCTGATCAGTCCATCTCATAGGTGATCTTCCTCTAGGTCTGGTGCCCTCCACCTTACCCTGTACTACCAGGCGTTCGATGGATTCGTCATTACGCCTGCAGACATGACCAAAAAAAGTGAGTATCCGAGCCCGAACAATGGAAGACAGACGCTGCTTGATGCCGAGTTCTTCGAGTATTGACTGATTAGTTCGGAATGCAGTCCAAGGTATCCTCAGCATTCTTCTCCAGCACCACATCTCGAGCGCATCTATCCTCTGTTTCTCGCTCTCTCGTAGGGTCCATGTTTCAGAGGCGTACAAGAAAATGGAGAACACAAGTGATCTTACAAGCCGGGTTTTAGTTGCTTTGGTGATGTCACGGTTCTTCCATATTTTCTGCAATTTGTCCATCGCTGATCGAGAGATTGCCATTCGTCGCTTTATCTCATCGATGCAACCGCCGCTGTTCGAGATCAACGCACCAAGGTAAATGTAGGAATTGACAACTGAACAATTCGCGATTTTTGCAATGTCTGGTGAGTTGTTGTTAATGCGGTCAATAATCATAATCTTGGTCTTGCTGCGATTGATCTTCAGGCCAAACTCGAGACTGACTCTCTCCATCCTCAGAGAAGCTCCTCCATGAGGCAAGCACTGGTTGTAAAAAGGGTGGTGTCATCCGCGTAGCGCAAGTTAGATAGCTTGCGGCCTCCGATTGTGACTCCATCAGTCCAAGAATCAAGAGTACGTCTCATTATTAGCTCTGTGTAGGTATTGAAGAGCAGCGGAGATATAATGCATCCCTGACGAACGCCTGCACTAGGATGAAAGGTACTTGACAATTGATCATCTGTCCTGACCGACGCAGTACCATCCTCATACAGACGCCTCAGCAGATGAACAAGGTGTTTAGGTGCGCCCATTTCTATCAGGGTTTTCCAGAGCTTAGGCCATTTTACGGAATCGAAGGCTTTTGAGAAATCCACAAAGCAGATGTATGCAGCTTTATTAAACTCGCGGGATTTCTCAATTATTTGGCGCACTATAAGTATTTGCTCTCTTGTGCCCTTACCTTTTACAAAGCCCGCTTGCTCAGGAGCCACTTCTTTAGACAGAAACGCCTTTAATCGCTCATTCAATATATGCAGTAAGATTTTGCTAGCATGCGAGATAAGGGCAATGAGCCGGTAGTTACTGCATAATTTAGTTGAACCTTTCTTATGTAGAGGAACGAAGATAGTGTGCGTCCATTCTTGAGGCCATTGTCCAGTTTTCCAGATCCTGTTGCAAAGTCCATGAAAGATTTCTACTCCGAATTCGCCCGAGGCTTTCACAGTCTCAATGGGAATAGAATCTGACCCTGTGGCCTTCCCTTTTTTTAGGTGTTTTATTGCAGCTCTTATTTCGTCTTTAAGAATGTCCGGCTCCTTTTCTTCCTCCGTGGGTTCTGTTGGTTCAAAGCACTGTGACTGTGGATCTTCAAACAATGATTGACAGTAACTTCTCCAGGTATCCGAGATCTTCTCTATCTCAGTCACTGTTTGTCCTTGACTATTCTCTATAGCCCATGTTTTTGAGGTTAGCGATTTGGTTATTAGCCGGATTTTTCTGATGAAGATCCTTTGTCTCATTTTTATCTGCATGGGCCTCTATTTCTCCACAAATATTTTGTAGATGATTATTATAGTCACGTCTACCTGCTGCTTGGATTTGTGCGGACTTTTTATTAATGGTTCTTATATCAACTCCTAAAGTCTTCATCTTTCCGCCTTTCTTCGACCAGTGCTAGGGTATCATCACTCATCCAGTGCTGCTTTTTGCATGTGACAGGTGTTGTTGTCTGTTTCACCGCCGAACTGAGAAGATCTTTTGCGCGCTCCCACAATTTATCCGGACATTCTGTTCTAGAGTCCGTCGTCAACCACTGTTGCCAGTTCTGGCCTATTATTTCTGTAAATTTTGGAGCGTCTCTTATTTCCAGTCTTTTGGGTTTATACAGCGTTCTAGACGCCTTAAGCTTTAACTGGATTTTTGCGATCAGTAGCTGATGATCTGATCCACAGTCAGCTCCTGGCAACGTGTGCGCGTTCCGTATGGATGTTCTCCATCGTGATCGAATCATAATGTAGTCGATTTGGTTGCGATAGTTGCCATCTGGCGATATCCAGGTATAAAGCCTTCGCGGGTGGTTTTGGAAGAAAGTGTTTGATATCACCAGGTTGTTTTCTGTGGCAAATTGTACGAGTCGTTCTCCTCTCTCGTTGCGTTGTCCAAGACCAAATTTTCCTACACAGAGCTGAGTATATGTGCGTCCGAACCTATTTTTGAGTTAAAATCACCCATGATTAGTAGAAGCTCTCTTTTTGGCATCCTAGAGGTTGTTGTTTCCAGATCAGAGAAGAACTTTTCAACATCTTCACTCGTGGCAGTGCTAGTGGGGGCATAAACCTGCACGATATTTATATTCACGGGCGATGACTTCAGCTTGATGCTTATTATTCTGTCGCTTACAGGTTCATAGCCGATTACACATTTAGAGACATTTTTTGGAATCACAAAGCCAACTCCGTTTCTACTGTTGTCGTCATTACCGGAGAAGTACACTGTGTTGGTCTCGGTGAGAAGATGGCCACTACCCTTCCAATGCGTTTCACTGATACCACAAATGTTTATATTACATCGTGATAACTCATTTTCGAAAATTTTGAGTTTTCCTGGTTGAAGTAATCCGCGAATATTCCAAGTCCCTACATTTTGTATAATTCGTAATTTCATAGATGTTCCAGTAGCAGCGTGTCCATGAGATGCCTGGTTACCTACACCACCATGATATGACCGCACAAATACGTGCTCAGACCGTCGGCGTGTGCAGCCACAAAACAATTGAAAATCGAACATTAAACGATCCCGTCTTTTGTTTGTCATTGAATTCTGTGAACAATTTCTTTAATCTATGACCATAAACAATTGACAGAAGAAATATATTCGAAATTTAAATGTAAACTTATATGAGTTTATGTTGTCATTTCTCGTCCAATTTTAATAGCATTAGATGTTGCTGGTGTCAGCCCTAAATCTAAGCCTGTTTGAGTATCGTAACTTTTGTTCTTGCTTTTCATTTTAAAATAATATTTTTGTATTAAAGTTTTCTGCTGCAGTCTCAATGCTATTGGGAAATGACAATATTATAGAAATTGAGTATTCAACACACGTCCGTACTGTTTGAAAATGTTAAACAGCTATCCAAATGTAAGGGCCGCAAACACTATTCTGACTGGCAAATGAGTTATTCTCAATGTCGAACCAATACTACGAAATATGAATACCTTGTGTAGGGCAAAAAGGTTTCGCCTTGCATTTATAATTACTTTCACAAAATAGGGTTGTCAATAACATCATTTGTAAGCAAAGTGTGTTTTCCGGGTATGGAACGGTACTTTGTTCTTTATGTTTAATGTCCTTTACTTTATAACTTGAATGTTGCGTCGTAAAAGTGTTTTTAACATGTATGCTAAAGTTATGAATTAAACGAAACAAAACTGTTTTTTATGCCAGTACCACTGACCTTATCTGGCCTAAACAACTTGATTTTGTAGGAGTTAATCGATTTGTAGTCTTCCGTCCTTTTTTAATGCCTATGCGATATCAAATTATGTCGGAATTAAATCTTATTAAAGATTATGTCGATATCAAATTAACTGTGCTAATAGATCACGAGAAAACAACCCTTGTTTTAAAGGCATAGTAGGCATCAGTACCAGCGTTAGGAAAGGGCGACCGTCCAGGTCAGGGTAAAGAGGCGCGACGGAAGATTTTTTCGTATAGGTTTCTGTTAGGTATAGAAATCTCGCCCAGGGCGCTCGTAATGCTAAAACCGACCTTGATCATTTTTTGTTTTTTTTTTAATTAGCTTTCGCCCATGACTCCGTCCGCGTGGAATTAAAAAAAAAAGGTAAGTACCCTATGTGTTCTTCCAGATTATCCTCTACATCTATGCCAATCATCGAGATCCGTTCAGCCGTTTAGGGTACAAACTCTAACAAACATCCATCCATCTAAACTTTCGCATTTATAATATTATTAAGATAATAGTTGTATTTCACCAACCCTAAGTTTGAAGACAATTCAAGCGTGGCGGGTATGAGCTAACATGATACGAACGAATCGAATACCGTCGCGTTTATTTCCTGTACAATTTATTTTTTTGATATCAATCACGCCGACATGTTTAAGTAGTTGCCGACAAGTGTTCTTTTAATTTGATTTCAAACACCATGAAATTGGCTTCTTGTGCAACAGTGTGACAATGTAGGTAACAAATTAAATGTCATTTGACATTGATGCCTCATAACTATGATTAATAAAAAGGCATTATATATTTAATTATATTCTCTATTTCCGCGCACTCATTTCTATGTTATTTCTTTATTGCGTACCACTCTGAGAAATCTCGAGTTATAGTCATATCTGGTAATATGAAAGAAATGATTGCAAAGGCCATACTATTCAAAGAGGACCTACACAACAACTAATTGAGTTATAAAATACTAAACTAACTCCCTATAAGAGAGACCACTAAATGACTGAGAGGGTTACAGTTAGTGGGACAGAAATCTGACGATAAAAATAATGATTTCATGTACTTAGTTTTTTTAAATTATAATATAAGGTGGCAAACGAGCAAACGGCCATCTGAATCCACCGAAATGGAAAGCGACCGCTGCCCATACACATCCGCAATTGCAGATGCGTTGCCTACCATTAATCGACGGAGGAGGAGATGCACATAAAGAGGACATTTCCCCTTCCTATACGTCTTCTCCACCGTCAAATCCACTTTTCCTTCCCATCCTTTCCTCTTAAGAAAAGGGTGGTAAGGGAAAGGGACTAAAATTAGGCCTCCGGCACCACACTCATCAGACGAAACGCGGAATTGCTCCCACTTCACGCCTGTTTCTGTTTCGTTTAGAATTAAATGAAAGGCACACTATAATTAACATAGTGTACTACTAGTTTAACGTAGTTTCGATCTGTTATTTTCTAATAATGAATTCAATTCTTATCTGATATTTATCAAAATGTCACGTACATACGAACTGGTTTATCAACACGTTTGTAATATAAATAGAAAGTGACTTGGAATGAATGCTTTCAAGCAGACGATGTTCCCCTGAACTGTCGTGTAAAAGGCATTTATTGTGTCTATTTTATGCACTGATCTGTATACATGGATAGGCCAGAAATTGTATTTTGTAACTATTTGATTTTCGACGTTTTGACGCTGATAGTTTTACTGGCAGAGGTTAGCCCGGTCATATTCGCCTTGTCCCCTAGATGTAACTCAAAATATTTCAGATAAATTAAAGTTCAAACATGTATTGGCTTATCAAGTTTGAGTTTTCACTTATTAAAATTCCACGCCAAAGTTTCACTCAAAGAATGACCACCCACATTTAAGTACTTAAGACATGAACAGCGATAAAACGAAGCCTTAAAACATCAACATTATTAATGTTATAATTTTTTACTTAATGACCGCATTATGTGTGCGACACGTAACGTAATGGGTTATAAGATGGGCATTAAAAATTCATTTTTCTTAATACAAATATGGCCACCAGGTGTCGCTGCTCGTTGAGCTTAAAAAACAATCAGCTGTCATTCTTAAATGGTTTAAGGATAAGTAATACGTGGAATCATTTTGTACATCTGTCACTAAATTCCGGAACAAGATTATTGTATAGGATACTAGCTGTTCGCGTGCGGATTCATCCGCGTGAAATTATAAAGACATTATTTTATTGTTTACATTTGTCAAATTATCAATAGCAAATGTCAAAATGACATGACATGACATGACAAACCTTAGCAATCTTTCTTTCTTGATGTTGGCAGCAACTTATGGTCTCTTTCCCACATTAGGGTTTTTATCCAAAATATTTACCCCCTAAGTTTAATGGCGTGAAAATATATAGCCTAAAGCATGACGTAAATGTAGGGCTTTTTATTAAAAAAAGAATTATTCAAAAATATGCTGTAATTGCTGACATCTTAGGCAACAAAAAAGTGAGTGTTTACGCTTTATTATAATAGTATAGAAGTATAGATATAGATTGAGAAACTTCTGGAACATCCCAAGATCATATTCCATCCATGAAAGTGTACAAGTTGAACAAAATTGAAATGATTTATGTAAGTCATTCATTCATTCAATTGCGTAACAACTGCAATGTTTGTAGATACAGCTTGAAATTTTATCATCGAATAGTGTAGATTATTTAATAACCAGACTGGTAAAGAAATACAGGTGACAATAAAGACAACAAATACTATCGAAAGTGTTTATATCGATCATACAACTGTCACTTCAATCAATGACCAGGATCCGTGGGAACCAAACGTCTATTGTTCGGTTTGGTTCCAAACGTACTGGCGGTGGGAACCAAACGGTCATTGTCTCCGTTCCGTAGTTCCAAACGACTCACCGCGTGTCCGGACGCACAAAAACATCTCATGAATCGAATCGATGATCGACTTGTTGAAACGCACGAAAAACTTATTTCACTTTGCAAACAATATGAATAACTTTAGAAAGGCCACAGATTAGCTTTGTCACAGACCACTGCCGGGAAATATTGCTTGTTGCTTAAAAATTTGGTCTACCTATCAATGGTTTTTATTCTGTTCATTAAAAAGCATTCTTTTTAAATCGGTAAGTATCTAATTTCGGAAATATTAGTTTGTGATTTTCAATGACTGATTTAAGTTTTCATTAGTTTAAACTCAATAAAGTTATTTCAATCTTTTTTTTACCATTCATTGTACATCAATAAACTAATTCTACGCACAGAAATTTCACCAATAAGAGTCATAAAAAATAGCAAACTCTCTGTCACTTCATTACTCTGTACGAGTCACCGGGACACTCCAGGAAATGCCGTAAGTGTGGAGAAAAAAAAAGCAATGAGCAGGAAGTAGGGGCAGGTGCGGCGCGTCGTTCTGTCCGTCTGTCCGTCCGAAACGCGAGACATTCCGTCCATAGGATTACATCAAAGGGCACGCTCTAACGATTCGAAGTACTTCGTTATCGATTAATATCGATTCAATCGATTATCGAATTAAAAGAACATTTTAATGACTGGTTTAAACTGGTCAGTAAAGCTATATTAGTCTGATAATTGGTATTGCTAGTCATTCTAGCTGTGGTTTTAAGTCAGATATTGAAAGACCTTTTATCTCTAAATACCATAAGAAATAAGTCAAAATTAAAACTATCAAAAAAGTTGAAATAATTTCAACAAAATTTTACACTACGAAATATTGAAAAAAGACAATAAACCTGTTATGTTTATGTTTCCATTGTGGTGTCATTTCGAAAGGAAAATACTGACACAATTCATGAATTATTTGCTGATATATGAATAGTTATTCATAAAAGATAAAAAATAACAGCTACATGAAAAGAAATACAAAACCACACGTCGCAGGCAACAATGTTACAATAATTCTGTTTCGGAATGCACGCAGTACGAATATAATTAGCTTTTAACAAAAACTATTATTTAAACAATGTCTGCAGGTGACACACGTCCGTTCTTTGGTAATTACAGTCGGAATGACGTTAGGGTTGCAATCGACAGCAAAATTAAAGGGTAACAACAATGTAAACTTTCATTTAAGATAATTTCTTTATCGAAATGATGAGATTGTAACAATGTAGTGGTCATTGTAATATAAGTTAATTAGATATATGGCAACATAGTCTATGTTCAATATGTCATCTATGTCCATTGTGCTACGCTGATCTAAAGATGTGATTTTAATAAATAACAGTTTACCATTAACCTTAGTATTCTTTAATGTGCATATACATTTAAATATTACATGGCGCAGTCGAGATCGAACATAAAATAATGGATATGCTCAAGCCGCCTCCGCCATTGTGCATGCAAGGAGATGTTGGCGAAAGTTATAAAAAATGGAAACAAAGATTTGAGATATATTTATTAGCGACTGGAGCAAATAGTAAACTAGAAGATCAAGAAAAAGTAGCATTGTTATTACACTGTATTGGTGAAGAAGGTATAGAAATTTATAACAATTTCGAAAAAGCTGACAAGTTGAAAGAGTATTCAAATGTTATAAAAAAATTTGATAGTTACTTCCTACCGAAGAGGAATGAAACAGTTTGTAGAAACATTTTCTTCAATAGAAAAATGTTAGAAACAGAGACATTTGATGAATATTTAAATAATTTACGTACACTTAGTGCGGATTGCAACTTTGCTACATTAAGAGATAGTCTAATAAAGGATCAGATAGTAAGAGGAATAAGAAAAAGAAACGTGGTTGAAAGACTTTTAAAAGAAACAGATTTAGACTTGGAAAAATGTATCAGGATTTGTAAGGCTGAGGAGTTGACAGAAAAACAAATAAAAAAATTTAACCTAGCCCAGGAAGAGACAGTGGCAGTGGTGAAAAAAGCATACAAAAATAATAATACAGAAGAGCAAAAGAGAGAAGAAAAGAAGCCTTGTGGAAGATGTAATTATGTACACGGTTTTAAGTGTCCGGCATTCAACCAACAATGTAAAAAATGCAAAAAATTTGGACACTATGCTAAAATGTGCCGGAATAAGATTCAGCAAGTGCAGCAGTCGACCTCATCAAGTGAAGAAGATAATTATGTGTTGGGAATAACTTACAAAAAGGATTTACAGGTCAATGAAGTTCGCAGTGAGATGTATGAGTCCATTCAGATACAGGATAAAATTATAGATTTCAAACTGGATACAGGATCCGATTGTGATGTATTACCATTGAACTTAGTGCAGAAATTAAAACTAGATAACAAGATAAGTAGAAATTTCAATAGTTTACATAATTATGATGGTACAAAGATAAATTGTAGTGGCAAAATAAAAATAGAATGCAAGTTAATTAATAACAAAAAGATATATTTGTATTTTCATGTTGTTGATAATAGATGTTGTGTTCCAGTATTAGGTTATAAAACTATTAAAGAATTAAACTTGTTAGAAAGAAAGTATTTGAGAAAAATTGATAGCAGTTTGTCTAATGGTTATGAAAACTTGATAGAGAATTATAAAGAATTGTTTGATGATAATGTTTTAGGTAACTTAAAGGGAAAAGAGTATAAAATTAAATTAATAGAAAATTATTGTGCAAAAATAGAACAGTGTAGGGGTGTACCTATTTCATTGTATAACGAATTAAAAAAAGAACTTGATAGGATGGAAGAGTTAAATGTTATAGAAAAAATTACTGAACCAACTGAGTTTGTAAGTAATATTGTAATTGTTAAAAAACCAAATGGAAGTTTAAGAGTTTGTCTTGATCCAAGTAATTTAAATAAGTGTATAATGAGGGAACATTTTAAACTACCTACTTTTGAGGAAATATCTAGTAAAATGTCAAATTCTAAGATATTTACAAAATTAGATGCATCTACAGCATTTTTTCAATGTAAGTTAAATTCAGAAAGTGCAAAGTTGTGTACTTTTGTAACACCTTTTGGTAGGTATTATTTTAAAAGACTTCCATATGGATTATCTTCTGCACCAGAAGTTTTCCATCGGAGATTTAAAGAAATATTTGAAAATATAGAGGGTTGTGATGTTTTTGTTGATGATATAATAATATATGGTAATGATAAAGAGGATCATGACATTAGATTAAGAAAGGTATTTGAAATGGCAAAAGAAAATGGGGTTAAGT
Organism: Papilio protenor; assembly: GCA_029286645.1. Classification (NCBI taxonomy): domain Eukaryota; kingdom Metazoa; phylum Arthropoda; class Insecta; order Lepidoptera; family Papilionidae; genus Papilio; species Papilio protenor. The sequence goes on from JAGSMZ010000022.1 coordinate 1,299,820, forward strand.
TTAATTTAAAAAAATGTGACATAGGAAGATCTTCTATTTCTTATTTAGGACATGTGTTAACAGAAAATGGTATAAAGCCTGATCCTAGTAAGATTAGTGCTATATTAAGTTTAAAGAAACCTAAAAATCAGAAAGAAGTTCAACGTCTATTAGGTATGATAACATATGTTGCTAAATTTATACCATCACTGTCACAGGTTAGTAATCCATTAAGAATATTAATAAAAAATAATGTAGAATGGATATGGGGTACAGAACAAGAAAATGCTTACGAAAATATAAAGAAAATTTTATGTTCCGAACCTGTATTACAGTTTTATGATAAGAACAAACCTGTAAAATTGTCAGTTGATGCTTCTAAAGATGCGTTAGGTGCAGTTCTTTTACAAAATAATTTACCAGTAGCTTATGCTTCTAAAGCCATGACAAATACACAAAAAATGTATGCCCAAATAGAAAAAGAATTACTTGCTATATTATTTGGCTGTACTAGATATCATCAATATATATATGGTAAACAAGTAGAGGTGGATACTGATCACAGGCCCCTCGAAGCGATTTTTAAGAAAGCACTATGTGATGTGCCATTAAGATTACAAAGAATGCGTTTACATTTGCAAAAATATGATATAATTGTTAAATACAAACCAGGTAAAGAATTATTATTAGCTGATGCATTGTCAAGAGACTGTAATAATGATAATGAAAATTGTAATCTGTTAGAACAGGATATAGAAGCTCAAGTAGGAATGGTAATTAATTCAGTGCCAGAAAGTAGATTACAATTATACAAAGATGAAACTAAGAAGGATAGGGAATTACAAGAATTAAAAGAGTTTATATTATCAGGTTGGCCAGATATTAAGGAAATTCCAAGTTATTTAAGACCTTATTTCACTTTTAAAGAATCTTTGTACATTAATGATGACTTGATATTTAAAAATAATTGTTTGGTAGTTCCAAAATCCTTAAGAATGGAGATGTTAGAAAGAGTTCATTACAATCACCTAGGTTTAGAGAAATGTAAAGCAAGAGCTAGAAGTTGTTTATTTTGGCCTTTCATGACTAGGGATGTTACAAATAAAGTTCTGACTTGTAATACATGTGACATGTATAGAAAAAATAATTCCAAAGAACCTATGATGATCAGAGAAATGCCTGATAAACCGTGGAGTCATTTAGGATGTGATGTTTTTCATTATAAGGATAAAAATTACATAATATTAGTAGATTATTATAGTAAATATATTGAAGTTGGAAAGTTAAAGGATTTGAGTACAGAGATTACTATTGAATTTATAAAGTCAGCATTTGCTAGATTTGGAATTCCTGAATTGTTATATAGTGATGGAGCAACTAATTTTACTAGTTATAAGTTTAAAGAAACCTAAAAATCAGAAAGAAGTTCAACGTCTATTAGGTATGATAACATATGTTGCTAAATTTATACCATCACTGTCACAGGTTAGTAATCCATTAAGAATATTAATAAAAAATAATGTAGAATGGATATGGGGTACAGAACAAGAAAATGCTTACGAAAATATAAAGAAAATTTTATGTTCCGAACCTGTATTACAGTTTTATGATAAGAACAAACCTGTAAAATTGTCAGTTGATGCTTCTAAAGATGCGTTAGGTGCAGTTCTTTTACAAAATAATTTACCAGTAGCTTATGCTTCTAAAGCCATGACAAATACACAAAAAATGTATGCCCAAATAGAAAAAGAATTACTTGCTATATTATTTGGCTGTACTAGATATCATCAATATATATATGGTAAACAAGTAGAGGTGGATACTGATCACAGGCCCCTCGAAGCGATTTTTAAGAAAGCACTATGTGATGTGCCATTAAGATTACAAAGAATGCGTTTACATTTGCAAAAATATGATATAATTGTTAAATACAAACCAGGTAAAGAATTATTATTAGCTGATGCATTGTCAAGAGACTGTAATAATGATAATGAAAATTGTAATCTGTTAGAACAGGATATAGAAGCTCAAGTAGGAATGGTAATTAATTCAGTGCCAGAAAGTAGATTACAATTATACAAAGATGAAACTAAGAAGGATAGGGAATTACAAGAATTAAAAGAGTTTATATTATCAGGTTGGCCAGATATTAAGGAAATTCCAAGTTATTTAAGACCTTATTTCACTTTTAAAGAATCTTTGTACATTAATGATGACTTGATATTTAAAAATAATTGTTTGGTAGTTCCAAAATCCTTAAGAATGGATATGTTAGAAAGAGTTCATTACAATCACCTAGGTTTAGAGAAATGTAAAGCAAGAGCTAGAAGTTGTTTATTTTGGCCTTTCATGACTAGGGATGTTACAAATAAAGTTCTGACTTGTAATACATGTGACATGTATAGAAAAAATAATTCCAAAGAACCTATGATGATCAGAGAAATGCCTGATAAACCGTGGAGTCATTTAGGATGTGATGTTTTTCATTATAAGGATAAAAATTACATAATATTAGTAGATTATTATAGTAAATATATTGAAGTTGGAAAGTTAAAGGATTTGAGTACAGAGATTACTATTGAATTTATAAAGTCAGCATTTGCTAGATTTGGAATTCCTGAATTGTTATATAGTGATGGAGCAACTAATTTTACTAGTTATAAGTTTAAAGAGTTTACAAAGAAATGGAATTTTGTTCATAAAACTAGTAGCCCAACTCATGCCCAATCTAATGGTTTGGCAGAACGGTATATCCAGACTGTTAAAAATATATTTAGAAAAGCAGATTATGAAGGAAAAGATAAATATTTGGCGTTGTTAGAATATAGAAATACACCTATTTCTCAGGAATTTGACTATAAATGTCCATCAGAATTGTTAATGTGTAGAAAAATTCAAGGATTGTTACCAGATTTTAGTAAAAGTAGTTCAGAAAACAAAAATGTACAAAAAGCATTATATAAGAATGCAGAGAGACAAAAGATGTATTATGATAGAAATTGTAGAAAACTACCAGATGTTCAAAAAGGTCAGAAAGTTATATTATTGGATAGTAATAAAAAACCAAATTTGTATGCGGAGGTTCAATTTAGAGACAGTAGACCTAATTCATATAAGATTATAACAGAAAAGGGACAGATTGGAAAGAAGAAAGAAATAGAAAATACCTTATCAATTGCAAAAATCAAGAGAAAATGCAACAAAAAAGAGAAAGTGAATGTGAAATGGAAGATAATGTTAATGTTTGTAATAATAATAAAACTGAGCAAGATACTAATGTTGTTTTGGAAAGGGAAGGAGAAGAGAGGGTTACTAGATATGGAAGAAAAATTATTAAGCCTAGTTATTTATCAGAATATGTAACTTAGTTTGTTTAAGTTAATTATTGTAACTTTTGTAAGATGCCTACCTTGTTAGAAAAAAGGGGGATGTAATATAAGTTAATTAGATATATGGCAACATAGTCTATGTTCAATATGTCATCTATGTCCATTGTGATACGCTGATCTAAAGATGTGATTTTAATAAATAACAGTTACCATTAACCTTAGTATTCTTTAATGTGCATATACATTTAAATATTACAGTCATTAAAACTGTTGTACCTAAAGAAAAAAAGCATGATTTTTATAATATCAACAGTCATTTATTGATATTACTTTAATTTAAACTGATTCTAAACATCTCTCATGTATTGAAAATGTCTCTTAACGCAACCCTCGTAGCATTTAATCGAATCAAATTTTGAATTTAGAATAAAAATGGCCGTCGACCAATGAGCGCAGCTGTTGACTCGTGCCGACATATTTTAACGGCCTTTTTTCAAATGATAATTTTAAAATTCTTTTAATAGTCTTACAATTGCTGCGTTTAAAGTTTTTTATGGCTCAATAGACAATAAACAGGTGGAATATTCTTTTTATACGCATTGCCAGCTGCTTTTAAGGAATAATAGTTGTATAAACCATCTGTTACAGGGTTTTTCTATACAAAACTATGTTGGTAAACATTTTTTTATGAGCCAAAACCCGTATGCTTAGTGCAAAAAAAATATTCGTTCTATGTAAATACGTGAAGAAAAGATAGAAGAGTATAGTTATACTAGACTTCTGCATTTTTTTACCTTTAGATAATTTCGTAAGGAAAATAATATGTTGCCGTTCAAATTGTTTAGTCTCTACGTCGAAAATTTCGTACATTTTTTAACGCATGTCAAAAATATAGAACCGATCTTTAGGACACGTTAGTTTATCTAATTAGACTTTATTTCTATAATTAAGATCACGAAGTCGACAGGTGCTTACTATAATGAAATTAATTATTACGCATAGTAGATGCTAAGCACCTGCTATGCAATGTGTTTGATGCGGGTGATATTTTCTATGATGTTTTAGATATTTTTTTTATTATGTTGATCACATCTGGCGGCGCTTTGTGACCTTTAAGCGCTGCAGGTGCTATAATAATAGAACGGTTAGGTATTTTTAGTTGTTTATATGCCAGCGAGAGACATCCCTAGTGTTGAGCTTAAATAGATCGGAACTTCACAGAGTATGTCAAAGTTTATCTGCTTAGAATAATGTATGGGTTTTTAAATAAAAAAAAAGTTAATATTAAAAAAGTAAAAAAAAACTAGTATGAAGAATGAACAAAAAGAGATTTCCGATACCGGGAATCGAACCCGAGCCTCCTGGGTGAGAGCCAGGTATCCTAGCCACTAGACCATATCGGATGATACGAATGAGTGTAATTTAGTGATCCACTTTATAGAAATAAAATATTCAAATTCCAAGAAAATTATATTTCTTAAATATAAGTAAATCACACACTTACATAATCTCAACGCCTCGTCTGAAGAAGGAAATACTAAGAAGTAATAAAAATTACGAAACAAACATAAAGAATGGAAATAAAACGTTTACATAAGTAGTACAAAGTTATTGAATTCAACAAATCGTACATAAACTCGATGAAAGTATTGACCGTCTCGATATTTTTATTATTGTACAAATTGAATGCGATTTTGTGCTCGCTCCAGTTACAATCTTTGTTCCTGTTTACATCCGAAGTGCGGTACAAATTACGTGGTATTCCAAATTCAAAAGTTGATGTGCGTTTTATTTTTAAAAATAAAATAAGGTTTTATGGTTCGGATACCTCTTTGGTTATTTTTTTTAATGGAAGTAAGACTATAACTAAATATTGATTGATTTGAAATTAATATTTACAATAAATTAAAATTGTTGCATACATTGTTAATATACAATGAATTTCTTGATGCTGCAGATATTTTCGGTATAAATATAAAGATCGAATTGATAAACCGTCACACAAATCAAATATGTTTAGCATTTCTTTAGCTGCATAATTTTTGTTTATTTTCTTTGATACGAAACGAATCGACTTCATCTCCGCACGATTCACGATCCAATAAAAATATTGCACGAAACCGAAATGCCGAATGAGCGATAAAATCGCGGCCATGTTTCTTTTTTTGGCGCCAACATTTTTTTTTCTTAAATATAGTCAATTTATTGTATGCGGCCAGTTATAATATTGTACTTTAATTTAACATTTCTTTATCAGATATTCCGATACGAGGTGTCGAGTAACAGCATTATGAATTGAGGTTTTCTTGAAAGATTTTGCGGAATAAAGTAGTTAGTTACTCGTATATTTGTTTATCTTTCCTTTACAGTTTATTTTATACTGTAAGTATTGTTTGTGTTTTAATTGTAGTGTCACTGTGAATACAGATTATATTATCACATCTTGGTAAGAAATAAAACTACATGAGATCTTAGCGCATGCGCTAACAAACCCTAGCTGTAATTCAAGCGTGTAGGGCAGACAATGCGTCAGTTATGACCAGGGGTAAGAAGGGATGGTCCTTCATTTTGTACTAACACACTGATCATTTTTATTCTGGTTTTCGGGAATTATATTATAATGATAATAAACATTGATGTCCGCATTTTTTCCACTTATAATAACGCTGACGGGTGTTTTCGTTTCAGATCACTTTATTATGCAATGTGTTGGCGATGTGCCAATTTTATACTCACAGTTTTTGGACTGGGCATTTTATTTTCATTGATCCACATCGACCTAATTTCGCAAATGGTAATTCTCTAGCACTTCGTGTGAAAAATTGGTAACATAGTTTTTACTGAGACTTTTGCATCAAATCAAGCGCTGTGCCTCCTGTGGACGTCAAGGGAATTTAAGAATCGCTGGTTTAAATGGGTGGATGTTTGTTACTCCAAAATGTCTCCACACAGAAAACAGGCGTGAAGTGGAAGCAATTCCGCGTTTCGTCTGATGAGTGTGGTGCCGGAGGCCTAATTTTAGTCCCTTTCCCTTTCCACCCTTTTCTTAAGAGGAAAGGATGGGAAGGAAAAGTGGATTTGACGGTGGAGGAGACGCATAGGAAGGGGAAATGTCCTCTTTATGTGCGTCTCCTCCCCCGTCAATTAAGGGTAGGCAACGCATCTGCAATTGCGGATGTTTATGGGCAGCGATCGCTTTCCATTCTGGTGGATTCAGGTGGCTGCTTGCTCGTTTGCTGCCTTATATTATAAAAAAAAATGTCTCTGTTTAAGTTTTTTTTTACTTAATTATTAATTAAATTTAGATGAAGTCGCTGTTAAAAGCCAGTTTTACATGAAACTAGCCGTATCAAAAAATCCTACTCCATTTAGATGTCCAGAGTCGAAAAAAAAGAAAAAAAAAAAAAAAAAAAAAAAAAAAAAAAAAAAAAAAAAAAAAAAAAAAAAAAAAAAAAAAAAAAAAAAAAAAAAAAAAAAAAAAAAAAAAAAAAAAAAAAAAAAAAAAAAAAAAAAAAAAAAAAAAAAAAAAAAAAAAAAAAAAAAAAAAAAAAAAAAAAAAAAAAAAAAAAAAAAAAAAAAAAAAAAAAAAAAAAAAAAAAAAAAAAAAAAAAAAAAAAAAAAAAAAAAAAAAAAAAAAAAAAAAAAAAAAAAAAAAAAAAAAAAAAAAAAAAAAAAAAAAAAAAAAAAAAAAAAAAAAAAAAAAAAAAAAAAAAAAAAAAAAAAAAAAAAAAAAAAAAAAAAAAAAAAAAAAAAAAAAAAAAAAAAAAAAAAAAAAAAAAAAAAAAAAAAAAAAAAAAAAAAAAAAAAAAAAAAAAAAAAAAAAAAAAAAAAAAAAAAAAAAAAAAAAAAAAAAAAAAAAAAAAAAAAAAAAAAAAAAAAAAAAAAAAAAAAAAAAAAAAAAAAAAAAAAAAAAAAAAAAAAAAAAAAAAAAAAAAAAAAAAAAAAAAAAAAAAAAAAAAAAAAAAAAAAAAAAAAAAAAAAAAAAAAAAAAAAAAAAAAAAAAAAAAAAAAAAAAAAAAAAAAAAAAAAAAAAAAAAAAAAAAAAAAAAAAAAAAAAAAAAAAAAAAAAAAAAAAAAAAAAAAAAAAAAAAAAAAAAAAAAAAAAAAAAAAAAAAAAAAAAAAAAAAAAAAAAAAAAAAAAAAAAAAAAAAAAAAAAAAAAAAAAAAAAAAAAAAAAAAAAAAAAAAAAAAAAAAAAAAAAAAAAAAAAAAAAAAAAAAAAAAAAAAAAAAAAAAAAAAAAAAAAAAAAAAAAAAAAAAAAAAAAAAAAAAAAAAAAAAAAAAAAAAAAAAAAAAAAAAAAAAAAAAAAAAAAAAAAAAAAAAAAAAAAAAAAAAAAAAAAAAAAAAAAAAAAAAAAAAAAAAAAAAAAAAAAAAAAAAAAAAAAAAAAAAAAAAAAAAAAAAAAAAAAAAAAAAAAAAAAAAAAAAAAAAAAAAAAAAAAAAAAAAAAAAAAAAAAAAAAAAAAAAAAAAAAAAAAAAAAAAAAAAAAAAAAAAAAAAAAAAAAAAAAAAAAAAAAAAAAAAAAAAAAAAAAAAAAAAAAAAAAAAAAAAAAAAAAAAAAAAAAAAAAAAAAAAAAAAAAAAAAAAAAAAAAAAAAAAAAAAAAAAAAAAAAAAAAAAGTTATCTTTATACGTGAATGTGAAGATAAAATGTGTCTTCACGTAATGGTATTTTTATCGACTCTACAGGGTTGAGATGTAACCGAGTGCGATCGATTTTCTCTTAGTACGAATCTGTGGATCCCAAAGTCTAGAAGAATCCATTAGATTCGGGATCCGGAGGTGTAAGATGGCGAGATGTAAAACTGAGGGTTCATCACTAATTATTTTACGGCTATTATAATATAGCCCTTTTATTCTGAAATTATTCAAACAACTATAGTTGAGAATGCATAAAGTTCACAATACGTCTCTAATTTCAGTGTGCCTCTTAGCATAGGCCTCCTCTAAACATTTTCATTGAGTTCTGTCGTGGGCAACTCTCTACGGCTATTACTCACATTTATTTTTCGGTGGCGGCAACGACCAGTTTCGGACCCTTCGGGGGTCCATCTTCAGGGCGAGTGTTACTGGGGTTGTGTCGCGTTCGCGCCGCGCCTCGCACTCGGGGTTCATAGTCGAAAAAAATGAAAAAAGAAAAAAAAAAACAGACGAATTGAGAACCTGTACCTTTTTGGAAGTCGGTTAAAAAAAATAGAGATTGAAATATCATACAACACAGTCAACGTGGAACTTCAAAAACAAAACTGTATAAAAAGAAACAATGAATTTCCTTATTAGTAATTTCAAAACACTTACAAATACAAAGTTTGAATGAGCGAATCGTAAAAAGTTACAGCACTAAGAATTTATGAGCGAGCATTTCGAACCCTTCGGAGGTTTTTATCTTTATACGTGAATGTGAAGATAAAATGTGTCTTCACGTAATGGTATTTTTATCGACTCTACAGGGTTGTGATGTAACCGAGTGCGATCGATTTTCTCTTAGTACGAATCTGTGGATCCCAAAGTCTAGAAGAATCCATTAGATTCGGGATCCGGAGGTGTAAGATGGCGAGATGTAAAACTGGGGGTTCATAGTCGAAAAAAATGAAAAAAAAAAAACAGACGAATTGAGAACCTTTACCTTTTTGGAAGTCGGTTAAAAAAATGGAGATTGAAATATCATACAACAGTCAACGTGGAACTTCAAAAACAAAACTGTATAAAAAGAAACAATGAATTTCCTTATTAGTAATTTCAAAACACTTACAAATACAAAGTTTGAATGAGCGAATCGTAAAAAGTTACAGCACTAAGAATTTATGAGCGAGCATTTCGAACCCTTCGGAGGTTTTTATCTTTATACGTGAATGTGAAGATAAAATGTGTCTTCACGTAATGGTATTTTTATCGACTCTACAGGGTTGAGATGTAACCGAGTGCGATCGATTTTCTCTTAGTACGAATCTGTGGATCCCAAAGTCTAGAAGAATCCATGAGATTCGGGATCCGGAGGTGTAAGATGGCGAGATGTAAAACTGGGGGTTCATAGTCGAAAAAAATGAAAAAAAAAAAATGTCTCTGTTTAAGTTTTTTTTTACTTAATTATTAATTAAATTTAGATGAAGTCGCTGTTAAAAGCCAGTTTTACATGAAACTAGCCGTATCAAAAAATCCTACTCCATTTAGATGTCCAGAGTCGAAAAAAAAGAAAAAAAAAAAAAACAGACGAATTGAGAACCTTTACCTTTTTGGAAGTCGGTTAAAAAAAATAGAGATTGAAATATCATACAACACAGTCAACGCGGAACTTCAAAAACGAAACTGTATAAAAGGAAACAATGAATTTCCTTATTAGTAATTTCAAAACACTTACAAATACAAAGTTTGAATGAGCGAATCGTAAAAAGTTACAGCACTAAGAATTTATGAGCGAGCATTTCGAACCCTTCGGAGGTTTTTATCTTTATACGTGAATGTGAAGATAAAATGTGTCTTCACGTAATGGTATTTTTATCGACTCTACAGGGTTGAGATGTAACCGAGTGCGATCGATTTTCTCTTAGTACGAATCTGTGGATCCCAAAGTCTAGAAGAATCCATGAGATTCGGAATCCGGAGGTGTAAGATGGCGAGATGTAAAAAAACCGAGTGCGATCGATTTTCTCTTAGTACGAATCTGTGGATCCCAAAGTCTAGAAGAATCCATGAGATTCGGAATCCGGAGGTGTAAGATGGCGAGATGTAAAACTGAGGGTTCATCACTAATTATTTTACGGCTATTATAATATAGCCCTTTTATTCTGAAATTATTTAAACAACTATAGTTGAGAATGCATAAAGTTCACAATACGTCTCTAATTTCAGTGTGCCTCTTAGCATAGGCCTCCTCTAAACATTTTCATTGAGTTCTGTCGTGGGCAACTCTCTACGGCTATTACTCACATTTATTTTTCGGTGGCGGCAACGACCAGTTTCGGACCCTTCGGGGGTCCATCTTCAGGGCGAGTGTTACTGGGGTTGTGTCGCGTTCGCGCCGCGCCTCGCACTGGGGGTTCATAGTCGAAAAAAAATGTCTCAGTAGAGGGATCACCGAAATCTTGTATAAAACTACAAAAACAAAAGATTGGCAATCTCTTCAAGTCTCAAAGGGTTGTTTATGACGAAAGAGATTGAAGCGATAAACAATACAAAGACAATTGACATTCAAACAATTGACGGATGAACCAAGACCTTAATGATTAACCACCATTATCTGTGTTTTAATCATTTCATCACATTTCACAGTAAAATTACAAACAAGCAGTTGCCCGCGACTTCGTCCTCGCAATATTAAGATAAAAAAGTAGCCTATAATATGCCCGTCAATGTCAGCTAACCTTCAGTGAAAGTCCGGTTGAAATCGGTCCAGTCCCGGCAACATACGCAGCATGCGGATAGACAGACAGAGAGACATTTTTTTTGAAAATTCGTTATCAGCAACGCAAATACATCATCTTCCTAATATCTGGAATATTTTTTTGATATTACAGACACTCCAATTTTATTATATGTATAGATGAACATGTTTCGGTGGATGGATGTTTGTTGTCACGTAAGTCAAAACGGTTAAGAGGAATTAGCAAAAAAATTGGCATAGATATAGAACACTGTCTGGAGTACATATAGGCTACTAACTTTTGTTATTATTCCACGCGGGAAAAGTGGCTGATAAAAGTACTTTGTAGAAAATTGACTTGTCATGAGCTTTTTTTTTATGTTCTGTTATTGATGTCCTTACTTTCCAATAACATGTCGTGCACCTAATTGGGTCACTATTTCTTAATGTATTACTTAGTATACCCACTAACTAAATTAACTATTCCGCTTAATATGTCATCGGATAATTGTCTCGTAAACTCTTTCCCTATGTTATACTCGTATTTTCTGTCCATTTGTACGTTAATCGGTTTACAGTTCAGCGTATTAAATAACTTAATAGGTCCCATGTTAACTGTAAGTAATCTAGTTTGCGACTTTACTTAGTATACTTAACTTGAAGGATTAAGGCCGATAAATAAATAATACTTATGGAAATATCTATAATGTTAGTGTTGTATTTACGTTCATAATGATTTTAGAATATGAATCATACTTCATACTAATAATATAAATGCGAAAGCTTAGATGGATGGATGGATGTTTGTTAGAGTTTGTAGCGTAAACAGCTGATCGGATTTCGATGAAATTTGGTATAGATGTAGAAGATAATCTGGAAGAACACATAGGCCACTAATTTTAGTTTTTTTTTAATTCCACTCGGACGGAGTCGCCGGCGAAAGCTAGTTTATTTATAACTCAAGAGAGATTAAGATAGAATAAAGACAGCCTCAAAAGAATTTATACAAAAGTGACGAATATTTCACATGGTGCTTAGCCTAAAAACAAACGAGCATCGTTCACGATTTGTCGGTGACATCTATACTTACGTATTAAGAGTACCGGCGGGCGTTAGAGCAGGCGCGATTAGACGCGCGCCCAGGGCGCTGGAAAAAGGACGCCAAACGTCTGTGGATTACCCCCCCCTCTTATAAATAAAAGGCGCCGTAGAAATCTCGCCCAGGGCGCTGGTAACGATAAAAACCAGCCCTGTGTACTGTATAGATTTGATTTTTTTGTAACGAGTAATTTCAAAATTACTGGAAAGATTTCTGAAATTCTTTTGTCATGAGAAAGATGTATTTTTACTTAAGCTATATTTGTTTCTAGATTTTATAATTCCACGCGGACCAAGACGCAGTCTCTCTGTTCCCACCGTATGTTTGTTCCCCGTATGGTCTGTGAACATTTGGAGCGAAGTAGACAGGTGTTGCGGTTAGTTCCGGGATTCGACACCGGGGTATTGGATTACAAATACCGTTGCATGACGCACTAGGCCTATTTAGAAATTGACTTCCTTGGAAGCATTAAGTGTATATTAATTAATACTGACATACGAAATGACCACAGTAACCAGATTTAGAGCGGGCGCACACCTTTTATAAAATTGTCCCCTGTTTCACGGCCAATTCAACTGTTTAGTTACACAACTAAAAATCGAGTAGTATACGCACCTCCATATAAGCTCACGGGAATGAAAGCAAGACTAAACAGTTGTGAGATGGTTTTGTAAAGGTGTGCGCGCTCTTATAATTCAAATATAAACACTGAATGACATTGATACATTATTTATTTCTTGACAAGTTAACTAGTAAATATTTCGAACTTTTCCGAGATGGATAGCGGTCAGTTCTTAATGGCACCAAATACTTTTTATACAAAGTATGTTTGTCAAAACAACAAAGTTGAGTTAACATAACGTAATTCTGATCTACGAGTACATTGTTCAAGGCGAATGAATTAATTATACACATAATTTCATAAATATCTAACAAAAACCTTTTTAACTTTATCCACTTTGCATTAACAGGTCGTAATATTATACAAGCGCGGCTAAGTGGACTAAGTAATGAACTTACTTAATTTATACAGGGAAAAGGTCTCATTAATAAATATTAACGCGAGATGAGGTCTGTATAATGAAGATAATATACGAATTAAGCTCCCAGAGTTACGACTAAAAACAGGTCAAAGGTAACAAGGATTTTCTACGTCTAGATATTTCACTCTACTACAACCTTTTGACGAGAAAGACAGGGCTGTATTCTAATCCGAATTTAATAACTGTGCTTGTGGTTGCGAAAGTTCATTAATCACATTATCATTTTGTATTTACATGATTTAATTCGATTGCCTTTATTAAATAAACCGTCCGCGTAGAATAAAAAAAAAGTATGTATCCTATGTGCTCTTCCAGGCTGCTCTAAAACTATGCCAAATTTAAAAAGTACATTATGAAATATGAATTAATTTGATGACATTTATGTTCTGTGCATTATATATCCGGTATCTTTATTGCACAGCTGTCAATTTAACAAAAACCGCAAACTTATTAAGGTCGGCTACAACAAAGTTGCGGTGAAGACAAAGAGATTCGCTGACAGGGGCGGATTAAGTCAATGACACGTTTCTTCCAATATCCCGTTATAATACCTTCAACAGGAAGTTGTAGACATTTTCACATTTAATTATACCACAAGAAATACCACTTATCTTTATAATGGAAACTGGAATTAATGTTATTGTATTAAAAAAAATATTGAGTGTAGATATTTAACCCTTCAGAGAATAAAATACTTATCCAAATAAAAATATTTATCCAAATATTAAAATTAATGTAAAGAAAATTAATTTTTTGTTTTCTCTTCTGTATTTAAACATTATATTATGTTTTTATTATATCCACTTTTGGGACTTTCCCTCAAATGAATAAAGTGTGGTCACCTTTAATTCCCTTATCGTGAACACTCCGTTAAGTCAGTTTTACTTTGCTTAGATAACTATGTAATGAGTACTTATAATTATTTTACAACGGTAAAGCATTTACTAATTAAGTTATCTTTTAAAGTTTAGAGTGTAACATTTGTAATGTTAAGTTAACGCCCTTGTTAAATTCATTTATTCCCGTTTCAGTAAAAGGGTCACTTTAAATTACTTTTAATAAAATTGCTCGCAATTTTTATCAATTTAATTGCTTAGGTCACTTCTAGAAAAACTAGGCAACAGATGGTTTTCAACAATTAACCGCAAAACACAGTTCATTTACTCAAGAAGTACTAATGTACCTATAAGAGATCTACATTAAATAGTCTGCGTAACCACTAAGTGATTCTGAGTGCGGCATTAATATTCTATTTATTGAATTAAATCACATCCTGCAAAGAGGATGCAATATCGGATCACTGAGCTGTCATCGTGAACCCATTTCGAATGGCTGCCAGTTCTGCTAAGTCCTCATCAAGCAATTCTTATAAGAGATATCTGTTCTCCGACGCATACTATTTGTGTCTCCGATTCCCAGAACAATTGCTTAGTCACGCACCGCTATACAAACTAACGATTTTCTTATGTTTTGTTTTGTAACTAGCCAGTCTCAATTAAGACGAAAAGAGGTATTTTAGATGTTTCCTTTTTAAATATTCTTTTGCTGTTTTTTTTTGTAAACCCTTTTTTTAAGAATAAAATATGTATTTTTAACCAAGGTAATGACTGTATCTATAATACTTCGGTATGAGCGGTTTCTTTTTAAAGATTTATTCTTTTTAAATCTTTTAACCTCAATGGAATCAATACATTATCGAATTGCAGATAGCTAGGAGACCATCACTTTCTAAGCAGACCTGTTCAGAATACGCTAGCAAGGGATAAGCAGGATTCTCTTTACGTAACGAGCCAGACTGCGTGACTGTTAGCTTTGTCATAGATAAGTAACATTATAGAGGTGATAATCAAACGATATAAATAAACGTTTAGTACCAAATTCAATTTACAATATTAAAATAGCTTTTAGAGGAATGAGACAAAATGAGAAACCGAAAAATGTCCCCTTAGCCAGTAAAATATCGTAGATAAAGTTCGTGTTGAAATTAAAATCGAAACGAAATGAAAATGCGATTTTAAAATGTTCGAGTTTTATTATTTAATGGTACTTAAAGATTTATTCACCCTTTTACAACGTATAAAATGTACCAATAAAACTTTTTTTACATTTTTTTATTATATTTAAAAGGTACTTCTGGCCAATTGATCTTGGCCGTCAATTTGACGTATCGCTCACGCCTCCTGGCCATATAGGGTAGCTTGCGTAGGTCACGAGCAGCCTTAATCGAACCCCAGCCGCCTGTTTTTCCGCATTTTTGCACCTCGGGGTGTTCTCTTAATGTATAGTTTATCTGATGTCTGTTATTTTGACTTATACAAAGTTCAGGACATTGTACCGATCGATGGTGATAATGAATAAAAAAAAACTTGTAAAATTTATTAAGATTTTTTGTCATTAATCTTGGAGCTTGTAGTATCAAAAGTATGTAAATCAAATTGTCTGTTTTATAACAAACTAGCTTTCGCCCGCAATTCCGTCCGCATAGAATTACAAAAAAATAGTGAGTAGCCTATGTGTTCTTGCAGACTGTCCTCTACGTCTATGTCAAATTTCATCCAGATCCGTTCAGCCGTTTAGGCTACAAACTCTAACAAACATCCATCCATCCATCTAAACTTTCGCATTTATAATATTATAGCTTTCGCCCGCGACTCCGTCCGCATGGAATTACAAAAAAAAAAGTGAGTAGCCTATGTGTTCTTGCAGACTGTCCTCTACGTCTATGTCAAATTTCATCCAGATCCGTTCAGCCGTTTAGGCTACAAACTCTAAGAAACATCCATCCATCCATCTAAACTTTCGCATTTATAATATTATATATAGTATAGATTATAACAAAGATAGATACAGAATGACGAGATCACGATTTATGACAGACAATTCTATTACAATTCAATCCATCCGTCAATACACGATCTGACACTGAATTTAATATCATGCTATCTAACTGTACTTAACAACAGTACTGACCAAGTCTATTGTCACAATAAATCACAGCATATCATGTCCAAGTGTGTTTTGATCAATGCCGGCGTTAGTGTAGGGCGCGGTTGGGCCGCCCAGGGCGACAAGAAGTGTGCGAAAGTGCGACATTGCCCCACTTATCACACTAAATACCCCCTCAAATAATGGTCAAAAGGAACGCAGACATTAAGCCCTGGGCGCCAGTTATTGACCCCTGTGAGCGCAGATTAATGATGCAATAGAATGAAATAGAGTGATCACTCAAATAATTATAATATTATTTATATATAAAGTGATCAATAAGAGGGCAGCGTTGCCGTACTTAAGATCACTGAACTGCATTACTCTGCGCGGGCGCAATTAGCTGTAAGACAAAGTAACCATGCGTTAGACTGTTTTCAGGATATGTGCTATTTAAAGTAAACTATATTTAGAGTGAAACGAATTATCGGTTAAATAAATTGTTTTTCAATATACAGTATTTTAATAATATAATATAATAGTAATAGTAGAACTCGTTTTCCATTTAAAGTCTATAAAAACTTTCTTTAACCCTTTGCTTTGCCTTTTATAAATTCCTACGTGAAATAAATTTATCAACACACTTTTAAGATGTAAAGTCTTCAAGCATGCTCTACTGTATAATTAAGATAATCCTACATGCAACCAGGATAGTCTCGAGTATGTCGTGCCGCATGGTTACATTACGTTGCCTCTCATAGATACTTGCGGTTGCCATGGCACGGAAGCATTAGCGGGACTTTGTGGTTTTGATACTATGAAATATGGTGTTACGTTTTTAAAGATATGCTTGTAGGTAATTACACCAGCATAGTACGTAAAGTGTATAAAATTCTAGCACTACTCGTAGGGGATCTGTTTATGAGTTTTCATACGTCAAATGTCACTCGGTCTGCTTCACTTTAATACCTGAAAATCGTAGTAACATAATTATTTAGCAAAAATCATAGTAACTTTTAAGTTTCCAAGTATCAAATTCAGAAGTCGCAGTACATCAGTTCCCTGCTAAATTATTTTTACCGGCGACGAATTGCGGGTTCGTTTCCGGCGCGCCTCCTGTTCCTTATAAACCCAGCCCCAGGGGTTCAGACGGTTTTTTAATAAACAACTCACAAACAATAATTACTACCTAATGCCTACGATATAGACGTAATCTTTTTAACTATTAAACTCATATAGTCTTCTCAAATTAGTTACATTTGATTATTTAATATAATATTTGCGTGAATTGATATTGTTCAATGTTGTAACATTTGTAGTTATCACTTTAATTTGTTTGACTTATTTCCATTTCTCTCTTTTTCAGGTAAACGAAGATTCATTTATGCAATTCGAATGGAGTTTAGAAGCTGTTCTGTGTTCTGAAAGATAAGTAATACAGTAGAAAAGTATATCTTCTGCCGATATAATCTTTAACGTTTAACTCATACAAATTATTTTAAACTAACTGTTCCCGTGTGGCTTTGTCCGCATGATTTTAAATTTCCACACGTCAATATTTTCCAAATTATGTACCCCTTAAATTAAATAGCGTGAAAGCATATAGCCTATAGCGTGCCGATAGTGTAGGATTTCTTATTAAAATAATCATCATCATCATCTCCTTATCCTACTCCCGTAGGGTCGGCGCAACGGGTGTTTGTCCACCACATAACTCTATCATACGTCATCTCAGTCAACACTCCCTTTTTGATCATGTCACCTTTTACACAATCCATCCATCTCTTTCTAGGTCTACCTCTACCGATGTACCCTTCCACACTCATAACTAACGTTCTCCTTGTAACATGCGATTCATCCCTCCTCATAACATGCCCATACCATGCTAACCTTTTACTCCTTACCTTCTCTACTACGGGGGCTACTCTCAAACTTCCTCTAATATACTCATTTCGTCAAATATTAAAATAATAATTATTGGAAAACATGCTATGATTGCTGATATCAATCACATTTAAGAAGCGTGTGTTTGCGCGTTGTTATATTAGTATAGACATAGATTGAAGGAATTATGTATGGTCTATATATATAGTTCTATGGCTCTGGAATCTCCAGCAAGAATCCAAAGACGTTTAGACATCAAAATAGAATAACCTAGATCGTATGAATCACGGTCGGCTCACTTTATATTTAGATTGTCGGTACGCGCTGCAACGAACCTGACAGTGCGTTTATGTCGGTTGTTACTGTCAATGTCGCTTTAAATATCTGTTTATCAATGACTAATGTTCATATTGCAAGAACGGAACAAGCTGCTCGTGTGAGTTCCGTTTGAACTAGTACGAGAGGAACTGGGACTTTTGTCTAAGCTGTGGAAGCGCCTAAGCGTAGGATATACTAAAGCACTATTATTAAAATATATTTCCATCTCTGTCATTCCCTTTAAAACAATTGTGATAGCAATGTTTTGTCCAAGCGTTTCGTTTGTGGAAAGTAACGGTTTCAATGTATTCTTATCCTAAATGGTATAGATTCAATAAAATAGCAACTTTGGTAATTAATTTGTATGCTAGAGTGAAAAAGAAAATCTTACTAATATTATAATGCGAAATATTAGATCGATGCATGTTTGTTAGAGTTTGTAGCTTAAACTACTGAACGGATCTCGATGAAATTTGGCATAGATGTAGAGGATACTCTGGAAGAACACTCAGGCTACTTACTTTTTTTTTTTTTTAACTCCATGCGGACGAACAAATCAGCATCATAAACGAAATAAATATCGAAGTATCTCCTTATATAAAATACAGTTATTTGTTGTGAGTTACAAAATGTATATATTTGATAGTCACGTATTATTTCGTAATACATTTTGATCAAGTCACACGTGATCTTGTGCAAGTGGTCACTCGAAGTGTACTGTTAGGGCCACGGAAATAACCTTACCCGGCAAAGATGAAGCTCATTGTTAAGATATCGTGACTCCATCGTTCATTCTGACGTTAAATAGACAATTGATTTCAACTGACAGAAGAAAAAATACAGTTATATTCTGACTTTAAATTTTTTTACAAGAGCCCTTTAAATATTTCCATTTGACCGACTTTAAAAAAATAAATTTTACTAAACGGTTAACAAGTCTTTGAAATTCGAGACATACTCCATATAATAGTTAAATTATTTGCTAGATAGTAAGATTACGTAATGACGAAATTCGTAATTGAACGGCGACGTTAAAAATAGCTCAGAATCCTAATGTGGTCAGATTAACCTGTCACATGGTAAACACTAGGGAATATCATGTCATGATACTAGTTTGCTAATGCAAGACCAGTTAGGGCAGGCATACACGGATCCTGCCATTATCAGTACCATTATGTCGTTATCGTTAGGCTACTGGAAATATAGTGTACACTAAGTTTATACCATAATTAGTCTATATTTAGATAGAAAGATACGTCGTTGTCCCCGTTTAGTTGTGATTCCATAGTACGCTGTTTCAGGTTTTATAATTCGTTTTTTATTATTGAGTATGGATTTTGTTTATGTTTATTATAAGTGACAGTTTACTTATTTATTCTTCACTAGCTTTCGCCCGCGACTATGTCTATATGGAATTCAAAATAACAAAAGTATAGCCTATGTGTTCTTTCTATCCTCTACATATATGGCAAATTTCATCGAGATCCGTTCGACAGTTTAGGTTACAAACTCTAAGAAACATCCATCCATCTCAACTTTCATATTTATGATATTAGTAAGATTTTTCCACCAAGCTAACTTGTCGTCGCTATATTATTCGGGATTAACATTAAATATTGACAATTAGCTGTCTATAAGATAATAATGTGATCATATATTTATGTACTGGGAAATAAAATCCAACCTTCGCAGTGCGATAGCGTAGTTACTCTATAAGAAACAACTGAATTGAACTTTATAATATAGTATAATGTCTCATGAAAGTTTTAATAAGTTAATTGAATTGAACTTGAACTGAATACTAAGAAATCAATATTTACACTATGATAATCCACATCGTATACAAAGTAAAATGCAAATACAGACCAATAGGCTTTGAAGTAGTGCGATAAAAACATTGAAAGATAATCATCATCATCATCATCATCATCATCATCACCAGCTCACTATACGTCCCCACCGAGGGGCTTGGAGCCTACCCTAAGTTAATAAAAGATAATGTTAATCTTCAATTAATGTTTACGACTTGATCTTGGCGTGAAACTAGATTTGTCCACAGCTGCATTCACTTGAAGATACTTTAATATATTTATCGATATCTAACACAGAAAGTATCTCTTTTTCTTGCATTTTTAGACCAATCTATAATAACGCGTAAACACACTACTTTGTGGCGTAGGATGACAGCAATCATAGCATATTTTTAATTTTTTCGTTAATATAAAGCCCTACTTACGACACGCTTTAGGCTATATATGAAATGCATGCAAATGAACTGGAAAAAAGCCTTCATGTGGGAAAGGGACTATAAACTACAAGCTGCCAACATTAAGGAAGAAAGACTATTATGGTAACGATAATTTTGACATTTTCAATTGAGAATTTGACAAAAGTAAACAATAAAATAAAGTTTTTATAATTTCATGGCGATGACGCCGTACAGGAACAGCTAGTCCTTAAATAAATCTCATTAAACTATCGAAGTCTTGGGAAGGAATCTTTAATGTTTTAGCTAGTCACATTTGTAACACCAATTTGGCTCAACAATTTTATTAAAAAGCGTGATTTGTTTCGGGAAATCGTAAGTAGATATTCAAATGACTGTTAAATTTATATCCATAAATCAGACAGTTTATACGTAATGAAAATGTTCGCGTTGAAAGGCTGTGTCGAAACTGAAAGGTCCCGGGTTCAAAGATCTGTCTATTCCGCAATTGCTAAACAATATTTATGATGCCTTATGCGGCGTTTCCACACGATCGTTGTGTTGACTGTGATTATCTTATATTACAATAAATGTCTTAAATTTAATAATTAATTTAAGAGTTTTTAACTAACTATAAAGTTTACCCGTAGATAGTGACATAACGTCAAATATTTCGTATAGAAAAGTTCGAAATAATATTGAAGCAAAAAACTAAGGAATTCCCAACGTAAGGTACGATATGGCTCGTGTTACGAATCGATTTTTTAAAAACAACAAACATTATGATTTATACACTATTACATTATTATTAATGGGTCTTACCGAATGGATAAGTCTAGGTTAGACTAGACTAAACATTCTGAAGTCTCAGAGGAAACGTTTCGACACGCGGTTAGAATCGAAAGTAGATAGTCGGCGTCACAATTTGGGCTCTCTTTGATCTCGCTGACTACTTTATCTGTCACCCGTGTGGTTTGACCACTTAAACTATGAACTTGAAAAATAAAAATATGTTTTTTCTTAAAATTTATTGCGAGTCAAACAATAGTATTGCACAGTAATAATTTTAAAATGTCCTATTTGTTACAATATCAATCTGATAGGCAACTTGGTTGTCAGTTGTATTTAAATTAGTGAATATTGATTCGTTTTAATTCATTAGGTCAAAGTCCATTAATACAAACCTCTAAGCTTGATGATTGATGACACGTGTTACATAAGTAGTTAAAATCTATAAAAAAACCTTTTTATTTAATCACCTTGAATGTCATTAGTTCCTTATCTTAATTAGCTGCTATTAGAGACAGTTAGATATTTTATTATAATACGTTTACGATGATACCCTATAACCCAACCTTGATTAATTTTATAATTACCATTTGCATTTAATCTTATAATATTTCTTCCGTCCCCACTTTTCGTGGTCAAACTGTACCTGTCAAAAAGAGATAAAAGTGACGCGCGTTGACGAAAATATTACCGCGAATATCAAATGACTTAAGACAAATGACACTTCATTGCGAAAATAAATCAAACGACATAGGAATTTGAGTTTATTTTTGAATGAACGTAAAATATCTTTGCGACGTTACGGGAACTGGCGCATGATGCTTCCTTCCCGTTGGAACGCATTTAGAAATAGAAAAACAAAATACACTAAAAACAAAATATACTAAAAACAAAATCTTCTCAAAAAAACAGTACACTAAAAAGTAACGAAATAATTTCTTGAAAATAGTAAACCTCCCTTATTGTAGCTGTTATGTCTATATTGTACAATTATTATCACTTTGATGTCGGTGTCAGCCGAGGTATATGCAGTGATATTTCTACGTAAGGTTTTCTACATTTTTACCATAACATTGACAATTGAAAGTATAGTAACGTTTTTAGTAATGACTGACACCGACTTCAAAGTAATAATAATTGTACAATATAGACATAACAGCTACAATAAGGGAGGTTTACTATTTTCAAGAAATTATTTCGTTACTTTTTAGTGTACTGTTTTTTTGAGAAGATTTTGTTTTTAGTATATTTTGTTTTTAGTGTATTTTGTTTGGAAGTCGGTTTTGTTTTTTATTAAAAAGTTTATTTATTTCTCGATTTTTAGTGAATCTAGACATCGCAGTATGATAATCACTAGCTTTCAAACAAATAATGAGTTATCTAAATCGATTATCTAAGAAATTAAGTAAACAACTAATACATCGTTGCGATCATTCACTCATAATTCGGTGCGGCCGCGCGCCGTTGTTGCCCGTGAGTTTTAATATTTTGATAACTTCTAGAATCTTGCACAGAATTACATACTGTAAAAGGCAATTACGATCTACATATAATACTCTATCGTGAAAACATATTTATTTGGATAAGGATTCATACCAAATAAGAATAAAAGCGTTTTAAATAAAGTCGATTGCACTTATTTGACGGTTTTCTCGAAACAAACGGTTATTGTGCGACAACCTTAAGAGATAGATATATGCTATCGCAGACTTTAATTCAGCTAATTGAATGACCTACAATTCTTTCATACATCATTTTTATGTAGGTCTTATAGTTTAGGCTACGTAAGCCAAGAAAGCAAACTTTGTTACAAGTTGGTATTTTTTTCTGCGACTCGTAATTTGCTATTTATGATATCTCCTAAACTATTTATCGGAATTACACAGTTCCAAGGGTATTTATAATCTACATTAAATTCTCTTGATGATGGACACATTTATTTTGATAAGGATTCATACCGAACTCGAGTAATAGCGTTGAAAGTGGGGTATAGATTTTGATCGAAATTTTAATTAAAAAAAGTGTTTATTGTGCGACAACCTTAATAGATAGATATATGCTATCGCTGACTTTTATTTAGCAAATTTAAAGGGCTACAATTCTTCCATACATAATTTTTGTGTAAGTCTTATAGTTTAGGCTACGGAAGCATAGAAAGCAAAAAAGACACCAAATTTCGTCACGCAATTTTGAGCTAAACTATTTAACTACGCCGTAGTCTTTGACTCCAAAAATCAAACAAAAAAATGGGACCCACCTGCAAGCACTACCTATCGGATAAAAAAAGAATTTTCAAAATCGGTCTACCAGGGGCGGAGTTATGCCGTAACACACATAAAAAAAAAAAAAAAACAAAAAAAAAAAAAAAAAAAAAAAAAAAAAAAATATATGGACGAATTGAGTACCTCCTTCTTTTGGGAAGTCGGTCAAAAAAAAGAAACTTAACGAAAACAAACAAGCGATGATGAGCTCTCAGTCTTAGGAGTTTAAAAATGATCTCATTTTATTAAATAACCGTTCAAATAAGCGGGTAAAAAATATTTTTCAACGCTGTTACTTATAAAACAATTGAAAAACGATTTTCTTGTTTCATAATTTTTGATCGCTTCTCATTTAAACCACATAACGAATTTCTACTTTTTGACCGACTTCCCAAAAGAAGGAGGTACTCAATTCGTCCATATGTTTTTTTTTTTTTTTTTTTTTTTTTTTTTTTTTTTTTTTTTTTTTTTTTTTTTTTTTTTTTTTTTTTATGTGTGTTACGGCATAACTCCGCCCCTGGTAGACCGATTTTGAAAATTCTTTTTTTATCCGAGAGGTAGTGCTTGCAGGTGGGTCCCATTTTTTTGTTTTTTTTTTTTTATTCCGAGAGGTAGTCGCTTGCCGGTGGGTCCCATTTTTTTGTTTGATTTTTGGAGTCAAAGACTACGGCGTAGTTAAATAGTTTAGCTCAAAATTGCGTGACGACATTTGGTGTCTTTTTTGCTTTCTATGCTTACGTAGCCTAAACTATAAGACTTACACAAAAATTATGTATGGAAGAATTGTAGCCCTTTAAATTTGCTAAATAAAAGTCAGCGATAGCATATATCTATCTATTAAGGTTGTCGCACATAACCACTTTTTTCATTAAAATTTCGATCAAAATCTATACCCCACTTTCAACGCTATTACTCGTGTTCGGTATGAATCCTTATCAAAATAAATGTGTCCATCATCAAGAGAATTTAATGTAGATTATAAATACCTTTGGAACTGTGTAATTCCGATAAATAGTTTAGGAGATATCATAAATAGCAAATTACGAGTCGCAGAAAAAAATACCAACTTGTAACAAAGTTTGCTTTCTTGGCTTACGTAGCCTAAACTATAAGACCTACATAAAAATGATGTATGAAAGAATTGTAGGTCATTCAATTAGCTGAATTAAAGTCTGCGATAGCATATATCTATCTATTAAGGTTGTCGCACAATAACCGTTTGTTTCGAGAAAACCGTCAAATAAGTGCAATCGACTTTATTTAAAACGCTTTTATTCTTATTTGGTATGAATCCTTATCCAAATAAATATGTTTTCACGATAGAGTATTATATGTAGATCGTAATTGCCTTTACAGTATGTAATTCTGTGCAAGATTCTAGAAGTTATCAAAATATTAAAACTCACGGGCAACAACGGCGCGCGGCCGCACCGAATTATGAGTGAATGATCGCAACGATGTATTAGTTGTTTACTTAATTTCTTAGATAATCGATTTAGATAACTCATTATTGTTTGAAAGCTAGTGATTATCATACTGCGATGTCTAGATTCACTAAAAATCGAGAATAAATAAACTTTTTAATAAAAAACAAAACCGACTTCCAAACAAAATACACTAAAAACAAAATATACTAAAAACAAAATCTTCTCAAAAAAACAGTACACTAAAAAGTAACGAAATAATTTCTTGAAAATAGTAAACCTCCCTTATTGTAGCTGTTATGTCTATATTGTACAATTATTATTACTTTGAAGTCGGTGTCAGTCATTACTAAAAACGTTACTATACTTTCAATTGTCAATTGTTATGGTAAAAATGTAGAAAACCTTACGTAGAAATATCACTGCATATACCTCGGCTGACACCGACATCAAAGTAATAATAATTGTACAATATAGACATAACAGCTACAATAAGGGAGGTTTACTATTTTCAAGAAATTATTTCGTTACTTTTTAGTGTACTGTTTTTTTGAGAAGATTTTGTTTTTAGTGTATTTTGTTTGGAAGTCGGTTTTGTTTTTTATGGTCGCCCGTAACTTCGCTAGAGCTGAATTAAAAAATATATATATATATACAGACGAATTGAGTACCTCCTTCTTTTGGGAAGTCGGTCAAAAAAGTAGTTTGTACCATTTCGGCGTGTACCAACCTTCCCGTCATAGTCAGTCCTGTTAAAATATATTTAGCGGTTCCGGAGATTATCCGTAACAAACACGGCCTTGCGGACAGTGAAAAGTTTTAAAAAAATGAATTTACGTTAGAATCAATATTAATCATGTTCGCGTTTTTTTGTCTTTATATCACACTAGCTGTTCCCGTGCGGCTTCATCCGCATGGAATTATAAAAACTTTATTTTATTGTTTCCATTTGTCAAATTCTCAATTGCAAATGTCAAAATTACATGACATGATGTCAAACCATGGCAACCTTGCTTCCTTAATCTTGGCAGCTTGAAGTTTATGGTCCCTTTCCCACATGAGGGTTTTTTTCCAATCTATTTATCCCCTTAGTTTATTAAAGAAAGGCTTTTTATTAAAGAAAGAATTATTAAAAAAAAACTGTGATTGCTGACATCCTACGCCACGAAATAGTGTGTGTTTAGGCTTTATTATATTACTAGCTGTTCCCATGCGACTTCATACGCATACCACTATAAAAATTTCATTTTATTATTCACATTTGTAAAATTATCAATTGCAAATGTCAAAATGACATGACATGATGTCAAACCATGGCAACCTTGCTTCCTTGATGTTGGCAACAACTTATGGTCTCTTTCCCACATTAGGGGTTTTATCCAAAATATTTACCCCTAAGTTTAACGGCGTGAAAATATATAGTATAAAGCGTAACGTAAGTGTAGGGCTTTTTATTAAAAAAAGCGTTATTCGAAAACATGCTGTAATTGCTGACATCTTAGGCAACAAAGAAGTGTGTGTTTACGCTTTATTATATTAGTATAGACTAGACTAGACTAGACTAGACTAGATTTCACCCGCGACTCCGTCAGAGTGGAGTTCAAAAAAACATAAGTTAGTAGCCTATGTGTTCTTCCAGACTATAAACTACGTCTAGGACAAATTTCATCGAGATCCGTTCAGCCGTTTAGGCTACAAACTCCAACAAAGTTTGTTAGAGTTTAACATCCATCCATCCATCTAAACTTTCGCTTTTACAATATTAGTAAGATATCCCTACTAAATTCGGAACATGTATTCACAACTAAGAACAATATTAATCTCCGTACAGGCGTACATAATTCAGAATTTATTTAACACACGATTAAACCTGTACAAGCGTCAATCTGTCTTTCTGTACATCGGACACTTATTACTAAATTAATATACCGGTTACTAACGTGTACTTTATAAAATGAATCTAATTGTCAACCAAATAGAGTCTACATTCATTTGATTCATTATATTAATGCAGTGTTTTGTAACGGGTCCGCGTTTAATACAAATGTTTGTCGCTAACGTAATCTTGTTTGAACAAACATACAAACATGCATACATTTGTATATTAAGCAACGATACAATAAAAACCTTTGTTTATTGAGACGATTGTATTGTTTTGTTGTTGAGATAAACATGCTGATTGAGAGAGATATATGTAAAAATACAACTGAGATCACTTCGGGTTTTTTAATCTTTAGTTTCTTAATGATCATTCTGTACCTTTATAAGACTACAATCATAGACTTATAAACAGATATGTTTGTATCTTTATATATACAAACTTCATATTTAAAAAAAATCGTGGGAAATGAAACCAGCAAGTGAAATCTTACTAATATTTTAATATAGCTTTCGATCGCAACTACGTCTGCGTGGAATTAAAGAAAAAACTAAGAACCCTAGGTGTTCTTCCAGACTATCCTCTACATCTATGCCAAATCTCATGTAGATCTGTACAGCAGTTTAGGCTACAAACTCTAACTTTATCCATCTAAATTATCGCATTTATATTAGTAAGAAAGAATTAATAAGATGTTCACACACACAAACTTTCGAGTTTGAATGGATGGATGTTTGTTGGAGTTTGTCCTAAACTGCTGACCGGAACTTGAAAAAAATTGGCATAGATGTAAAGGCATAGAATAGCCTAAGATAGTCTGGAAGAATATATATGCTTATTTTTTTAATTCCACTCAGACGGAGTCGCGGGCGAACGCTAGTGTGTAATTGAAATGTCTCATTCCAAATGAATTCAACTATTTAGGACATGTAAGAAGTTATTTCTGTATTCGTTTAACAAAAGATGATAATCATAAAGAACACAAGTTAAACGCTTACTAAGCAGTAAATAAGATTTTAATCCTGACCGAAGATGCAGTCAAGAAATATGCTATTTCTGTTTAAATTATTGTTACTTTGTGTACAGTAGGGGGCACTAGCGGTGTCTAATCTTAAAAGCTACAATTGTTTGAATGTTTTGAAACAAGACGCGAAACAAAAACATTGCTTATATGTGACTGTACGAAAAAGTCGGTTATACACGGCTAGTTTCATATTATCCCGTCTTGCACTCACTGCTATATAATTAGATATGTGTAGGAGGACGGGAAGTTTGTCTCGTTGTAATGAATAAGGCAATTTTTCCAAAGTGGAACACCACGGATTTTCATTACTGTACCTTTTAGCTTGAAGTTCAGTCAGTATGTTAGAAAGTTAATTTGAAAAGATTTAAGAATATATTATCTAGTTTTCCATATACCAGTTATGTTAGCTTATTACAATCATTATAGGCATTTTTATAAGGTGGTAAACGAGCAAGCGGCCACCTAAATTCGCAGAATAAGAAAGCAATTGCTGCCCATTAATATCTTCAAGAGATACGTTGCCTACCCTTAATCGACGGAAGAGGGGACGCACAGCATGCGATCTCACCTCCATCAAATTCACTTCTTCACATCCTTTGTTAAGGGTGGTGAGAGATAAGAAACTAGCCCTACGGCATGCACATGAAATGTGGAATTACATCCACTTCACGCTTGTCTATAATAGGGGTATTGCACAGGGCGATTCGTGAAATTCGTGCAACAGATGTTGCTAGCGTCTACGACTGTATTTTCTTTTCCTCTCTTTCGCCTTCTTTATGTAAGAATGTCTAGCTCTTGATTTTATACAGCGTGGAAAAATATTGCATTGCATTTTGCTTTGAAAGTGCAATATACTGCAATGATCAGTTGTACTATACGGACCATTTTATGTCCCGCATAACCACAAACACGCTTTTACAAAATCTGCATTTCAAAACGTTCAGTAGCGTTTACACCTATTCCATTGTGCATTGCGTAATAAAAATACATATTCTATACCGTGTCTTAAGAAAATTATGTTGTTTTATAAAACAGATATTTTACTAATATTATAAATACGGAAGTTAACATGGATTAATGTATATTCGAGTTTGTAAACGGCTGAATGGATCTCGATGAAATTTGGCATATATGTAGCGGACGGAGTCGCGGTCGAAAGCTAGTTTGTCTATAAAAGATCTTCCGTGTAGTCATACGGTGTTTTATACTAAAATTTAACATTTCTTGTACAATTAATTAGAGTTCAAATGAATAAGATAGAAATACTGGGTTATAAATAGCCACTAGAATTAAAAATAATAAAAAACAAAACCGACTTCCAAACAAAATACACTAAAAACAAAATATACTAAAAACAAAATCTTCTCAAAAAAACAGTACACTAAAAAGTAACGAAATAATTTCTTGAAAATAGTAAACCTCCCTTATTGTAGCTGTTATGTCTATATTGTACAATTATTATCACTTTGATGTCGGTGTCAGCCGAGGTATATGCAGTGATATTTCTACGTAAGGTTTTCTACATTTTTACCATAACAATTGACAATTGAAAGTATAGTAACGTTTTTAGTAATGACTGACACCGACTTCAAAGTAATAATAATTGTACAATATAGACATAACAGCTACAATAAGGGAGGTTTACTATTTTCAAGAAATTATTTCGTTACTTTTTAGTGTACTGTTTTTTTTGAGAAGATTTTGTTTTTAGTATATTTTGTTTTTAGTATATTTTGTTTTTAGTATATTTTGTTTTTAGTATATTTTGTTTTTTATTAAAAAGTTTATTTATTTCTCGATTTTTAGTGAATCTAGACATCGCAGTATGATAATCACTAGCTTTCAAACAAATAATGAGTTATCTAAATCGATTATCTAAGAAATTAAGTAAACAACTAATACATCGTTGCGATCATTCACTCATAATTCGGTGCGGCCGCGCGCCGTTGTTGCCCGTGAGTTTTAATATTTTGATAACTTCTAGAATCTTGCACAGAATTACATACTGTAAAAGGCAATTACGATCTACATATAATACTCTATCGTGAAAATATATTTATTTGGATAAGGATTCATACCAAATAAGAATAAAAGCGTTTTAAATAAAGTCGATTGCACTTATTTGACGGTTTTCTCGAAACAAACGGTTATTGTGCGACAACCTTAAGAGATAGATATATGCTATCGCAGACTTTAATTCAGCTAATTGAATGACCTACAATTCTTTCATACATCATTTTTATGTAGGTCTTATAGTTTAGGCTACGTAAGCCAAGAAAGCAAACTTTGTTACAAGTTGGTATTTTTTTCTGCGACTCGTAATTTGCTATTTATGATATCTCCTAAACTATTTATCGGAATTACACAGTTCCAAGGGTATTTATAATCTACATTAAATTCTCTTGATGATGGACACATTTATTTTGATAAGGATTCATATCGAACACGAGTAATAGCGTTGAAAGTGGGGTATAGATTTTGATCGAAATTTTAATAAAAAAAGTGGTTATTGTGCGACAACCTTAATAGATAGATATATGCTATCGCTGACTTTTATTTAGCAAATTTAAAGGGCTACAATTCTTCCATACATAATTTTTGTGTAAGTCTTATAGTTTAGGCTACGGAAGCATAGAAAGCAAAAAAGACACCAAATTTCGTCACGCAATTTTGAGCTAAACTATTTAACTACGCCGTAGTCTTTGACTCCAAAAATCAAACAAAAAATGGGACCCACCTGCAAGCACTACCTATCGGATAAAAAAAGAATTTTCAAAATCGGTCTACCAGGGGCGGAGTTATGCCGTAACACACATAAAAAAAAAAAAAAAAAAAAAAAAAAAAATATATGGACGAATTGAGTACCTCCTTCTTTTGGGAAGTCGGTCAACAAAGAAATACCGAGAAAAGTATCTCAACTTCACAACTTATCAGCTAGCAAAATTCTTTAGAAACACAAGCGATAACAGCTTTGATAGTACGGTAGCTGAGATGTAACAAGGGTTGCCTAAACTTAAGCTTTAGTCTGATATCTTCATAAATATATCAGTCTAAAGTAGGTCCGACCGCTTAGGATCAAAGGCGCAAATCATCTTTTTTTTACGCTGCCCGTAAAGTAGAAAAGAAAAGGTTGATAAATGTATGGTCATTTTTTTTTGGATTGCCAGTATTCAGGTTTACTTTTATTGAAAGGCAACCCTAAACACATTTTGTGCTGACTTATTTGTTCTTATTTCTTAGTACGATTAAGTCGTTCTATGCGCATCCAGCATGTACGGTTGTTTTCTTTTTAAAATGATTACTATGCAAATGTCCGATACCTATTTAAGTTTGCTTACGTTTTGTTGCTAATGCAATTAATTATTGCATTACGTTTGATTTATTTTAACTGGAGGAAAAGTAAATTTTTCATAGAATAACGTTTTTGTAACTGTACAAATTGTTTAGATGGATATAAATGGAAGGGTACTGTTTTGTCAAAAATTAATTATCCATACTATTATAAAAAGGGAAAGATTTGTATTTTTGTATGTATTGAAATAACTCAAAAATTTCACTGAGTAATATAGTTTACATTTATTACAATTTTTATTTCCGCGTGGACGAAGACGCTAGCAACAGCTAGTTCATATACTCAAAAGTAATGTTGAAGACTTGTGCTTTAAAAGTTGACCTAAAAGCTTAATTTAACTTGTACAAAAATGAATTAAAACAACAAAAAACCGGCAATCGAGCGTTTACTCTCGTCGCCAACATTATGGAAGTGCTCAAATTTAACCGGAGCTAAGCTAACGTGTTAACTAAAACCGCGTAAAGAGGTTCATAGGCTGCCCGAGGAAGGTGCGCCGCCGGGCCGTCGCAGCCGCGCGGGCGAGCGTCCGCGGCGCACCTTACAGGGGCATTGCCTCAACGAAGCGCGTGACGTCACAAACTATAGAGACCAGCGCCGTAGAACGGGCGATCAAGAACAGCAGTGGCATCACACTAGAGAATACACTTCCGATCGCTGTACTTCGCCTTTCGTATATATACGGACTAAAGAGAAAAATTTCAATAGCGCGATTCAGAGCTTCGACACTTTTTGTTGAAAATATTCGTTTGAATTTTTACAAAAATATTTTAATTTTGTACGATACTATCTATTACTTAATTAAATGGTGAAATAGGATTTTGTTTAATTGATTTTATTGGTTTATTGTACATTTTTATTAATTTAGTTTTTTTGTGTACTTCAACGCCATCTATCGACAGTTGGATGAAAGGAGAATGAAACTCGTTTCTATAGGATTTACTGTGCTCTGTCAGATGCCGTTGCATTATAATTGTTTTTGTTTGTAAAAATTTTTCTTTTAAAAATACGTGGAAATTAACATAACCTGTATTTTTGTTTCAGAGGATCAAACAATGAAAGAAACGAGAGTCCCGGAACTGACGACGGCAGTGTCTCCCCAGAGCCACCTGACCGACCGCCCGGGAAAGTGCGGCAAATTCACCCCGAAGACAAAGCACAATTTCTTGCCTACGATTCGACATACCGCAAAAAACCAAAGCCGAAATCTCTTCCTCTAGAAGATAATCAGATGTACAGCCATTTAGCCAATACGAATGTAGCAATGTCGCCCATGTATCCTCTAACACCGAATATTTGCGTAGAAGGAGGGAAGATTGAATTTATAAAGTCGCCACCGGGGAGCGCTAGGAGCAGCGTAGCGCTAGTGTCGCCGCCGCAAACACCCGTTGTTGTGCGGCGCGCCTCTCGCGAGAAAGTTCGGTGCAGCGATGAACAAGTCGAGAAGTTCGACGGTGATAAGGTAGATGGCGCTGTTTTAAAATTTTTCACTACCATTTTAAAATCAAATCAGTCATGTTAATTTAGTATCTTAAATTCATTATTTACCATATTACTATAAATATCTAGATAGATTTTTAATCTACACTTAAATTCTTTACCTGACAGACAAATCACATTTAACAATTTACTTTTGCATTTTTCAATACGCTACGTTTACTTTTTCAATCGTTCCCTTATTTCGAGTTTCGAGATAACCAAACAATTGATTGAAATGTCCAAGCCCTCGTCAAAGAAGCTTTGTGACCTTATTTCCGATATTTCAAAATATGACGCGTCTGGTGCCACCGTCCCGACAAATCATAAAACTTTTAAACATTGCTTACAAAGGAAAATTCTATTGTGAAATTCTGTTTACTTTTTTGTTGATATTCTATTCGATGACAACAGTATTTTTGCAGTAGAACGTGTTTTGTTACACAATACATTTACATTCAATGATTGATTGGAATGATTTGAATCTTCCATCAATGTATTGCTGAGCATTTAGTGTTTTTGAACAAGTTGCCGGCCTCAGTGTTCCCGTCCAGCTATAACGTGTGTGCCTTCAAGAGTAGGGTGAATCGGCACTTATTGAGCTAGCGCGCTCTATCCTTCGGCCGCGTCTTCACTTAAGGGGCTGTGTTCGGGACAATTTGCGTTTTTTGGGGGGAAGAAGTAGGCGCGCGCAAACAATGAGCGGGTGCACCGCACGGTTAGATCGCGTGAGTCGATTCTCGTCGGTTAGTGATGGGACTCGAGTGACTTTTTTTCACTCGAGTCACTCGGTACTGGTAACTTTCTCACTCGAATGCCACTCGGATAGGACTCGAGTGATTTTTATTGACTTGAGTCACTCGGAATATAAAACTCGAATAACCAAAATTTTAAAGCGAATAAAACAATATTAATTTAACATAGAATATTATTTTTTAAAAGCTACTCAAAAAATCTAAACAAAACGATAAAAATATTAATTAAATAAAATTTTCGTTTAAACTTAACCTGTCTACGTAACCAAGAAACCTCTTATATAAACTATCAGTCGAATTGAAATATTATAATGTAATACTAAAAAGTTTCCAATTTAATTATTATAACGAGGATTTTCATGAGATCAAAATATGAACAGTTTTATTATGTTCTTACACAATTTAGATAATAATAAATATGGTTTAAAATTAACTTAAATGAAGTTTAAATAAGTCAACAAAAGAACAGAAACAATGTATTAAAAAAAAAAACTGAAATTGCTGTCAGAATTTCTTACTCGGCTCGGTATAAACCACTCTAATGGTTACGAGTCACTCGTAATTCGAGTCGACTCGAGTCACTTGAAACTCGAGTTGGCAAAAATTTCACTCGAGTCCGAGTAATGTAAAACTTACTCGAGTCACTCGAGTGAAAAGCAACTCGAGTCCCATCACTATCGTCGGTCTTCGCGGCCGTGTCCTTAACATCGAACGCCGCGAAGCGCCATCCCGACTCCGATTTAGATTTTTACATTAAGTTTATTTATAACTAGCTGTTGCCCGCGACTTCGTCCACGTGGTATTAGAAAACATACGAACTATATAAATAACAAAACGGCTGTAGTAGTAATAAACATTTATTTACTCTCACTAATTGTTATGGTTATTATTAATTTGAGAAAACAGCGTTTTTTTTATTTCATTAGTTATTACAATAAATCTGTCGATTCCAACTTCTATAAGAATAAAAATCGATATTGATAAGATTCATGACTGATTTTACACAACCCATCCCTACTAAATTTGAAATGAATTGTCAAACTAATCTAAATTATTTAGACACACTATAGTATAGATAATACTGTTTTGTGACAAAATCGTCCGTTTATACTTAAAGAATCGCTTACGAATTTGGAAAATATTATTTAATGAAAAAGCTTATTTTCCGATTCATTATAAATTTAATTAAATAGAAATATGTAAGTTTTAATAAAATAAATAAAATAATTAATATTTATATTCCATTCGCGTGGCGCTTTCTGTATTGTGGGAAGTTCCATTTTATATAGATCAGTGTTTTTACGTTCGGGCTTGATAAAAAGAGTGCGAGCTATCGGACAGACTATCGCCCTTTCCGTCACTCACGTGGTCACATAAATGCGGGACGCGCAGGGGGTTTCGCCGGAGCGACGAGCACAGGTCCGCTTCCAACGACGCCCGCGGGCGGACTGACGCGAAATCCGAATGGTTTTGGGAGCTCATTTTAATTAAATTCGATTAAAAATTAACTAATCAATGTATTGCAAAAAGCTTCGGGTTAACCGAAGATAAAGTACTCGTGTATCAAATAAACCACTTCGAGTTTTTACTTTCGTTGTTGTATTGCAGATATATGGTGATCTTTACAGAATTAGGCACATTTTCAAAAAATAAATCTATCGAGAAAAGTTTGTCCAATCGTGATTCTGTTCCACGAGGCTTTAGTTAAAGGACTGAAGTTACACATACTAAAATATCACGAATCAAATCTTTGTAGAAATCCTGTTCTATGCTTCCAAAGATGCGCAATTTGCCATAACCCCGCCTTAACTTAGGTGGAGTCATGGTCAAGCGCTGGTTTATTTATGTTTAAAAAAAAAGATTGTTATAATTGTGTTTTTTTTTCTCTCTATTTAGGTACTCAATTTAAGGGGAAGGGATTGGCTCGTAAAACCTAGTTTAGGAATCCAGTCCAGGCTTCCTAAAAATGTATCTAATGTCACAATAAAGCTTTTTTTTATTTTAATTGGCCCGAGGATTAGGTCCCTTGGCTCCCGAGATTAGTAACTTACGCCATTTCATCAAGGTTGAGCTCGAGACCCGAGCCCTAAGTTAGTTTTTGTCAGTAAAAAGTCTGATATACGTAGAAACGATGGTTAAATATCTGTCTTCGGCGGTATTTCCAAACCAATACGACTTAGGGTTCTTCAAGAAGCGAGCCCATCGTTTCCTCAAAGGCCGGCAACGCATCTGTGGTTCCTCTGGTGTTACGGATGTCCAAGGGCGTCGTTGACCACCTCGGTGATATCGCCGCTCGTTTGCCCCTTGTAATATAAAAAAAATGCTTTAGAGGTTATGGAATGCTAAAGTCGAAAAAAAAGGACTGCACTTTATGTTATTTCTATAAGCATTGTTTATTCTTAAAGATATCTTAAAGTAACATAACAATTTTTCATTTAGTAATCTAAAAGCAAACGTTTGAAGACATCTTATACAATTTTCTTCATCCCTAACATAGGGGTGGAAATAATTGGCCTGATGCACCTTAATGCGTCTTTAGTCGTGTCTAAATTGTTTTTGAAAGCCTTCATGATGGCTGTCTCTTATAAGATTGTATGGATTTAATGCGGGGATTTTGTCTCGGATGATGTTTAGATCGATTTATTTTATATCCTTGTAAGTTTATTTTGTCGTTTTTCGTTGATGGATTTATTATTGAAGGATTACTTGGGTCGTTTATTTTTAAATGTGTAAAAAAAAATTACAATATGAATAAGAGAATTAATAATTGGTTATTGTGAATTGACGAATAATGATAGTTGACATTTAAATACTTAACAAGATAACGAAAGGTATAGACAGCAGTCATACTAATCATACTTCATACTTCATACTAATATTATAAATGCGAAAGTTTAGATGGATGGATGGATGTTTGTTAGAGTTTGTAGCCTAAACGGCTGAACCGATTTCAATGAAATTTGGTATAGATGTAGAGGATATTCTGGAAGAACACATAGGGTATTTACTTTTGTTTTTTTTAATAGCGAAAGCTAGTTTAAATGTTAGATATTATTCCCAGGTCTGTAAGTAATATAAATTCATAAGTCTTCGTGCTGAGTCTGATTTACTTTGAGAAGCGGTTCAATTAATTCACTCTGTCCCGACTTCTCTTTTGCATTTCCTCTGCGTTTTAACGATGCTTTTACGATCCGGATTTGCATTCATTTATGAGACTGCGGCATGTTATCTAAACTAATGCAAATATTAGTTTCATTTATATATAGTAACTAGCTGTTCCCGTGCGGCTTCATCCGCATGAAATTATGAAAATTTTATTTTATTGTTAACATTTGTCAAATTATCAATAGCAAATGTCAAAATGACATGACAAACCTTAGCAATCTTTCTTTCTTGATGTTGGCAGCAACTTATGGTCTCTTTCCCACATTAGGGTTTTTATCCTAAATATTTACCCCCTAAGTTTAATGGCGTGAAAATATATAGCCTAAAGCATGTAAGTGTAGGGCTATTTATTAAAAAAAAGAATTATTAAAAAATATGATGTAATTGCTGACATCTTAGGCAACAAAGAAGTGTGTGTGTTTACGCTTTACTATAATAGTATAGATATACTAAAAAGTTGTGTTCGCAAATTCTAGTCTTTTTCCTTTCCCATGATTTTCTGACAAGAAAGGATGGGAAGGGACAGGATTTGGTAATTGTAACTTACCTTATTGCAGATGTCTATAGACTCGATCATTGTGTTTTGCGATTTGATTACATAAATTGAGTAATTTTGAACTTTAATAGCATTGTAATAAGGCTCGCAGTCATAATTCAACCACCAATTAACCTCGTATGTTATCTAAGGAGGCTTTACTTATCTTATCTGTGCAATTAATTAATTATTGTCTGTTTTATCATCAAAGACATTTAAATAATATATAGACGAGGCATTATGAGCATAATTTTTACACCGGCACTTTCTCTGAAAGGTACCATATCAGTTGTCAAGTTTAGAAAATTATAAGCTCCATCTTTTGTTATAAAATGAAGTAAACAGTGTTACAAATAATGTTATTTAATGACAACTATTGGCAATTAATTTAAATACAATTTGAAATTACTTTTTAATATTGAAATGTGGTTTTAAAGATCTATAAATAGCGTTAGTGATAATTATGTGAAAAATGTTTCAAGTGGTGTCATTATGCCTCCTCTATATATTTGAAACTCTATGTTGATCATTGACAATATTCTGATTAGTCATTTTGACGTCTTACATAGACGTTGCAGAAATCTTGTGTTAAATGTTTAAATAATTTCTGAATAAAATATAAATATTCCATTAATCTTTATTTATGTTTGCGTTATTATAACGTGTTTACAAAAATGATTCCTTCATCGATCGTGGTATATATTTTGGAGGATAATTGTTACTATATTTTTGGTGCTATAGTAATGTGTTTTATAATTTTCTGTGCTTTGGAATACAAAGAAAACATCGCTAACAGAATAGAACGATTAAAGATATGCGAAAGAGGTTTTACGATATCAGAAAACGAAGTCTGTCTCACCGAAACTGCGGTTGGATTTAATTCTACATGAATTGTAAAATGATATGATACAGATTTTGCGGCTTTGACTGTTTAAATTGCAGAGTATTTTAGCGTGATGAACTATTGAAGAAACATGTTGGATAGGAAACATATGTAAATAGTATTTCTAACAAAACTGTAAAATATTTATAACATTCAATAAATAATCATAAACATTACTTTTTCAGTCATTTCAACTTTAGCATTAGGTAAAAACCAACAAAGAAACTATCCAGTTTTGTCTTCTTGAGAACTCCGGTACAGCTCTTGTTAAGCTAGTTTTTTATTATTAAATTATTTATTTACTAGCTGTTCCCATGCGGCATCATCCGCATGAAATTATTTTATTGTTTACATTTGCAAATGTCAAAATTCAAATGCACTAATGACAACAAAAGCCTTTGACATTGGATAACAATTCCTTAATGTTGGCAGCTTGTAGTTTATGGTACCTTTCCCACACGAGGGTTTTTTTCAATTTATTTACCCCCAAACTTTAATAGCGTGAAAATATATAGCCTAAAGCGTGTCATAAGTGTAGGGCTTTTTATTAAAGAAAGAATTATACAAAAATATGCTGTGATTGCTGACATCCTACGCCACGAAGTAGTGTGTGTTTACGCTTTATTATATTAGTATAGAAGTATAGATATAGAAGTATAGATTATTAAATTATTCTTGGTAATGATATTGTATAAAGCGTTGGTAAATCCGCTTTCCTTCAGTTCCTTGCTTCTACCTTACCCCTATTCAAGGGGGGATATTAGCTAAAGTGGCTCATACATTACTCTCTACCCCTGTACACTTGATAGCAATGGATTGTGCCGCAAATGTACCGTGCAGCAAGGTGCTCGTAGACGAAATATTTGCTTGTTATAACACAGTAATGGATGTAAGACGTCGTTTTAATGAACTCGAATTTGTTACTATTATTGTCTAACATGTTGAGAGTAATTATTGCAAGAATTATTTTGAGTAAATTAATTTTGCAATAACATAGATTTGGTAGATAAAAAAAGTAAGTCATATGCCTAGTAATAACTATAGTAGTTATTTAGTCGAGTACCGAAGAATTTAGTAGCTAAAAAACTTTCGTCTAGTTACTAAATCAATCGGTACTCGACTGGATTACTACCTTGGTGTAAACTAGACAATGCTACTGGAT
The DNA here is from genome assembly GCA_029286645.1 of Papilio protenor. Classification (NCBI taxonomy): domain Eukaryota; kingdom Metazoa; phylum Arthropoda; class Insecta; order Lepidoptera; family Papilionidae; genus Papilio; species Papilio protenor. The sequence continues at coordinate 1,338,664 of JAGSMZ010000022.1, forward strand.
TACATTTATTGTATCCAATATTTTAGACTTATAGTATCTCTTAATAACTCCTTTCATCGGATGGATCTTTCATTAAAGTTTGCTTTTTAAATTGTTCAGTTCGTTAGCATAATTTAGGTATTGTGGGCATGCTCGTCAGATTGGCAGGCTGTGATAGATTCCCTTGGTTTTTGCATGCGGGGGCAATCAATCATGCAGATAACTGTCGTTTAATAGATAGCCGAGGACGCTAGGTTTGTATAGGGAAGGGATAAAGGTTCGTTTCCACCACACCGAGCATGTAAACTTTAATAAAATTCGGTTCGGAAATAATATTATATATGGTTGATTAAAACCGTTGCTCTCTAAAGTAATGTATATATTAGCATACTTCATAATTTTACATCGTTACAGTTTAGTGCTGTACTCAGAGTTGTAAATTAAGCTCTAAGGGTTGCACTATAGTATTCTGATATATCTACACTAAGGGAAAATACTGAACAAATCTGAGTGTGGAGTAGGAATACTTTTATAGCTAATTATTCAATTGTTCGTTCATACAATCGTTCGTACATTCGTTCGTTCAGACTGGTTGTGTACGTATCGATTTAGTACTCGATTGGTACTCATGAGTGATTGCTTAGGGGACTATGTTTTGACAAATTGGAATTTCAGGGCCATGTTGTTATTGAGGTTGTAAATAATAATGACCAAATACTTCGGTGTACATTGGAACACATTTTTTAAAGTTGTTTATTCGAGTTTTTATGATAGGGGTGACGGATAATAATTTTCATTTAATAGAACCGCAGGATATTGGTAATAAAATTCTCTGAACGTAATAGGAAATTTTTATAGACATTGCTACTTAAAATAAGGAAAAAATACTATATTCTTGTCGTGGCAGTTATTTTGTGAATGCAATTTTCTTAGTAAACAACAGTTTTTGTTACTGTAGATATTTTGTATGAAGTATCTAAAACACCTGGAATTCAGCGCCATCTGTTGTAGCTGTAATTAATTCTGCATTGGAGCCTTGGCTGCCAGCCAGCTAGTTAGTTTAATGGTGTTTTTGGTTATCTATACTATTATAATAAAGCGTAAACACACACTTCTTTGTTGCCTAAGATGTCAGCAATTACAGCATATTTTTGAATAATTCTCTTTTTAATAAAAAGCCCTACACTTACGTCACGCTTTAGGCTATATATTTTCTCGCCATTAAACTTAGGGGGTAGATATTTTGGATAAAAACCCTAATGTGGGAAAGACCATAAGTTGCTGCCAACATCAAGAAAGCAAGATTGCTAAGGTTTGTCATGTCATGTCATTTTGACATTTGTTATTGATAATTTGACAAATGTAAACAATAAAATATTTTTTTTATAATTTCACGCGGATGAATCCGCACGCGAACAGCTAGTTTTGTTACAAAATGATTTTGGTTATTATCATTATTTTCTGTATTTTTAATCTATAACAAGCTAGCGAAATCTTTTAAAACACCCTCTGTGGCTTGATTTGTACACCCACTTTCATTTTTGATCGATTAACTATACAGGGCTATGTACTGGTACTTTGTAGATATTCTGTTACAATTACCAATAGACAACGTCATTTTATTAGGATAATAAAAACATGGACATAAAACGAAATAGTTTAAATAAATCAGTAATTAGAGCACGCGTACACTGTTGACTAAACTATCGCACAACTGTTTAGTTGCGCTTTGATTCCTATGAGCTTATATGGAAGTGCGCACATTACTCGATGTTTAGTTGTGCAACTAAACAGTTGAATTGGCTGCGAAACAATCGACAATCACACTGTTGTGTGATAGTTTAGGTGTGCGCCCGCTCTAATAATTACTTAATACACATTATGATGAATATCTTTGTCTAATAATATTGGATGGATTTTTTTAATTTTCCCCGTCTTTGTGTTCTGGATCAAAGGCTGCGCCATTCTTTACACGTCTCACCGTTTATTAGATGAAAATTTCCAATCTACTTTCACTTTTCATCAGCGTTATGAAAATGGAGATTCATCGGAAAGGAAGATATATTAGGACGTTTCGCAAGTTACCCTCAGTGTCTGCAACTTGGCACATCATAGGCACCTAAAAGTCAACCCCAAAGCCGAACTCAATTTGAGTAATGGAAAAACAAATTTCGCAAATGGATGGTGCCCTTTGATGCCCCCGGCGTTGCCTTGCATGCGATAATCCGCTTGTTTGTCTGCCCGTGAGTCGTTTGTTGCTCGGTGCAACCGCGCTGTAATTAGTGCTGCCGTGCCCCCGCGCCTCTTTCCCCCTGCTCCCACCCGTTGGTCTTTTAGTGGCAAATTAAATTGCATTTCCTGTAACCGCCATCTATTTTAATTGATTGTTAGACATTATTATCTAAACTGTACTACGCAGGGTTTTGCATTAATTTATAATTATTGGGATGATTTTGTTAATTATGCATTGCGAAATCGATTGAAACTAAAGTGTTTAGCAAACGATGAAAATTTGGCAATGTTTAGAATTTTAATGCTCAAATGACAAAAAAGTCACTTGCTATAGACAGAGACTATAAGTAACAATGGCAACCTTGCTTCTTTGCTGCTATTCCCTTGTAGTTTTTGTCCCTTTTTCGCAACGCAGTTTTTACCAATTTTCTCACCCCCCAAGTATTTTTATCTATATCTATACTAATATTATAAAGCGTAAACACACACTTCTTTGTTGCCTAAGATGTCAGCAATTACAGCATATTTTTAATAACTCTTTTTTTAATAAAAAAAACCCCAAAACTTACATCAGGCTTTAGGCTATATATTTTCACGCCATTAAACTTAGGGGATAGATATTTTGGATAAAAACCCTAATGTGGGAAAGAGACCATAAGTTGCTGCCAACATCAAGAAAGAAAGATTGCTAAGGTTTGTCATGTCATGTCATGTCATTTTGACATTTGCTATCGATAATTTGACAAATGTAAACAATAAAATGAAATTTTTATAATTTCATGCGGATGAAGTCGCATGGGAGCAGCTAGTGCTTTAATATAGTAGTATAGATTAAGTTAATAATATCAATTTATCAATAGAATATATGTTGTGTGAATATCATCAATGTGCAGTATAAGTACATTGAATAATTTCATTCATTAAACGATACACTAACCTACATAACCAAACCCGGGCAATCGTACAATGCAGCGTCGCGGCCGCTCAAAGAGATGTCATGTAAAGTTAAATTAACACAGAGTAATAAAAATATAGAGTGTGCATTTGATGTGACGTAGCTTTAGAATCAATTGTTAAATAAATGTTTATTTATTTTTTAAGTACAAGATGATTTTATTAGTTTTTATTTTTAAGTGGCTCTTAGTAACATTTCTCATTTTTATTTTAAACGTAATATTATACTACTTTATAATACTAGCTGTTGCTCGCGGCTTCGCCCGCGTGACATTAAGAAATAGGGCCTATGTTATTCACAGATAAATTACCATTCTAATGGTGAAAGAATTTTTGAAATCGGCCAAGTAGTTTTTACGCGAATCGAATACATACAAAAATACAAATCTTTCCTCTTTATAATCCTACGAGCCGTTGCTCGCGACTTCGCCCGCGTGAAATTACAAATATAACCTATTACGTTCGCCCTTTTTTTCAACCTATTACCAAAAGTATTAACTTAGTAGTAATCTACGTAATAACAGAAATCTACCGATGCAAGATTCCAAATTTCTAAGTCCGGTAGCTTGTAAGCTGATTTTTCGGTTACCCTTATTGTTTGTGTTCGCGATATCTTCTAAACTATTAGTCCAATTTTAATACTGTAAATGACAATTTATTCTACATTAAATTCTCCTGATAACAAACGCATTTATTTGGATAAGGATTAATATTGAAACCAATAAAAGAACGCTGCAAATAGCGTTGGATTTTTAATTCATTTTGTAAACACAAAAGTGGTTATTGTAAGAAAACCGTTAAAGATAGATATATGCTATCGCGCACTTTTCTGTAGAACTTTTTAAGATCTACAATTCTTTCATACATCATTTTTATATACCTCTAACGGTTTAGGCAGCGTAAGCCGAGAAAAGTTAAAGTTTAGTGAGTTTTTAACGCCGGCGTCCAGAAACACGCTGTTTATTAATAGTTCCTGAACATTAGTAAAAATAAAATATAGCCTATGTTACTCACTGATAATGTAGCTTTCTAATGGTGAAAGAATTTCGAAAAAAGAAAATTGTCTTAGTTTCTTAGTTATTCCAATACATACACAAATACAAATTATTCCTCTTTATTATATTAGTATAGATTTATATTCTGTTTCAAGACATCGGACTTTAATTAGTTATTTTATTAATTTAATAGTACATTTAAAGTGAGATATGAAAAAAAAGTGAAATCAATTTTGAATTTTAGTTTATTACGTAGTTTTGTGTTAGGAAATGTTCAGATTTTCAAACGATCGGAATGCTTATTACTATAAGGTAAGATTAAGTTTTATTTAAGATAAGCTGTTGCTCACGACTTCGCCCGCGTGAAAATAAAAAAAAACATAGCCTATGTTACTCACTGATAATGTAGCTTTCTAATGGTGAAAGAATTTCGAAAAAAGAAAATTGTCTTAGTTTCTTAGTTATTCCAATACATACACAAATACAAATTATTCCTCTTTATAATATTAGTATAGAAAAAATAAGCGTAATCATTGAAGCGCGGTAAACACATGATGAAAATTGAGACTAATGGATAGACAAGTTCATGAATTGGCTTCAATAACATTTGTATGAGAGCAGCAATAGTCGGTTATTTGCTGGATACTTAAAGCCATTTAGACAAGTCTACACAATGGGGTCATTGTCCCAATCTAAATTAACACACTGAAAAGTGTAAGATGACAAAATCGTGCTCGATTTTATAAAAATAATCCAGCTTGTATTCCTGTCAATCATAATATTGTAAAGAGGAATGATTTGTATGTTTTGAAATAACTGTAAACTGTTGCACGGTTTACAAAAAATCTTTCACCGTTAGAAAGGTAATTTATCTGTGAGTAGCATAGGCTATTTTTTATTTTTTAATTTCCAGTTTAATAAGGACTTTAAAGAAGAAGGTTTAGGTTCTACATAAATTAATTTTGTAAATAAGGTTTGTTTTATTAATATTTCGTTTCATTAATATGAATGAAAGGTATAAGTAATACTAAGTTAACTCTCTTCTTATTCGATTTTTAAGTATACTTTAGCTGATTTAAGTGAAGATTAACTTTTTAATGTCTAATCACTGTTGAACCTATTAATCTATCTCCAGTTCGAAGCTGCAATTACCGAGCTATCACGATCACCAACTTCTTATCCAGAAATGCTCGTTTGCGAATCGATTTGTCTTCGCGAGTGTACTGCAGTGTATACTAACTTCGTACACTAGTGTACGCGAATGTACTCGGTTGTACTATCGCGCAGGTGTGCTGTCGTCAGTTACAAATGATCAACTCCATCACTTGGGACTACTGAGATCGTAAATCCTAAAGCGCGATTCGTTTTTAGATCGTCTTTTGTTCTAAAGTGCTGAAATGAGAAACTGTGAGTTAAACGATCTGTTTAACGATAATTATTGGTTTCTTTTAAATTATTTAGTACTAGCTCTTACTCGCGACTTCGCCCGCGTAAAAATAAAAAAAAAACATAGCCTATGTTACTCACTGATAATGTAGCTTTCTAATGGTGAAAGAATTTCGAAAAAAGAAAATTGTCTTAGTTTCTTAGTTATTCCAATACATACACAAATACAAATTATTCCTCTTTATAATATTAGTATAGAAAAAATAAGCGTAATCATTGAAGCGCGGTAAACACATGATGAAAATTGAGACTAATGGATAGACAAGTTCATGAATTGACTTCAATAACGTTTGTATGGGAGCAGCAATAGTCGGTTATTTGCTGGATACTTAAAGCCATTTAGACAAGTCTACACAATGGGGTCATTGTCCCAATCTAAATTAACACACTGAAAAGTGTAAGATGACAAAATCGTGCTCGATTTTATAAAAATAATCCAGCTTGTATTCCTGTCAATCATAATATTGTAAAGAGGAATGATTTGTATGTATTGAAATAACTGTAAACTGTTGCACGGTTTACAAAAAATCTTTCACCGTTAGAAAGGTAATTTATCTGTGAGTAGCATAGGCTATTTTTTATTTTTTAATTTCCAGTTTAATAAGGACTTTAAAGAAGAAGGTTTAGGTTCTACATAAATTAATTTTGTAAATAAGGTTTGTTTTATTAATATTTCGTTTCATTAATATGAATGAAAGGTATAAGTAATACTAAGTTAACTCTCTTCTTATTCGATTTTTAAGTATACTTTAGCTGATTTAAGTGAATATTAACTTTTTAATGTCTAATCACTGTTGAACCTATTAATCTATCTTCATTTCGAAGCTGCAATTACCGAGCTATCACGATCACCAACTTCTTATCGAGAAATCCTCGTTTGCGAATCGATTTGTCTTCGCGAGTGTACTGCAGTGTATACTAACTTCGTACACTAGTGTACGCGAATGTACTCGGTTGTACAATCGCGCAGGTGTGCTGTCGTCAGTTACAAATGATCAACTCCATCACTTGGGACTACTGAGATCGTAAATCCTAAAGCGCGATTCGTTTTTAGATCGTCTTTTGTTCTAAAGTGCTGAAATGAGAAACTGTGAGTTAAACGATCTGTTTAACGATAATTATTGGTTTCTTTTAAATTATTTAGTACTAGCTCTTGCTCGCGACTTCGTCGGCGTGAAATCAAAAAATAATAAATCAAGTATATGTTACTCATAGATAAATTACCTTTCTAATGGTTAAATAAATAACAAACGGCTTAGTAGGTTTTGCGTGAATCAAATACATAAAAAAATTCAAATATTTCCTCTTTATAATATTAGTTAGTATAGATTTCTAACACAATTTATGTTTTAAAAATTGCGTAGAGTAGTTTTTTATTACTAATTGTGTGTCTCTTAAATTTAATTCGGATTTTTTTTGTCCGTCGATAAACGAAATGGTCAAGTAACGAATTATACGATCAACACTTTCCCCTGTTTGAGAACTTCATTCATTCGTCGTTACATTTAGAAAAAGATATATTCATTGAGTACGGCCCAGGCCCATTGAAAGGGTTTGAAGAATTCATCAATCAGGCTCTGACATGCTCAGTGGCCTAATGGAGAGCGGAACAATGGGACTGCCGTCGTTAAAATAAATTGGAAAACACGAAACAAAAGAGAATGCGAAACGAAATAATTCGCTTAAGTTGTATAAAGAAAATTCTAAATTAGGAAAAAGCTCAAAGCAAAATAAGGACAATCTTTTCATTTAATGCTCCAAAAGTGACAAAGGAGCACTTTCTTTTGACACCAAATAAAGGACAAATATGTGTCAATTTCGAGATTTTTAAAAAAAAATTAACCTTTAATCAATGCGTTTTGTATTTCATTAATTAAAGTTCAATGAAATAAAACTACACTATTTTAACTGTCCCCAGACATTACGTACACAAAAGGATTTTTAATTAAATAAACGTCTTACAAAATAAATTGTAAAAGAACGCTGGAAAACTACGACGACGTAGAGTAAAAACTCCGTCCAACACGTCTATTCAATTAAAACGGAGAGAATTAGTCTTAATTTCCATTTAACTTTGCTATAAAGAGTGGAAATCGCCACCGCCGGCTAAACGGTTAGAAAACAAAAGTCGAGAATGTTCGGAAGCATTCTCTAGTTGCATTAGCTTTTAACACTTTTAAGGGTTAATTCTGAATTAAATATGTAATACAATTTTGAATAATATTTACGCTTCCTTGTCGCTATGGAAGGTCGGCACAGTATGTTTATGTGCTGCTTCCATACATCTCTATCAGCCGTCATATCTGAATTCCCTCTTTTCTTAAGTTCTGTCGCACAATCCATCCATACTTCGATCTTCCTCTACTTTTGTAGCCATTTTTAAACTTAGGCTGTTGACATAATAAACTTTGTAAATAACGACCTATTTACAGGTAGAAAACCACTATGCAAGCAGTTCGTTTGAATACTTTCATTACCCAAAAGTCATATGTAAACTACACTTAGGTTGAAATTAATCTCACTAAATATTGTAATTGCGAAAGTTTAGAAAGATGGATGGATTGATGGATGTTTGTTAGAGTTATTAGCCTAAACGGCTGCACGGATCTCGATGAAATTTGGCATAGATGTAGAGGATAGTCTGGAAGAACACATAGGCTACTTACTTTTGTTTTTTTTACACGTGGATGGAGTCGTGGGTGAAAGCTAGATATATACCTTTAACAATTGTATGTCTGCCAGTTTGTATGGCTGCCGTATGGGTACCTGACTGGCCGTCATTGTAATCTTGCGTGTTAATTATCGTCCCGAAGTCCGGGACTGTGATGAAGTGCCCCGCACGTTAGATTAGCCATTGTCCGCTAATGATGGATGAAAGAGGGTGACTTGAAATTTTGAATCGTACAATCTATAAGCGATGGCGGGAGCGATTTTGCGTGCTGCAACAGTCAATAGTAATACTTTTTTTAATACTAATTTGTAATATTCCGCAGAATTCTGTCAAGTCTTCGGATTTTACATAAAGATGACGCTATTGTCTAATAATAATATGTCTTCAATTCTTGTTTATTAGGACTACAAAAATTTGATCGAATAATTTTACTTTTATGACAATTTAGTATTAAAATCTTATTGACTTAGAAAGTCACTAAATATAACTCCATACGTAATCGCAGCAGCAGATAGTAGAGTAAGATGTTAACTGTATTTTTTTATTCATTCTATGTGAATATTGTACCACAGGCTAACTTCTCTAAGGTTTCACGGGGTTCGGTTTAATTCGTTCGGGTTAATCTCGCGTCATTGTTTCGGGCCGGCCGGGAGTCGAGTGCGGTTGTTACGGCGTGGCCGTTGTCAACAATTCATTGGAGATCGAGAGCTCTTATAATGACGCGGGTCACGGATTAATTAACAACGTATTTTTGTTCACTACGACAGACATATGAACGTTTCGAGCCAACGTATTGTATGATTACTAAGATATGTATGACAATGTATACAAGAATTTGTATGATTACTAAGATAAATAGCTTAAAGCTCTTATTTAATATCTAAATTAATAAAAGCGTCGATGGCTCAGGGGTTTCGGCACTTGTAATCTACAGGTCTTGGGTTCAAATCTCGCCATGTACCAATGCTATTTTCGATTTTTCATATGTACATAATTTACCCGACGTTCTTACGGTGAAGGAAAACATCGTGATGCCTGCACATATCAGCTAAGAAAATTAAAGATACCTGAGAAGTCAACCCGCAGTGGGCCAGCGTGGTTGACTATGGCCTAGTCACCCCTTACTAGGGTAGGTTCCGAGCCCCTCGGAGACATAAAGTGAGCTGGTTTGTTTGATAAAAATATGCTTTATTTTTGAAACTTCGTTAAGAAAATGATTCAATAAAGAATATGTAAATAGGTTAATACTTAGCAGTAACAAAAACAAGAAAAGAAATTCTTTACGAGGTTATCTAAACTAACCTAAGCAACACTGACGCATAACAATATAAGTAGGAGAGAATTTGATTACAATATTCATGACCAAAACAAAGATATCAATGTTTAATTAATTTATAAGCTATCATTATAGTGATGCAATAATCACGGGTTAGCTTATTAATATCTTGATAGATGAAAGGTTTAGGAGGGTCTAACTGTGACGTCAGTCCCGAAATACCATTAAACAATAGAATATAGGCATTGTTCGTAGACAAATGGATGCAAAGGCGAGGACGAGCCCCCGATACCCGGCACAATGGGACACTTTTACGTTTGCGGGAAGGAAATAAAAGCATTGGGATTCATCAGAAGCTCGTACAGATATAGAGTATTTGATTGTTTACGTTATGTTTTACAATACGCAGGTTTTTAGTTGATTTTTCTGTAGATTGTGTGAGTTTCTACTGATCTATGATCAATGAAACATAATCAACTCTGCCTTTCTTTAAGAGATTGATGATTTTAGATGACTCAGATAAACTTATAAACAAAAAATGGTAGTTATCATATAAACATAAAGAGTGTTTTACAACCCTTTTATACCGTGACTAGCAAACGGTGCGGATTTTTGTCAAACCTTGGTTATTGAAACATTATTATGCGTAGGTATGTGTAATGCGATATTGAACAATAACTAACAAAGTACCTACACTGAAAGCAGCTCGCATTGATGTCCACAAAATAATCAACGACGGTCAGAGTTAAAACATGTGTTACTGTATAAGTAGCTAAAGTTTCTAACTTCATTTCAGTAGGTACATCATATCATACTAATATTATAAATCCGAAAGTTTAGATGGATGGATGGATGTTTGTTAGAGTTTGTAGTATAAACGGCTGAACGGATTACGATGAAATTTGGTACAGATGTAGATGATAGTCGGGAAAAACACATAGATTACTCACTTTTGTTTTTTTTAATTTCATTAAATTAAAAACGCTATTTTTATTAAATTAAAAACGTAGTATTGTATTAAATTAAATTGTTAGCGTAGTAGTGTGTACGATCACAGAATGAAGCAATTCTCTCGAGTTGACATCCCGACACGGCGACACGGCCGGGGGATGAATTTATCGTGTGCGTGAAAAATGATTCAGAAATACATAGCTTGTTGGGCAGGCATTCTTAGAATCTTTATGCTGTGATATTTGAAAGAATTCCTTATTTAATGATTTCAATAGATTTTTTATATGCGGGGAAAATTTAATGGTCGACAGGAAAGTTTTGACTAGTAAACGAAATAATAAAAAAAGGATACATATATCTTAAAAAGGAAAATGTAACGGCGTTTCTTAAGTAATTAAATAATATTTTGTATAGATCTTACTAATCTCCCTAATATTATAAATGCGAAAGCTTGGATTGATGTTTGTAGCCTTAACTGCTCCAGGGTTTGCGATAAAATTTGGTATAAATGTAGAACACAATCTGTAAGAACACACGCTACTTACCAAGTTGATTTAATTGTGCGCGGACAGTCACATGCGAAAGCTAGTTTTGCAGAAAGATCGTTTTTAAAATTAAACGACTTATGCTGGGTTGCTGAAGTTTCCATTTATTTTATCATTACCTAGTTATTTCTTAGTGTCACGTTAACCTAAGTTTCACCGCATTTCATAAAGAATCCAAACACCAACGAATGGTTAAATGTAAGTAGGAAACCGGCTTTAAATAAGTATAAATAAGGTACTAGTTATCCTGAAGAGCGCATGCGCTATAATAAATAACAGTGTTTCCACGCGTAAGAAGGGAGTGAAATGTTGTGGAAATATCGCAAAATTAATGGCAACCGTTATTGGATATTGATATAGAATGTGTAATCGCACTTCCCTTTATCATATTTTACGGTTCAGAGGCACTAGTTTTATAGGTAATACAGTAGCTGGCATACTGGCATACAAGTTGTACCAGTTACAGCCATTTGAAAACGCTTACTGGCGTAGTAACGGACATGCTAGTAGCACCGTATTTACACGAAGATTTTGACATGGAAGTTGAAAGCCAGAGGCCCAATTTTAGTCCCTTTCCCGTTCCACCCTTTTCTTATAAGGAAAGGATTGGATGGGAAAGTGGATTTGACGGTAGAGGAAACGCATAAGGGGAAAAATCCTCTTTATGTGCGTCTCCTCCTCCGCCGATCTAGGGTAGGCAACGCATCTGCAATTGCGGATGTCTATGGGCAGCGGTCGCTTCGCCATTTCGGCGGATTTAGGTGGCCACTTGCTCGTTTGCCACCTTATCTTACTAATCTTACTAACATTATAAATGCGAAAGTTTAGATGGATGGATGGATGGATGGATGTTTGTTAGAGTTTGTAGCCTAAACGGCTGAACGGATCTCGATTAAATTTGGAATAGATGTAGAGTACAGTCTGGAAGAACACATAGGCTACTTAATTTTTTTTAATTTCACGCGGACGGAGTCGCGGGCGAAAGCTAGTATTATAATAAAAAAGAAAGTTGAGAGGGCTTCAAATGTACTGATTCGTGTACTATCATGCAAGCTATTATTCCATTTTATTGGCATTTGTATACGCATTAACACAGTAACTGTCACGTGCGTTAAAAATATACAAAATATTTATGTATCCCTACGTAAATTGCTTCACTTCCCTTTGCCTTTAATCATGTTGAATTACAATTATTAGAATTGCAGTTAAAATTATACTTAAGGTAATGGAATAGGGGTCATTTTTGTCTGTCTTAGATGTACTAGGAGTTGTCAGTTATATTTTAGTCATTGTTCTCGAGATGTCACTCGGAAACGACCCCTTTGTGAATGTACTGATGGGAAGGTTCCGTAAATTATTTATGTGACTCATTGAATGACTGAATCATAATAATATTCACAATTTTGTGAGCCTAATCTACAATGTTTTCAGTATTATAGTCTTATATATAAATACATTTGTTTCTCAAAATAAAAAATAGTCATCTACTGCTATTGTCATCAATAACATTTACTAAATATATTTATTACTTTACAAACTTTGAAGGCTTTTGCGCTGAAGCGTTAAAAATTACCCCGAGGCTGTACCAGGGCGGATAGAACATCCGGCTAATGACACCGTATAAACGTCACATCCGGTTAGCTTTGTGCGATCCCGACAATGTAAACTTTAAACAGAGTTGAATTGGAGAACTGTTTACTTACGCCCTCCACTTACCTGGTCTCCTTTGTAACAATGTCTGTTAAACAATTTTCACTGTTACTTCGATTGAATGGTGATGTGGTTTTAATGCCGTATTCTTTTTAAACTTCTAGAAATATAGATTACTAGCTTTTCCTGTGCGATTTCATCAGCATAAAATTATTTTATTGTTTACATGTGTCAAATTGTCAATTGCAAATGTCAAAGTGACATGACATGACAAAACTTGGCAATCTTACTTCCTTGATGTTGGCAACAACTTATGGTCTCTTTCCCACATTAGGGTTTTTATCCAAAATATTTACCCCCTAAGTTTAATGGCGTGAAAATATATAGCCTAAAGCGTGACGTAAGTGTAGGGCTTTTTATTAAAAGAAGAATTATTCAAAAATATGCTGTAATTGCTGAGATCTTAGGCAACAAAGAAGTGTGCGTTTACGCTTTATTATAATAGTATAGATATAGATTACTAGTTATTACCCGGGACTCCGTCCGGATTTTTTTTTAAACTTAGTAAGTAGCCTATGTGTTCTTGGAGATTGTGTACTACATCTGTGTCAAATTTCATCTAAATTTGGCCGTTCTAAAGATACCTTCTAACAAATATCCATCCATCCATCTAAAGTTTCGTATTTATAATATTAGTAAGATAAGATAATGAAGCCTCTTTGTGCTATTTTCATTATGGTGTCTAGATATCTACAATTATTATACTGTGACGCAGTTTAACATAGTGTTTTGTTACAGGAACTTCTGGAGAAACGAATAAAGCAGTTAGAGGCTCAGTTGGAAGAGGAAAAGCGTCGCACGCAGCGTGAACGTATGGCCGTCACTAAATTGCAGAATAAGTTAATCAAGGTAAGTCCCTAAAAGACTTTGATTTGCGATATTCAAATAAAAATATTGAAGGATACGTCTATATTTATGTAAATTGAATATACAATGCTTGTTTTAAATAGGTGTTTAGATCATAGCTAAAGAGCTATTAACTCAAAGGGCAATCTAGGAATTTTGACCGAAATTTATTTGTCTTTTCGATTCTTCTGTTGTCAAAAGTGTGACTAAAGTTTTATCCTCCTTTTTTGACTAGAATAAGTTAGAACAATGTATAATCGATCGGTTAGAAATTTAAATTATTTCTATATGTAATTTTATCTAAATCTGAAACTCAATTTAGCTTTATTTGATTTGCATGACTTCATTTTAATCACAGCTGAAAGGATTGGGTAGGTTTATTGAAAATCATTTGACTCTTCAAATCTGAAGGGCGGATTATCTATCTCCCCCATTGTTAAATATTACCTCTCAAATTGAAACAATTACGTACGAAGCTTCTTGATATCGTGTTGCTATGGTTACCTTTATTGACTTCTTTAATTATTTCTGACTAGCTTTCGCCCGCGACTCCGTCCGCGTGGAATAAAAAAGAAACAAAAGTGAGTGGTCTATGTGTTCTTCCAGACTATCCAAACATCTATAAAAATTTCATCGAAATCTGTTAAGCCGTTTAGGCTACAAACTCTAACCAACATCCATTCATCCATCTAAACTTTCACATTTATAAAATTATAGTAAAGTATAGTATGATTGAAATTGTTTTCATACAATTTTGGTGTTACTGATCTGATTGTATGCACGTCCACATTATTCTGTATTCTCATATTACTAAATAAAATCTTTTTGAACTTCTGATTATTCTTGTTTTTTTTTTATAAAATTGCATAAAGCTTGTGATCGAAAGGATTATGCTAATAGCGTAAATGTAATATAAAGCATAAGTATATTTTTGAAACTACTGAAAATCCTGTAAAGTACCCATAGAATGTTTTTAAATGACAATATTCCCAAAATAATTAAGCACTTTTTCGACTTGTTTATAATAAATGATTACAACATATTGATCGTATGTTCGAACAAAGCGATAGGGAATTTACAAAATAATTTCCGCTCCGGACAATATTGGACCAGAGCGGCGGGAAACAATTTGGAACACCGTTAATTTTTACTGTCCTTTTTTATTTGTTAAACCTTTTAACTTTGTTACTTTACAGCGTAGAATTTTTTTACACAAACGTTATATAACAATTATGAATTGAATATATTGAATACTGTAAATATTAAAAGGTTTTCTGAATAGCCCGAATACCTCATTAAAATGGATTAAAGAACTAATTACGAGACTTTACTTATAAGAAAAAGATTTACGCATGTTCTAGTCCAAGGGGTCTATCACGAATACTTGTGCGATAGTTCTGATAACGTGTTCGTAACGCAATCGACACAATTTTTATGAGATTTGTTGATATACTTTACGCTCGGTAGGTGCACAATGCTAAATACAATTTTTATCGATGACGTCACAAAAACGTTTTCTCGTTATTATTAAGCCCCCTTGGATTAAAAGTTTTTAGTTAAGTAGTAGAAAATTTTCAGTTACATTTAATCAGTTTTAGTAACTAACAGTTGCCGAAACCTGATACCGCGGGGTGGTAGCCACAGGGTAGGGCCGCCCCCGGGGTCTGTCTCGGCAAACAAGCCACTGCCCGCGACTTTGTTTGAGTTTCAGCTCGGACACTACGAGTTGTTACTTCACTTGCTATTTACTTATTACGTTTGTGGAAATGCTGTATTGTTTGTTTTAAGGAATTTTGGAAACTTTACTAACAGGGATAGTTCAAGCCTCGTAGAAACAAGTACCAGGAACTAGACATTTTGACATTGCAACAATTCAAACCTCAAGACTGAAATGTCGTCGATTCCCTGACGGAACACTTCTTAGGTTCACAAACTAGCTAATTTTAAATTTAAATGAACATCCTTACCTATAAACTATGTAGCTGTTCCCTTGCGGCTTCATCCGCATGAAATTATAAAAAAATATTGTTTACATTTGTCATATTCTCAATTGCAAATGCCAAAATACCAATTACCTTACTATGGCAATCTAGCTAGATTAGAAGGAAGCTTCCTTGATGTTGGCAGCAATTTATAGTCTCTTTCCCATATTAGGGTTTTTATCCAAAATATTTACCCCCTAAGTTTAATGGCATGAAAATATATAGCCTAAAGCGTGACGTAAGTGTAGGGCTTTTCATTAAAAAAAGAATATTTCACTGCGCATGATTTTAATGTTTTCCATTGGTAACATTTGAATGCGATTCAATTAAATTTAAACACACATCAGTAAATACAATTATCTCAAGCAATATAAGTGACAGGCGCCTTTCATTACGTCCTTTGATAGCGGCACTAACATCGTCCGCAACAAATCGCTAAGGAAACTAACTAATTAATCAATCCTTATACTAATTAACCATAGTACATTGCGGAATGCGCGCGAGACTCAAAGGCAGACGCGTGCGCAGGAATTTGCGTGACCGATCCAATTAGTTGGTCCTTCGAGCCGGATGTTTCGCGTTACTCGTTCCAAATAACCGTTCAATCTAAAACAGACTCAACTACAGTGTATTTGCTATATCATTTTAGACCTTACCAATTTATATTAGAATACATTTTCGTTTATTAAATAAATTTGTAAAGGTTAGGTTGGTATGTCGTAAAGATCATTCCTTTGTAAGCGAATTTGAGTTGTAATACAGATATGATTAGAGGTTACTTTAGTTTGTTAATAATGTTTTCTATTCTAGTGTAACGTGGAGGATGCAATTCCTCACCCAAATGTCTATTGCGTCTGATTTGTTTTCATTCCTTCGACGACGCACCTGCGTGCATTAATTGCAAAGTCTGACGTGTGCAGTTATCTAATACATTATCCCTTTTCTTGTATTTTGAATGCTTTAAATTCTTTGGCATTTGTTATTGGTTTATTTGTAATGTAGTCTGGCTTCTAAACTGACATACATATTTGTTAAGAAAGGCTCTTGTTCGTTGTAAAGATATCTGTTGAAAATATTGTGGTTAGATATTCTATTATTGTACTGACAATCTCAATTAAAATTTGTGGCAATTGATTATACTCTGAATTGTTATGTCAGTTTTAGTTCAGTTAGTTTTTTGTTAGTTCCGGATTTGTAGAAGACTAGCTTTCGCCCGCAACCCCGTCCCCGTGACATTGAAAAAACAAAAGTTAGTAGCCTATGTGTTCTTATAGATTATCCTCTATATTTACGCCAAATTTCATCGAGATTCGTTCAGCAGTTCAGGCTACAAACTCGAACATACATCTATCCATCCATCTAAACTTTCGCATAATATTAGTAAGATTTCATTATGATAATAGACAAGTTAGTTACATTTTTTACATGTTTAATCAAGAATTACACTATAAAATGAAAATCCCAACAGATCCTGGCGATAAGAGCATGGCAATAAACGTAACGCATCCCGACTGATCAAACTTAAGGGATTCAATTAGAAAGCGCCAGCGGATGACCCGCGCCCCTTCTGACATCATCTTTATGTCCCTTCTTGGAATACGCACTATACGCAACAAACGCCGCGTTCTTTACAAGTCGAACATGTATTTTTTTGAATTAAACCAAGTAAACAAAGGTTGCCTAACGATAGTAGTACATTTAAAATAAAAATAATACGAATAGAAAGTCGTGAAAATTTGGAGAAATAGTTCATTTTTTTAAATGTATGGTCTAAATAATGTTTTTGTCAATCTCTTAAATATTGTTGTATTGGTTGCTTAATACGATTCTGATTTTGGTCTTGTATGTTATCTATACTAGCCAATACTAGTATTATAAAGAGGAAAGAAATGTATAGTTTTATATATTGAAATAACTCAAAAACTACTGGGCCGATTTCAAAGATTCTTTCACCGTTAGAAAGGTAATTTATCTGTGAGTAACAAAGGCTATATTTTTTAATTTCACGCGGACGAAGTCACAAGCAACAGCTAGTTATTTAAAACACACATTGTATAAAAATGTTTCACAGCGGTTTGGGACTATAGTGCGTATATCCGACTTCTTGTCTCATGGTTATCTTCCACGCTATTGTCCTTCTTGTAATTATTTCTAATACGCGTGCAGCACGTTTAACATTACGATGGGATCATATCATTTAATAGCAGTGTCCGGTCTAAATTAATTGTTACGGTCAACCTAAAGTTTAGCAATTTGATGATGCATTTTGATTTTTGATATGGCTACTGGTTTCTATTTAATTACAAAGATTGCGATAAATTTGAAGTATACAGTTAAATACTAGATTTTTTACTTAATTCACAACATTCATTTAATTTTATAGAGTACTACCTTTTACCCTCGACTCCGTCCGCCTGGAATTAAAAAATAAAAGTAAGTAGCATATGTGTTCTTCCAGACTATCCTCTACAACTATGCCAAATTTCATTAAGATCCGTTTAGATGTTTAGGCTACAAATACTAACAAACAACCATCTAAACTCTCACTTTTATAAAATTAGTAAGATGTCTACAACCTATACTATATAAAAGATCTTACTCAAAATGTAGACGACTGTCTGACTAGCTTCCGCTGTTCAGTTTGCGCATCGTATAGTATGCAAACATTAGTACAATAATACTATAAACTAGTTTCTTTACTTGGATCTTAGCTTAATCTTTGACGTTGGATCAATTAACAATTGACAACCTACGTATTCTTTGCCTCTGTTATAAAAAAAATTAACGTCTTTTTCCGGTTCATTTCGTCTTTGAACATCGAATGAGTTCCGTGTTAACCGCAACGATTTCCGACATTAAAGTGTTGAGTTTATTTTAATAATAATCCATTTTATATCGTTGGTCAGCGGTCATCACGGCCGTCTCGACCGCAAAACTGTAAAATGAAGCTATTTCAGTCTCACATCAAAGTTGTTGTCTTTTCTCTAAACTTTGGAGCGATAACTTCGTATGTTATCGCAGCGTTGCACGCACCTGTTCGCGTCTTCTTGGAAGCCGGTTTAGTTCTTAACCGATTTTGGGATAAGAGTTCCGCTTATGCGTATAGGATGATGTTTTAGCTTTGTTTTACGCTTTCTTCTTTTTGGCCTATTTGTTGCGAAGACTGAATAAAAGAGGTGTTTATTTTTTCCTTTTGTAGTCTATTGTTTTTATGAAATAAATAAAGTATTACTCAATTAAGTTGAATTTTTAATTCTATAAAGAATGTCACCTCTTCAGCTGTCGATAAATAAAAAAATATTAGTAGATTTTTGTTAATTTACTAATATTTCCTTTAACCATTCCAACTAAGCTCTAGGCTTGTGCTAGGATATGGTTCATGACAAAAGTCGAATGACGGGATTCGAACCCTCGACCTCAAGATCGGTAGTCCGTACCCCAAACCATTAGGCTATTGGCGCATTGTTTTCATACTTTCGTACATTTAAAATACCGGTGAAATTTTCCAAAAATGAGAGAATTTCTAACCATCTAAATTTCCGGCAAACGAAATAAATTTACAAATTTCAGCGTCATAAGACCCGGGAATTTCGTACCGAGACAGAGATGCAAATGAGTGCATTGTCTTGTATTTTAATGAGACGGTATTCTAGACTTAATTCTGTTGTTGCTATTTCCATATACATTGTCATAATTTCTAACCATACTCACCTCGAGCGACCGCAAGTTTTACGTTTAACTAACGTAATTAAATTAACGTCGACTAAAACATGTATTTTAGACAACAATTTCGTACAAAAATTTTTTTTTTACTAATGACCTTATCTGCAATGTGTAATACCCACTTAAGTATAAAAAAGTTACTGTAAAACATAGTTTTTAATACGCTGAGCTGGCTACCTCTTGCCATAATTTTTGTACTATTCTGTCCTTAGAATTAGTCCGTGTAATGTTTTTTTTGTTAATTTTTTGTGGCAATATATGTATATTCTATTCTATTCTAATGTATTAACTATTGTAATTATTGTAATTGTTAATCTCTTGCTTTTCAATAAAATTATTTTCAAATTTAAATTTCAAATTTCAAATTTCAAATTTCAAATTTCAAATTTCAAATTTCAAATTTCAAATTTCAAATTTCAAATTCAATTTCAAATTTCAAATTTCAAATTTCAAATTTCAAATTTCAAATTTCAAATTTCAAATTTCAAATTTCAAATTTCAAATTTCAAATTTCAAATTGTATAACATATTCACATTAAAAAAATATCAGTAGTTATTATGTTCTTTTATAATAATTATAAGTCAAATAATAAAGTTTGTGTTTAATTCCTTCTTAATTATAACTTCGCTACATTTAATTACAAAAATAATTAAATATCCTTTCATTAAAGCTCTCGTTTCAAAATGAAACTTTTCTATTTAAATAACTTTGAAACAGACTTAAAGTTGATAATATTTTACAAAATAATTAAACCATTTAGTACAAGCGCTATTACGATGTCAATAAGGTTGATTTTTGCTTAAATTATAAGTAAATGAAATGGTAAATTCAGCGCAAAGGGTTTCAACAAAATATTAGACAGGATCCGTCGTTAGAAATCAAAACATTAGTAACTTCTGTTAGTATAACGGGGAGTGAAAGGTTGTGGCACTTGAAGGAAAATGCGGTAGCTGACATTTTTTTAAAATTTTAATTATCATAAAAAATCGCTATTAAAAAATAAAATCTTATAATTTTTAATTACTTGAAACCAATAACTATTATACTAAAAGAAATATAAAAAAGAAAAGGAAGTAAAAGTTAAATCACCTAGATTATAAAACATGTTTTTGTTAAAAATACTATTAGCATTTTAACTTCAATAATAATAAATGTTTTGAAATAGAAATTAATTTGATTGAATCGTCAAAATAAATCGAAAGTTCACTTCCTACACTCTACTTAATATCTGTAATGTTTGCTAGAAGTAATTAAGAGGTAAATGAGCGTAGCGGTGCTCCGCGTATTCAAACATCCCAATATAATGATTCCATTTTATTTTATACTCAATGTTCTTTAAAGTACAAAAGACAATTGTATTAATTAATATAAATGGGGAAAGGCTTTTATAAACATTAGAAACTGATGAAAAGTAATAATAATTTATTTTTAATTTAGGACTGAATTTAAATAAAGTAAAGGCTAAATTCAATAATTGATGTTTAAAATCGATTCGATTGAAATTATGTTTTAAATTACAATTCGATTATGTCTTTTGATAACTAATGTAATCTTTACATCGGTTTTATATTGTTTAAACCAAATGGATTAAAACTGTTAACTAAAAAAATGTTTCAATCATACTAATATTATAAATGCGAAAGTTTAGATGGATGGATGTTTGTTAGAGTTTGTAGCCTAAACGGCTAAACGGATTACGATGAAATTTGGTATAGATGTAGAGGATAGTCTACAGTTATACAGTGGTAGAGCCCGCTTTAACATCTTCGCACGAATGGGTCGGCTCGCCCGGTGTAATACCACGACCACACAGAAGACAGGCGTCAAGTGGGAGCAATTCCACGTTTCGTCTGATGAGTGTGGTGCCGGAGGCCCAACTTTGGTCCCTTTTCCTTCCCACCCTTTTTCTCATTAGAATAGGATGGGAAGGGAACGTGGATTTGACGGTGGAGGAGACGCATAGGAAGGGGAAATATCCTCTTTATGTGCGTCTCCTCCTCCGTCGATTAAGGGTAGGCAACGCATCCGCTATTGCGAATGTCTATGGGCAGCGGTCGCTTCGCCATTTTGGCGGATTCAGGTGGCCGCTTGCTCGTTTGCCAACTCATGACATAAAAAAAAAAAAAAAAGTCTGGAAGAACACATAGGCTACTTGCTTTTATTTTTTTTTAATTCCACGAGAACGGAGTCGCGGGCGAAAACTAGTATACAATAATGATTTCGACTGATGAACAAACATCGGTATGCGATATCTTACACAGATTAGTTAATAAATCCCTTGCATAGTTTTATAAATAGTTACTTAAAACATTGATATCATCTACGTTACATAGCTATGTAGCGGCCATTAAAATAACACCGTTTTCAAACACGTAGCAGATATAAATGTGCAAACGCGTGGATACTTTATGCACAAGTGGTCCCTTGTCGATTGCACCGCTGCTTGATTAGCTGGGGTCGTTACACTCACGTGTTCCTCTTTTGTCATCACAACAATGATACAGGTAGACTTATGTTAGAGTTTTATATGTTCGATCAAGTTTTATTTTGCCTAAAGTGATCAAAGTAAGCGTAATGTATGTACTTTTTTATTTTATCAACAAAGTATCTATAAAAAGATAATAATCGTTACCAGTTTACGGTGATATCTATCTATTCTATACTTATATTTTTAAAGAGGAAAGATTTGTATTTATGGATTTTGATATGTATTGAAATAACTCAAAAACTAGTGGGTCGATTTCAAAAATTCTTTCACCATTAAAAAGCTAACGCTAACGTTTTTACTGAGTAGGCTACATTTTTATTATTTCTAATTTCACGCGAGCAACCACTAATCTATAATGAAGTGAAAGGGGGCTATATTATGAAAAGGTAAACGAGAAAGAGTCAAGGTTGCGGGGGAGTGCCCTGGGCGGAAAAGAATCAGACATCGTAGCAATCGATGTGTGATGCTTACGTTCAACGTAGGACCTTAGGCTGATAATAAAATTAGGAATAACATAGTGTATATGTGCTGATATTCCCTATCATGTAGTGTACAATGGCTGTATTTTCGTATCAATATTCCTGATATAAATAATAATATTCATCAATTAACTATTATAATTTCCGATGATTTTTTGATTGATCTCCGACGTAATTACTTGTACAAAAGCAACTGACGGTGGATAATTATTGTTCATTAACGCAAAATTAATGCAGCAGCTGATTGAGCAGGATTCAGTCCATCCAATTATATCGGGCGGACCAATCAAAATTGTTTACATAATGTCTTGATTTAATCAATATTCATACATTATAATAAGACTAGCTTTCGCCCGCGACTCCGTTTGCGTGGGATTGAAAAGAACAAAACTGAGTTGCCTATGTGTTCTTCGAGACTATCCTCTACATCTATGCCAAATTTTATCGAAATCCGTTCGGCCGTTTAACCTACAAACTCTAACAAAGATCTATCCATCCATGCATCTAAACTTTCACATTTGTAATATTAGTAAGATATTAAAATCGTAGTCAGGTACTGGGAAGTAATTCTTTAGCGTACAAAACAGAAAATACATAAAAAATTGCAACGATTTACCATAATTTTGTACGTAAGAAGTAGTACTTATTAGTATTTTTTTCAGATCATTGTTTAGAATGGTGTTATTGCGAGAGTTTGAAGACCGTTTTACAATTTCACTGAAGAATGCCATTTTTTCTAAATGAAATGTATGAAAGAATGAATAATGAGTGTGCAACTCTAGATGTTGTTGATCCTATTTGTGACATGATATGTTTATTATTCAAATTTATCATAGACAGTAGGAGATAAACGTCGGAGTTGGGGGCAGATCTGAGGCCGGTCGCTGACCGCTCGAGAGTTTAGGGGTGACTTCGCGGCTCCCTTA
Organism: Papilio protenor; assembly: GCA_029286645.1. Lineage (NCBI taxonomy): Eukaryota > Metazoa > Arthropoda > Insecta > Lepidoptera > Papilionidae > Papilio > Papilio protenor. The sequence goes on from JAGSMZ010000022.1 coordinate 1,361,868, forward strand.
AAATGCCGCTTGTGAGTATCACCGAAATGACATTAAATAATTCTTGCATTTTTAAATTCTCTGCATATCAGAATGAAGATTTTAATGAAACATGTATTTCTTTGTAACTCATACAGATTTCCGATTACATTAATATAGCACTTTTTAAAATTGCATAAACGATTTTTCTGCGCTTAAATTCGGTAGCTCTTTATACCCTTTTGGGCATCTACCCAGAAAACATTAAATTTATAGTCTACCTGTATGCAGCATTTTATGTGCCCGCATCATCTAAACCCTATATTAATTTATTTCGCCCACCGCTGACCAGTGGGCAGGTGCGAATAATGCCGTTACAAATGATACTGCAGCCAGTATGACAAGTGAGGTACAGACCCCTAGCTGTCTACTGCGTACCCCTGTCTACTGCGCGGTGTACTCTAATTGAATGTCCTGTTTAAATGCCACTCCGGATTAGCATGAATACAAGACAGTATAGTTGTATTTAAATGTTAAAAATATCTTTATGCGGTTAAAAATGTTTTTTTTAATCTATACTATTATAATAAAGCGTAAACACACACTTTTTTGTTGCCTAAGATGTCAACAATTACAGCATATTTTTGAATAATTATTTTTTTAATAATAAGCCATACACTTGCGTCACTCTTTAGGCTATATATTTTAACGCCATTAAACTTAGGGGGTAAATATTTTGGATAAAAACCTTAATGTGGGAAAGAAACCATAAGTTGCTGCCAACATCTAGGAAGCAAGGTTGTCATCATGTCATGTCATTTTGACATTTGTAATTGATAATTTGACAAATGTAAACAATAAAATAAAATTTTCATAATTTCATGCGGATGAAGTCGCACTGGAACAGCTAGTCATGTATAAACCAGCGCTTGACCACGATCCCACCTAGACCAAAGTGAAGATGTGGTCGAAGGATGGATGTTTGCTGTTATACGCCTTCCTTTTAAGTCTTGTTAATGGCCAGTGATATTGTCTAGTATTTTTAAAACTACGGCTACTACTATTTAAGTAATTTTAGGTACCTGTTAAAAAGCCATAGATTTTATTTTTTAAATATATTACGTGTTAAATATCATTCTTGATACAAAATCTTTTGAGTTTGAATACAGTTTAAGCTAACGGCGCGTTTCCTTTCCACAGCGGAATATTTCATAGCCAAATTACACAGTCATTATAACGCGAAAGAACATTTGTGCTGCTAAATGTTCACTATAGAATGTGCCCGATGTTATGGTCTAATTCATAAGAGTAAGCGATTACAGTATATTCTACAAAACTAAAAAAATGTCATTGTAACTAGAAATTGTTTTTAGGATATCATTATTATATTACTATTATTTACTTGTATACCACCAAAAAAACCTAGCGGTAGTTATATAGATACTTATTGACGAGGAGATTGAAATTAAAATATTTTTCAATTTATATATGGCTGCGACAGATGCTAACTATATATGCCAGGTCCTGTGTCGCCCGCATCCAAAGTACTCCCGCAAAATTAATACTGGAAATTAAATTTACGTAATATTATCTTTTGTGATCATTAATGGCATCTTTTTGTGAATATAAATATATTTGTAGTATAACGCTCTCAGCTTGTGAATTGTAAAAATATTTAACGCAAAATTAAATCTGAGCGTTCCTCGTATGGGTCGTTGGAATTAGTATTCAGACATTAAAATTGCCAAATCTGTGCTCCGCGGTCGGCGTGAGAATGGAACTTTTCGTTTGAAAATTACATGAAAGTTAATACTTATATAGAGTTTAGAGTACTTTCAGATTATAATAAGTGAATCAGTGAATTTTAAAGTATTTATTACTATACTAGCATTCGCCAGCGACTCCGACCGTGTGGAATTAAAAAAAAAAAAGTGAGTAGCCTATGTTGCAGACTATCCCCTACGTCTATGCCAAATTTCATCGAGAACCCTTCAGCCGTTTAGGCTACAAACTCTAACAAACATCCATCCACCCATCTAAACTTTCGCATTTATGATATTAGTAAGATTAACATTTTGTTAATCACAATAATAATAATAATATGAATTATTTGACGATATTTTGACGACGTCAAGTGTAAAGTCAACATACATTTCACGTTGTCCGGTTTGTTTATGTTTGTCATTTGACTGCGGTCGGAGTAAAAAATTGTCCTCCTCTCTTCCATTTTCCACATTTACATCGGTTATAAAGGCGACACTTTTTGCGTTATTCTTGGTTATTTTTTTGTGTCTGTCTCGTTTAATATTATTTTAAGTTTTTTTTACCGGTAAAAATTGCTTTGTTTACCCAAAGTATTATAAACTTGCTGTGCCTCGCGACTTCCACATGAAATTTAAAAATATGGCCTATGTTATGGCGATAACGTAGTTTTTTAATGGTGAAAGAATTATTTAAATCGGCCCAGTAGTTTTTGAGTTATTTCAATACATACAAAAACCCAAAAATACAAATCTTTCCTCTTTATAATATTAGTATAGATAAGTAATATGCATGTCTGTACACTAAACATTTTAAATTTAATTATAAACCATCAGTAGTAATAATTTAATCGAACGCCAATAGCTCAATTGTTAAAGCTCCTGACTACAGATGGGATAGAAGTTTCGAATCGCACCAAAGCGTACTAGCAGACAATTTGTTGGAACAGTTACATCATCAGCCTTTATTTGCCTATTGCTGTACATAGGCCTTACTCAATACCTGTTACATAGTATTATGGTCCCTTCCCCACATTAATGTTTTCTTCCAATTTACTTACCCCCTAAGTTTAGTAACGTGAAAAAGCCTAAAACGTTTCGTAAGTGTAGGGCTTTTTATTAAAGAAAGAATTATTCAAAAATATACTGTGATAGCTGACATCCTACGACACAAAGTAGTGTGTGTGTTACGCTTTATTATATTAGTATAGATTACATGGTTTGCTAATATTAAAAGAAATAGTTTACTATATTGTAGATGCATAAGTATCGTTCTTTTCACTTTAGAGACTAGAATGTAGCTAATCCAGTTGACCCCAAGAGTCTCCGACAGTATCAAGCAACTTGTACATTACGCTGAGTACTTCCTAACTGTACTGAAACAATTTAATCCCGCCTGTTGTTGCTTCTACGAGTATAGATGTCTGTATAGTTTGTTGATCGTTGTGAGCTCGTGTATTACGCTTGATTAAACTTTGTATGTAATTTTGTTGCTTAAACGTATGTTAATTTATTCTTACACAAACCAAAACAATATAATATTGTACTCTAAATTTGTTTTTTTTTCTGTAGAAAGAATCTTTCAATATTGTAGTTATAGAGATCTTTCGCCCACGACTTCGTCCGCGTGGCATTGAAAAAAGCAAAAGTAAGTAGCCTATGTGTTCTTCTAGACTATCCTTTTCGTGTATGCCAAATTTTATCTAGATCCGTTTAGCAGTTTAGGCTACAAACTCTAACAAACCTCCATCGATTTTTTGAATTTTGGTAAGATTAACAAATAATCGCACTAATACATTTGTTCTTTGCATTTCTATGTTGTTTACATGACTAAGGCCCTAAGCGAAGGGAAAGGGCAGCGAAATTGTTTCACATGATCTACAGCGCCATCTCGTGTGATTCACGTTTATTGATATAATTTTATGAAGAAACGCGTTAATTCTCGTGATGTATCGCTTTTGTCGTGTGATAATGGACACATGTACGTAATAGTTTAGATTAATGTATACTTTTAGTAGATTTCTTTTATTGGTATCTGAAGATATGTATTGTATGGTAATATCAAAAATTGATTTAATTGAAATTAGACGGTTAAAAGAGTTGTATTTGTTCATAAGAAAGTCTTAAACACAGCTTAGTTATTAATACTATGCAAATTTAGTTGTGTTTTGTCCTTAATATATTTTAAAGTTATTGAAATTACCTTCGATAATTTCACATGTGTTTTTTCTCTTTTATACATATTCCATTCCATTCCATATGTCAAATGCAATTTCCTATAATCCTTTGGTTGCAACGCAATCAATGCGTGAGGCTGATTCAATAATTGCATGCGGCGTTGACCGCAACCGCGACAGCCGCGTTAATGCAACCGCGGCTCTAACGCGCACCATTATTAGTCGTGTCACTACCACTGCTGCTCTATGATCTATGTTTCCATAAATTAATCTGTGGAAAGCTATTAGATAAAGTAACATAGGGAAAAATGTATAGTTTATTTTACTAATATCATATACTATAATAGCCTTCGCCCGCGACTGTGTCCGCGTGGAAATACATCAATGAATCAAAATCGAGTAGCCTATGTGTTCTTCCACACTATTCGCTACGTCTATGCCAAATTTCATCGAGATCCATTCAGTGGTTTAGGCTACAAACTCTAACAAACATCCATCCATCTAAACTTTCGCATTTACAATTTTTTTTTTAAATATTAGTAGATTTTTGTTGATTTACTAATATTTCCTTTAACCATTCCAACTAAGCTCTAGGCTTGTGCTAGGATATGGTTCACGACAATAGTCGAATGGCGGGATTCGAACCCTCGACCTCACGATCGGTAGTCCGTACCCCAAACCATTAGGCTATTGGCGCTAATAATACGCGCTAAATAATATAACTAAGATTAGCAGTTAGGTAATACATTGCTTTAATAATTTATGCATTGATAGGGGAAATATCTTCTTTCTAGAAGAAGATATATATCAAGAAGATATCAATGCATCTCCTCCGCATACAAGTGCAGCACAAGCAAATCTGCAAATGCAGCTTTTTTGGCAGCGCTTCGCTATATTGGTTTGCTACTTTACGACTTAAAAAATGAATCAACCACTATTTTTTCCACTAGTTAGTCGTTCGTTCTTCAGTTGAACTACACAGTTATATTTAATTATATCCACGTTTAACATTATAGCGGAAAATATACACTTTCTGTAAAGCGTAATACTTATGTATCGTGTACAAGTCGTTTACGAGAGACGTCTTCGTATAATGACATGCGAAAAAGCGTTTGCAGTGCATTTTACTGGCGAAGTATTACAAAAATATATTGTTATCTCTGTTGTTGTAAACAGAAGGAAAGGGATGAAAACATGTTTCTGTACATGTTTTAACAGTGGGAAGTCGGCTACATTAAAATCATCAGACACCGACTGTCTAGAGCCTAAGTAAGAATACGTCTTAAGGATTTCTGCCTTCAAAATATTGTAATAGTGTTTCAGTGTACATATTTTTTTTAAATATAAACTTGTTGGTCCAAGTCTCAAGCTTTTTCATAGCATATTTAATACTACTTTAATTAATTGTAAATTTGGTTATACTTGATTTTATTTTGTACATTTTGCATTTGCCTTTTTGTAGATTATTAAGTTAAACATTTAACCCGTTGTTTAAATATTTGACTTAAACACCGACACATGCGTAAGCGGAAACATCTCTCATATTTTTCGCGAAACGTACTCATAAATTCAGCGGTGTATAAATGAATTATTCAACTGAAAACAAATTAAGGCTAACCCCTTGTTAACGAGTTTCCCGCGTCATTGTTTATTAACAATACAGAAGGCGATTAAAGTGAAAGGTAGCATCACGGCTGCGTCCGCGTGGGGGCGGCACAGCTATCCATTCGTAATGCGAATGCGACAGGGAAATTGAGCTTTAATGTTCGATGCAGGTTACCTACAATCAGAGAGAACTTCGAAAGCCGAATTTTTGTAGTGTGTAATTTAAAATTGTAAATACACGCTTTTTTATTTAATTTCAACAAAATATCCATATAATTTTGTGTGTACATTTGCCATTAAACATGTAAAATTTGTATTGGCACGGCACAGTTCAAATTATATTTGAAGGTTAATTATATGATAGAGTAATTAACTTAAATGGATACATTATAATTGTAGAAAAAACGATAGAGATGCCAAATCGTAATCTATACTAATATTATAAAGAGGAAAGATTTGTATTTTTGTATGAAAATAACTTAAAAACCGATGGGCCGATTTCGAAAATTCTTTCACCATTAAAAAGCTACTTTATCAGTGAGTAACATAGTATATATCTCAATTTCACGCGGGCGAAGTCGCGAGCAACAGCTAGTATGTAAATAAAACGTTTCGAAATATTAAAAAATACAACACTAAATGTAACAAAATTGACAAAAAAATTATCAATTCAATATGGAAAATAGTAAAGTAATCTATACTAATATAATAAAGCGTAAACACACACTACTTTGTGGCGTAAGATGTCGGCAATCACAGCATATTTTTGAATAATTCTTTCTTTAATAAAAAGCCCCACACTTACGACACGCTTTAGGCTATGTATTTTCACGCCGTTAAACTTAGGCGGTAAATAAATTGAAAAAAACCCATGTGGGAAAGGGACCATAAACTACAAGCTGCCAACATTAAGGAAGCAAGGCTATTATGGTAATGGTAATTTTGACATTTGTAATTTTAATAATTTTATAATTTCATGCGGATGAAGTCGCATGGGAACAGTTAGTTTTATAGAATAGATGTTTTTATATTGAAATGTCTGTCCTCACTAACCTACTCTATGACTGTTATAAGTAAAAGCGTACATATTCATAGTTAGTAATTTATGGGGTAAATATTTTATGTTGGTAAACCATTTCATCACGCGTTGGTTTGTTAAATTCCCGCACACCTGCTAGAAAGGTAAACAAGTTCCTAATTGAACTTTAACTTTGATGTTACTATAATAAAGCATGATCTAAACAAAACCATTTACTAAATGTTTTAATATAATTTGTAGCTAATTAGTATAACGAACCATGCCATTACATAAATGAAAATTCTAATTGCTTCCTTTCTCTATATCTTACTAATAATAGATAAATAAATAAATAAATAAAAATAAAATGTAAATAAATAAATAATAATAAAAATGCAAAAGTTTGGATTTATGGATATTTGTTAGAGTTTGTAGCCTAAATGGCTGAACGGATCTCGATAAAATTTAGCATAAATGTAGAATATACTCTGGGTAAAAACATAGGCTACTTTTCGTTTTTTTTTTTAATTTCGCGCGGACGGAGTCGGGGGCCAACGCTAGTATCCTATAGTCGAAAATTTTGTGCGAAATAGTTCTGAAAGATACACGAGTGATCGTAGTTCGCTAAGTAATTGCATTACATTTTACTATCTGTACCCTAAGCAACATATTCATCCATTTAACAATAAACCAATCATAAACCTCAGTAAAGATATCGCTGACCATGCATTGGGTGGCAGGAAAGAGCGTAAATTAAATGGATGCCTCGTAAAAGTATGTATGTGTTGGAACATCGAAACACGGACAAAATGATATATCGCACTAACAAAGTTACACAATCTCCTCCGTCAATGCCAGGCAGACCGGCGCCGTTCGGGACTACTTATTCTGTTATATCGTTTCTATAACATTTCGATATCGCAGCATTCGATGATGGCATATGAACGCTTTTATATATCGCTGTTACAGATTTCTTAAAGCTAGAAAGTACTAGTTAGTAAAGATAGATTGCAAGTGTAATATCGAATGTTTTTATAAGCGAGATATTACCGTAGTCCAAAAAAGCAATGTTTAAAAATAAATACCTTAACCAATAAAGTATAAGAAATCATCACATTTCAATATTATGAAATACACTCTAAGTGCGTTTATGTTTTTAACATATTATTACATTTGTTGTAAATATTTTATCCTAATAAGGTCGTGGGAAATGGCTTGTTTGTAACTGTCGGGAATAAGATCCGAGATGTTTCTCTAGTATTAGGTTACTTGACCTAAATTCCTTGCATTTTGTACTCATTGATCGGATATCAATTGCTTTAAATTCACGAAGAAAGTTGTCCTTTTTGCTGAATAGTTTGTTGTTTTAAAAACTTAGTAATGAAACTTTTTAATAGGAATTTGTTAAATAATCATGGTTTACTTAGTGATATGAAAATGTTAATAATATGAACTATGAATAATGTATATAAGTTATCAGTAAACATGGTGTCACGTAATCATTTAAGACAAAGCCTTGCGTATCTCGCTGGGAGAGTTTAAAAATAGACCGCATTAAATGCGGCGCCGCTGTCATTTGGATTCTGATGAGTTCGTCTATCGTTAATCAGATTTATGTTATTTCCTTCTCGAGAAAACGCGTAAACAGTAACGCTAATATACTCGATATATTTTTCTTAATTGACCAAAATTCTTGCGTGAAATAGTTTCCATTCTCTGTGCAAGTTTGTTATATTAAACAATTTAATAAAAGTAAGAAACGAGCGTCGGTAACTCAGGGGTTTAAGCACTTGACGTATATTTAACAGGCCCTGGGTTCCAATTCCACCGTGTACTAATGTGATTTTCAATTTTCCTATAGTGGTTAACTAAGGCCTAGTCATCCCTAACTTAGGATAGGCTTCGAACCCCTTATTGGGGACATGTGATGTTGGTGATGATGATGGCGTTGACTAACACTATTATTGTATTTTTTAATATTCGCAGTAGTCAAGTGCACTTCGTTCTAAATATTGATAATCGACAACGTTTCGTGGCTTCAAGGGAAGCAGGTCAAAGTATGCATAATTGATGCGGCCCTCGGGCACGTTGACTAATGGAGCGGAACAGATATGACGATGTTGACCGATGATCGGGATGTTGCGTCGATAAATAACATGACCTTCTGTATTGACATCTCTTGGGTTTCCAATGAACCTTTGCCTTTTGAGTTATTGCTGCTGATGTCATGTTTTCTTACTTCTTTTGATTTTGCTACTTTTTTGTGAAACATATACAAAATCTTTTAATTATTTTATTACATTTTCATCAAATACAATAAAAAATAATAGATTCCTTAGCTTGGAATATTAAAATTAAAATTTACTTTGGTTAAATTTTGAGAATTATTGTCGATTTATTTTAATGATAATTTAGACTGTTAAAAAGCCTTTGGCAATTGTCGTAAAAATGAAACGAATATTTTGACCTTTACAGCATATTTTAGGAGAGTACATTTTACAAGCTTACGTTAACGTTTGTGCGTATGCTAATATATTCTGGCGTGTACGGGCCCAAACCTTCCCGTACGGTCGCCGCTACGTGGAGCGTGAATGGAAATTAAGCTGGAGCTTTTGTCGATGCCTAAAAGCTGTTTCAATGGGATGCTTCTTGAAAGCCCGTTACTGAATAGGGACTACAGGTGCAATTTCGAGGTAAAAGGGAAAATTGTAATTACATATCACGTCATAACGTAAAGCTTTGTTATGCGGATGTACAAATGTTACATGACGTGATGGAAGTCACGTACCGAAATTGTTAAAGTGTTTGTTAAGTTGATAACTTAATTTAGAAATTAAAGATTATGAAAGGTCTTTTCTTAAGTAAATGATAAAAAATAGATTGATTGAAATGAGGAAGTTCCCACAAACTACTAGTAATGAAGTTTTAATTGCATTTTCATATGTTTAATACATTTTATTTTTATACAATTCTTAAAACTATTAGGACATGTTCCACCAAATTGTAAATTGTCTGATAACAATCTAACGTGTAAAATATGTGATGGAAATATCGGATTTTGATGTAGCCATTTTTTAGCTTTCTGAGCCTCTATCAGCTAGTGGTGGAACAGGCCCTAAGTCGTTTTGTTACTACTCGTAATATTATCATGATTAACATGGCGTGAACATTAAAAATGTAAATTGCAATGCTACGCTGGGGTTACGGCGTAGCGTCGCTACGGCGCCAATGTAGCGTATCCTGTTTATATCATAAAGGCGTTACACTACACATAATGTTTTCTATAATTTACATAACGTGGCGCCAACCGATAACAAATTATAATAGGAAATAATGAATTTCTAAGGAAACACGACAAGGATTATCTTATAAATTAAATTCAAGGATGTGCTGCTGACATTAAAATTGAGTTTTCTGATATACATAGATCATAGTTATTATGTCTCTACTATAATTACGATGTAAACAATTGCATTCGATACTCGTTTTTAATTAGATATATTACATTTAATAAAAAAAAATCATTTCAAAGAAAAATATTTGTTCAGTGTCACCAGATAATAAAGATGAACTCATATATTTCCGATAGACGCAGACGATGATAAAAAAGCCAAGAACTATGGGACGTCACATCCGGTGGCGATGAAAAATGGCGTCGGCTGCATTTCCGGCGCACGTGGCTGCGCTGATAATGGGTTTACCTTGAATTTTATAGCTTTGGTGCATTTACAACGTTTTTCACCTAATGCGAATTCAATGTTTTGGATAAAAGCGTGTTATTTTCCACTCATGAAAAATTAATAATTAAAATTTATGTTAGTGTAATTGGAACATCCTGTATTTAATATTCAGTTAAGGGTAAAATAAATATAGTTGGTTAGTTGATCATTAGGTTAATACATAGTTCGACTTTCGACGGATCAAGTAATTTGTACCGACATCAAGCAAAACATCAGGGTTAGGGGTATCAGTAAATTTTAAATGAACCCGGCACGCCCCGTCAATCAAAGCCTCGTATAAATTAGCTCGTGTCCGCAGCCGACTGGACGTATACTTTTTTGATGAGGGCTCACTGCGCCTGGCAGTGAACGATTAATCTTCTGGCCGTTATTTTGCCTGTTGCTAATGGCAGCAGTATAAGGTAGAAACTAAATATAGTTAACTAGCTGTTGTTCACGACTTCGCCCACGTGAAATTAATAATTGTCAAAAATATAACCTGTGTTACTCAGCGATGACGTAGCTTTTTAATGGTGAAAGAATTTTTGAAATCGGCCCATTAGTTTCTGAGTTATTTCAATACATACAAAAATACAATTCTTTCCTCTTTATAAAATATTATACTAATAAGTATAGAGTATACTCTATACTATTTCTCATCTCTTCATCTATAGATAAAGTACTTTGTGGTTGGACAAACATAGACTAGCTGACGCTCGTGACTCCGTACGCGTTGAATTAAAAAAAAACTAAGTATGTAGCCTGTGTTTTTCCAGACTATGTGCTACATCTGATCCAAGTTTCATCGACATCTGTTGTGTTTTTAATATAGGTAACATCCATCCATGCAAGCATCTATGTACATATATGTGATGAAGACTTTTGAAGCTATTAAAATGTGAACTCTGATTCATTCGTAACAAAAAACTTCTTGCTATAAACTGAATGTAAAAACTTATCTCTCATGATTAATGTCCACTTTCTAATGAACACAATTATACTTTTACTGTAAGTAAGAGGAATGCGACGAATAAATCACGTGAAAAGTGAAACCTTCGGCGCCGCGGAGTCTCGGCCAAGACAAAACAACGCTGCAAAACAGATCAATGACACAATTAAAGCGAGGACGTTTTAACGACATATTTTCCATCGATTAGTTTCCATTCTGCTGACCTACATTCAAGGTAATTGAATTATTAAACGTTTTCATTTTGTGGAGAAGTGTTCCACTTTAGTTAATTATTTGATGAAAGATTCTTTAAAGAATTATACGATGACCCGAGAAAAAAAGTTCAAAAAGATGTTCATTATTTCTTTGTTCTATACTAATATTATAAAGAGGAAAGATTTGCATTTTTGAATTTTTGTAGGTATTAAAATAACTCGAAAACTACTGGACATATTTAAAATTTTTTTCACGCAGACGAAGTTGCGAGCAACAGCTAGTACAAAATATTTCATTTACTAAAGCAATGAAAATTCGCAACGTTTATAAAAATAATGTTATAAACTCATAAAACAATTAACAACTTTGTCTAAATTTATTTTCCTATCAATATATTTCATAAATTTTAATTGAATTCAAGGTAACGCCGCTAAATTAAAACGTCACTTGCAATAAAGGACGGAATGCGGTGCAAAAAACGACGCGTGCGTGTGTTCTGTAAAGCATTTCCATTCACTCCGGGAAAACCGACGGCTCCAACATTTTGTCGCTCGATTCTAAGGGTATGGATACACTTGATTACCAATATTTTGAAAATAATAATTAGATGCTGGATTGAGAGTAACTTCCGCAGTAATATTCGCTGATCGTCAATGGACGTGTTATTATCAATTAATATTTTGAAATAAGTCGCTTCATCGATTGCCACAAATATATTTGTTCTACCGTCTTCATCTGATACTCTCCAGTATCTTTAACCAGAACACTGTTCCATAGGTTTATGTAATAAGCTCACTTGCTAGCTACTTATTATCTTTAGTGAAACACTACAAATTTATATGGCAATCAAGAATGTTTTTGTTATGAGCCAATAAATATCACAGTGTGTAACCATCCTTAGATATGTCGTTTTCGTGCACACACTGCGTGCAGTGTTGCCGACATTGTCATTGATTCGGCGCCAAAATTGATAACAACGGGGAATAATTTGAAACGTTTTTAGGTATTTTTGAATGCCACGTTCATTTTACGCTTTCCACAGTATGGTGTAAAAATTAATCGCCATAACTAGACGGTAAAATATCGATCTTTTATTATCCAGTAAGTTTTGTATATATCGTTTTTGTATCTTGGTGTACAGAAGTATGATCCCAAGCTAGGTATGTAATATAGAAATTAAAAGCAATGATTATAAATATCAAATACTAGCTTTTTCAAGCGACTCCGTCCGCGAGGAGTTTAAAAAAACAAAAGTAAGTAGGCTATGTGTTCTTCCAGACAATTCTTTATATTCTAAACATCCATTCATCTAAACATTAGAATTTATAGTATTAGTAAGATTTATTTATTACAGTTAACTTGGAATTTTCATAGCAGTTACATACTCATACAATATCCTATAGACCGTCAGTGGCGTAGCGGAAGTTTTGAGTGACACGTCGCCTGATAAACAGCCTCCGCGGCGCGCTTTGTTCTCCTTTGACATTTGTGTGTACCTCCTCCCTCCTCCCTCCACCCCCGCCCCTGTTTGTTGGCGTGTTCTACCACATCTGAAGTGATTTGTTGTTTATTAATATTTGAGTGTTGTGACTAGAACATAATCAAGATATTCGGCTTTCATATTATGATTTATTTATCGTAGAAAGTAGTTTTTAGGAGCCATTTGTGTTTTAGATATAAGTCAGTGTCTATTGATTTTACTTAATTTATTTGTCATATTTATTTCTAGATCTAAAGCGACTACTTATCAGGCATTTCAAAATTTAATCAATAGTGTACTGCGTGATGAACAACTAATTAAAAAATATCTACTGAACTAGTTTAAAGAAAAATACGTGAGATTTTGATTCTAATGTTAGTAGCATATGATATTTCTTTGCTACAAAAAAATCCGTCAAATTAAAGGTTTAAAAGGGAATTATTTCTCATGATTTTAAATTCCATCTATCAGTTATTAGAAAGAGATAAAATATGTGTTAAGCTTTTGCTATTATATTTGCTTATATAAAATAACTAGCTTTCGCCCGCAACTCCGTCCGCGTGTAATTGAAAAAAACAAAAGCGAATAGCCTATGTGTTCTTCCAGATTATCTTCTACATCTAAGCCAAATTTCATCGAAATCCGTTCAGCAGTTTAGGCTACAAACTATAACAAACATCCATCCATCCATCTAAACTTTCGCATTTATGATATTAGTATGATAAGCTGCGTCTCAGAGTTCCAAAGTCAGTTAGATTTAGAGCAAGAAAACAGAACAATAAACACATAGAATTTATAACATTATTAATATTATCGCAGTACACTCGTGTACATTTAAATAATACGCAAACAGAAGTCGTTTGCTCGTCTAGACGGCAATTTTTGGCAATGTCAAGGCTTCCATACATTTAGTACAGTCGTGTGAAATAGTTTTAGTTGTACAACGAGTTATTGATGTAATTACACATGCCTTTATAAATACAAGCAGACGATAAGAATAAAAAATACAATATATAGGGTTGAGAAAATAGTTTCCTTTTGTATTTGAGAGTTGAGTGCCAAATATTTTAAGCTAGAGACATTTGTTGTTTTGAGCATATAAATTGGTATATTTTTTAGGTTATGTGAACTCTTAATGTAAGTTACCGATGGGAGCAGACGTCACCAGCATACAGTAAAAATATTATCAGCGAGTGTACTTGTGAAAAATGTGCTTCTTTACTTAACCTTTACTCTATCAATATTGGTTCGAATCCAGATAACAAATCAAAATTGACGCACCAATATCGTTAATGCATTCGGATCCCACATTTATCTGTCCTGCAGTAAGTTTTTACATATTAAAATAAGCAGTTAAAAGAATCATTTATAGTACGAGCATCCTTGAATTCGCAACTAAGTGTCCGAAAGTACTATTATTACGGAGGTACATACTAATTGCAACACTTAGGGCCTGTCTCACCAAAATGTAGATTGTCTGATAACAATCCAACGTGTAAAATATGTGATGGAAATATCGGATTTTGTTCCCTTATCTGATAGTGACGTCATTTTTAAGCTATCTGAGTGTCTATCAGCCAGTGGTGGGACAGGCCCTTAAAGTCGTTAAGCGTTCACTAAATTTCACCTTTACTACAATTACACATAGAAAAAAAATATTTCACACTTAAAGATTAGCACTAATTCCAACAATAAAATAATTTAAAGATAATATTAAAAAGTTACAAACAACTTATAAAGTATTTTATCCACGAGTAATTCACACTGCTTTGTATTAAGAATAAAGAAAATTACAAACAATAAAAGAAATTGTTAGAAAAAGAAACTGGAACACGCTGTATAACAAAGCAAAGAACAATAACAACAGGAAACAATAACAAAGCAAATGCTAAATTTATTTTTATTACCTACAAGACTTTGTATACCGTTGTGCTTTGTACATCTATACTAATATTATAAAGAGGAAACATTTGTATTTTTGTATGTATTGTAATAACTCAAAAACTACTGCGCCGATTTTAAAAATTCTTTCACCGTTAGAAAGGTAATTTATCTGTGAGTAACTATATTTTTTAATTTCACGCGGACGAAGTCGCGAGCAACATCTAGTAGCTTAATAAAGTTCTTTAAAAGTGATATGAAACAAGTTTGTAAAAAAAAAAGATAAAAAAATATGTTTAATACAAAAAGTTGTAATTTCTAATCAATCAATAGTATAATATCATCATCAGTTTCAAATATTAATCCTGAGGTCTTATCATGAAAAATCGTGAGAACGTTTTCGTAACTTTCTCGATAAAATACACTGAGAAATCTCATACAAATTGTATCTCGACGTTATGAATACATTAATGAAACAGTCACACAAATATTCATGATAGACCCTCTGATGTGTGTTTTTTACTAAAAATCTCAGCAACAACGAAGCGATGTAAATTCACTTTGCAAAGCCATCGTGATTCTGGCGAGTTTACGAGCGCGGTATCTCACAGCTCGGGATAAAGCGGTCGGGTTTACATTAATTCTCTGATTACGTATTACAGTAAATTGAACGAGACTTTCTGCCGCTTTTTATAACGCGACTAAAAGAGACGCATCTTAATACGAGTTAAGGATTTAGTTGGTTATATGATTTAAAGGCATTAATATAATTTTACGTACATAAATAAAGTTCGAATTGAAATATCACAAATCTTTAATTTTCATTTACGGCAAATTTTTGTATATCATACTAATATTATAAATACGGAAGTTTAGATGGATGGATGATTGTTAGAGTTTGTAGCATAAACTGCTGAATGGATCTCGATGAAATTTGGCATAGATGTAGAGGATAGATTGGAAGAACACATAGACGACTTGATTTTGTTTCTTTTTTTAATGTCACGCAGACGGAGTCGCGGGTTAAAGCTAGTCATTGATTTTAACTACTTTTTGATGCAATTTGTATATTTTCGTATACTCTACGAATGTAATAAAGCATTAGAAGCATTGCAACCTTACTCTATAAACCGTCTAAATTGAGGAGATTGTAAAATTTAACAGCTATCGTAAATCCAGGTGATATTCGATTTGTGCGTGTTACGTCACAGGTCGTCTGATTCAAATCCTTCGCATATGATAAGGGGTGCGTTTTACAGCGTTTTATATTTTACGACAGCGATTCCATAAGGAACTTATGAACTTAGGGAGACGTTGCACAGACCTGTAAAATATGGCACACTGTACATATATAACAGTCTTCTACTGGTCTTTTAAATCTAACTAGTGTTCGCCCGCGACTCCGTTCGTGTGGAATGTAAAAAAAAAACAAAAGTAAGTAGTCTATATGTTCTTCCAGACTATGTTAGTCTACAAACTCTAAGAAACATCCATCCATCTAAACTTTCACATCTTACTAATATTATAAATGCGAAAGTTTAGATGGATGGATGTTTGTTAGAGTTTATAGCCTAAACGGCTGTACAGATCTCGATGAAATTTGGCATAGACGTAGAGGTTAGTCTGGAAGAACACATAGGCTACTCACTATAGTTTTTTTTAATTCCACGAGGACGGAGTCACAGGCGAAAGCTAGTTTATAATATTAACGAGATTTGAAGATGTATGTATGTACACACATTCTTTTCTCATTAATATATTTCTTGTATAATAACAGGTTACATGAATTTTTACATTTCAAAATTGCGATTCCCTAAATAAACTAATTTATCCTTGTATAAACATGATACACTATAATAGTAATAGTTTTAGCAAATACTACATAGGCAAAATAAATAATGAACAAACACAAAATAATTGATTACTCAAAACAAATCGGGTAACATTATCGAAATCGACCAATTTACCGATGTTACACCGCCTCCCTTAACCCTTCAGCGGCTACGGGGGAGGATAGCGGGGCGGGGGGTGCAGGGTACAGGGGGTTGTTTCCGGATGAGTGGTCGCGACCGTATGACCGTGGTATACTGGTTATTATTGGCCAAATTAAATGCTCTCCTATCAACGGATTAATGAATCCTTGATGACAATACTCACGTTTATATCTAATGTTATTGGATATCGTATTTAATTAAACTATTTTATTAATATTATTTATTAATAGCCGGTTTCCCAGTTACTTTTAAGTATATGCTACAGCCTTACAAATAAACGCGGTGTAAAGTTAAACTTAGGAATAAATTGAGTATAAGCAAAATTTGTACTAATAATTGCTTATACTCAGTGTATTCCTAAGTTTAACTATACCGCGTTAATTTGTAAGGCTGTTTAGTGTTTTGTGTGTAATAACATCACGAATCGCTTGTTTTTTTTATATATATAAGATAAGGGGGCAAACGAGCGACGGGAACACAGAGGTGGTGATGATAAAATAAGTGGAGACTTCAGAAACCCCAGCATAAATGTTTTATTTTTGTTTCAGGTAAAAACCAATTATGGCAAGCAAGGTTATTCGTAAGTAATTGTTATTAATGCAGATTAAATTATGTGTTAAATTGTTTCATTGTATTTTAGATAATTTGTATGTTTTATTAACAAATCTTTATCTCCCTGAAGATCCCTCTTCATAAAAAAAAGTTTTAATAAATTTATAAGGAACTAGATTAAAAAAAAATATGACACACCTCAAATTCTAAGGAGCTAAAGTAACTTTCACATAGTGAATTGTTTTTTTTAATCTGTTGAGTAGTTTCGGAGTTAACTGCAAATCATCAAATATTTTCTCTTTATAATATTAGTATAGATAATAAATAGATTTTATATTTCTCTATTATCAAATACTATTATATGTCCGTATCTCAAATCTCAATTTAATGGGATTACCTTTACTTAAAACTTTCAGAATCGTCACTCAATTGTCCCTTAAATTTGCAAGGCGATAGATTTAACGTGAGGCTTAACTTTGAATGGGGACTAATTCCTCGATATATCAAGAGACTATTTCATCGCTTTACTTCGTAGCGGTCGTTTGTAAACAAAGGGTAGAATCAGGTGCATCGCTAACTCAACACAAGTAATGAATCTATGATTTATTCATTAGACATTTAATTGAGATTTATTTAGTGTATTGTAATATTTATAATACAATATAATAATCTTATTTCTTACTAGCATTATAAATGCGAAAGTTTCGATAGATGGATAGGGTAGCCTTAAAATGCTGAATGGATCTCGATGAAATTTGGCATAGACGTAGAGGATAGTCTGGAAGAACACATAGGCTACTCACTATAGTTTTTTTTAATTCCACGAGGACGGAGTCACGGGCGAAAGCTAGTTTATTATATTAGTAAGATTAGTGAGATTTGAAGATGTATGTATGTATAAATATTTACACACATTCTTTTCTCATTCATGTATTTCTTGTAGAATAACTGGTTACATGAATCATTTTTTACATTTCTAAATTGCGATTCCCTAAATAAACTAATTTATCCTTGTATAAACATGATACTATAGTAATAGTTATAGCAAATACTACAGGCAAAATAAATAATGAACAAACACAAAATAATTGATTACTCAAAACAAATCGGGTAACATTATCGAAATCGACCAATTTACCGATGTTACACCGCCTCCCTTAACCCTTCACCGGTTACGGGGGTGGATAGCGGGGCGAAGGGTGCAGGTACAGGGGGTTGTTTCCGGATGAGTGGTCGCGACCGTATGACCGTGGTATACTGGTTATTATTGGCCAAATTAAACGCTCTCCTATCAACGGATTAATGAATCCTTGATGACAATACATACGTTTATATCTAATGTTATTGGATATCGTATTTAATTAAACTATTTTATTAATATTATTTATTAATAGCCGGTTTCCCAGTTACTTTTAAGTATATGCTACAGCCTTACAAATAAACGCGGTGTAAAGTTAAACTTAGGAATAAATTGAGTATAAGCAAAATTTGTACTAATAATTGCTTATACTCAGTGTATTCCTAAGTTTAACTATACCGCGTTAGTTTGTAAGGATGTTAGTGTTTTGGGTCCAATAACATCATGAAATGCGTTTCCGAACTACGTAACTATTTAACTCCATTGAAACTTAGCTTGGTAATGATGAAATAAGTGGAGACTTCAGAAACCCAGCATAAATGTTTTATTTTTGTTTCAGGTAAAAACCAAATTATGGCAAGCAAGGTTATTCGTAAGTAATTGTTATTAATGCAGATTAAATTATGTGTTAAATCGTTTCAATGTATTTTTAGATAATTTGTATGTTTTATTAACAAATCTTTATCTCCCTGAAGATCCCTCTTCATAAAAAAAAGTTTTAAAAAATTTATAAGGAACTAGATATAAAAAAATAGTAATAAATATGACCCACGTCACCTTCTAAGGAGCTAAAGTAACTTTCACATAGTGAATTGTTTTTTTTTGATCTGTTGAGTAGTTTCGGAGTTAACTGCGAACCATCAAATATTTTCTCTTTATAATATTAGTATAGATAATAAATAGATTTTATATT
This sequence comes from Papilio protenor, assembly GCA_029286645.1. NCBI lineage: Eukaryota > Metazoa > Arthropoda > Insecta > Lepidoptera > Papilionidae > Papilio > Papilio protenor. The sequence goes on from JAGSMZ010000022.1 coordinate 1,381,228, forward strand.
TCTCTATTATCAAATACTATTATATTGTATGTATCTCAAATCTCAATTTAATGGGATTACCTTTACTTAAAACTTTCAGAATCGTCACTCAATTGTCCCTTAAATTTGCAAGGCGATAGATTTAACGTGAGGCTTAACTTTGAATGGGGACTAATTCCTCAATATATCAAGAGACTATTTCTTCGCTTTACTTCGTAGCGGTCGTTTGTAAACAAAGGGTAGAATCAGGTGCATCGCTAACTCAACACAAGTAATGAATCTATGATTTATTCATTAGACATTTAATTGAGATTTATTTAGTGTATTGTAATATTTATAATACAAATATAATAAGCTTATTTCTTACTAGCATTATAAATGCGAAAGTTTCGATAGATGGATATTTGTAGCTTAAACTGCTGAATGGATCTCGATGAAATTTGGCGTATGTAGAGGATAGTCTGGAAGAACTTTATATGCTACTTTTTATACCAGGAAAACGGAGTCGCGGGTGAAAGTTAGTTTAGTTTAATTAATTGTGAATGCATAAAAAACCCAAAGATAAATTATTACTTTTAATTTTATAAAAATGAATACAGAATTCGCTTATATCATTTCATTTTAACCGACTTAATTTCTATCTTTGATTCCGTTTACAAAGATTTACTAAATTGAAAAGAAAATACCTGTAGATAAAATACTTTTTTAGTTGTAATAGAAATTCAAAAGATATTACTGACGTTGAAATATCTTAAAACTAATTTCCTGAGTTCCCACTCTCTTAAATTTAAACTCGGTCCATCATAATCGGCTAATGGTGATTGATTAAAATCTCCCCCATTCATTACATTGTCTATTAAGGTTCAACGAAATGTGTACATCAGTTTTACCTATTATTTTAAAGTCGATCATGATACATGACTGCTTCTCTATCGGCCAAATACGAAAACAAATGTCAAAGATTAATATTTTTTGATATAATTTGAACCCTACATATTTAAATGTATCAGTATTCTACCTATACACGTGTTGAAGTATACGTATATTTGCTTTTTCACGGTTAACATTGCTATAACTTAAATATATAGGTGGAACCGATCGGTCATCTTCAAAGTGTAACAAACACTAATTTGCGAGATGCTTAATCATTTAATACTGAATTTTGTTTTATTACACTCACCATATCATGAAAAAAAAAACATATTTTTGTCTACTCACAGCTCTTATATTAATGCAGTAAGGTTTCTTTTTCATCATACAAAAATGTATCCAGCGTAATGCGGAAGTGGTATGCGTAGCCACGGGCACCTTCATCACCCGTTATCGCCGCAACCCCGGTCAGGCAGCCCTATCACACATAAGTTGATAAAATCACGATGTACTGCAACATGCGTGTTGAATTTCAACATATCTACAATACTGGGCTCCGTATCTTTTAAATAAAAAAAATAAAAAACAGATGGAAGTACTTTTTTGTTTTAATAAACAACAATCATTTAAAAATTCTCTTAAGCTTTGTTGAGTTTGTTGCCACGCCTTGTGATCGCTTCTTATTTGAATCCCATCTTTGTGCAAATTCTTTTATACAAACCTATAAGCCTTTGAAATCAAAATATCTATGTGTATGATGACAATATAAAACAAAGAAAAAGCATCCGAGCAAAACTGTTCTGTCGACTAGCAGACTGAACTGGCAATAAACAAAAGTTTACTGTGTCACTATTGACAACTACTAAAGGTCATTTGAAGGGGAAAAGTCAAAGGTAATCGCCTTTTGTCTGTAAATTCTTTTATTCAATCAAACACAAAAAATAGAACATAAATAGTATGACTATGTAGCCTTAAATCTACTATTTACTGTAAATTATCCCAAATATTAATCATCTTTGATATCCAATCCAGGAAAGGCTTAACACAGGATAAGGAATGTTCAAAGATTAACTGCAATTGACGTCAGACCATATGATTTTTGCGTAAGAAGGAAAAGTAACGGAAATCTAAGACGTCTATCTCCGATTGTATCGATGCGGATAAATTATCATTCGAGATAAATAAATCATATTCTTGATACTTTAGATCGATTCAGTTAATATCAGTACACGGTAGCGAGTTCACGTTATCATAATGACTGCGGCCATTAGTTTCGACACACAAAATGAACAAACGATACGTAGAAGAATTAAAAACAGTGTTAAAAATACATGCAGTGAAAAAACTGTGAAGAAGAGATTACCAATAACAAGATGGCTCCCAAAATATAATGGTACACTTCTAATTCAAGATATAATAGCAGGCATCACAGTCGGCTTGACTGCCATACCTCAAGGGATCGCTTATGCCGTTGTCGCTGGTCTCTCACCAGAGTATGGATTGTATTCCGGCTTAATGGGAGGTTTTGTTTATTTGTTTTTTGGAAGCTGTAAAGATGTAACTGTTGGACCCACGGCTGTTTTATCCACAATGACAGCGAAATATGTTGCGAATTATTCTGCAGATTTTGCAGTGCTAGCAGCGTTTCTCACTGGTGTGGTGTCATTCGCAATGGGCGTTTTAAATTTAGGATTTCTAGTAGAATTTATTTCAATGCCGGTGATAAGTGGATTCACAACGTCTGCGGCGATGCAAATTGCAGCTGCACAGTTGAAATCTCTGTTCGGTCTCAGTGGATCATCTGGAAATTATTTCGCTGAATCAATATATAATTTTATTCGCAATATCAAAACGGCCAAGCTTTGGGATCCGGTGCTCGGATTTTCTACTATACTAATTCTTTTAATTTTGAAAAAACTAGGAAACGGATGTGGCCGAAATGATAATTTACAAAAACAGCTTCGATGGTTCGCGTCTTTGGCTCGTAATGCCATTGTTGTTATATTAGGAATTATTGTGGCGTATATCTTAAAAGTGACTACGTTCAGCGAGCCGTTGATTTTGATTGGAGACATTGGAAGTGGACTACCAAAGGTCCGGCCTCCGCCGTTCAGCACTGTTGTCGGAAATGAAACATATAGTTTTGGAGACATGACTAGAGTTATGGGGCCAGAATCCATAGTGTTACCACTCGTTGCCATTTTAGAATCCGTCGCTATAGCAAAAGCATTTGCTGGTGGTGTACGAGTTGATGCAACACAAGAAATGATAGCCCTTGGACTTTGTAACATGGTAGGATCTTTTGTAAGAAGCATGCCTGTTACGGGATCTTTCACGCGTACGGCTCTGAACCATGCTTCAGGAGTACAGACACCCGCTGGTGGCATCTTCACAGGTTTGCTGATTATTTTAGCTTTAAGTTTACTAACGTCGACATTTTATTACATACCTAAAGCATCTTTAGCTGGACTTATAATCACGGCAATGTTTTCTATGATTGATTACACGATGTTCCCTAGATTATGGAAGTCTAGTAAAAGGGAATTGTTTGTTATTACTTCTACGATATTAGTTTGCTTGTGCGTTGGATTAGAATATGGAATCGTGACTGGGATAGTTGTTGATGCAGCCATGTTATTATACTCAAATGCTAGACCTTTCCTAAATATTGAAACCATAACTGGGGAAAAGGGAGATTTAGTTATATTACCACTTTCTGAGAAACTGTCGTACTGTGCAGCGGAATATGTGAGGAGTACAATATTAAAAGCATCTCAAACAGCAGTTTTAGATTCAATTATTGTAATTGATGGTACAAACTTAAGGCATATGGACTCAACAGTGGCGTCTAACCTTGTTTCAGTTGTTAAAGATTTAGAGAAAAAAACATGTAAAGTAATATTTTTAAATTTCAATTCAGATATTAAAAAGATGTGTTTAGATTTAAATCCAAAGTTTAGTAATAAGTTTATTACGGCTTCTAATGCTATCGATGTTTTAGATGTAAGTACAAGAAATGCCTGATCTCTTATTTATTGACAAAATATAAGGATTGTGTAGTAAAAAATATGAAAGAGGGATTGGTAAACAAGAAACGCATGCCTCTAGTTCATGTGTATGGTTGTATTGTTGTTCATTTCTTTTATTGCATTATATTTCGTGTTAAGATATAATGTTGACAGATGTCTAATAAATTGTAATCTTATCTTACAACAGGTATTACATCAATAGATACTGAAATTTGGCCATTGACAAAATGAGATGAGTAGATTATCATTTCCTTTTGTATTGTAGTTTAATATCTGATGATTCATTATTAAGTAAGCATTTTTATATGGTACATTATTGTAGTGGTGAGCCTCTTCATCTTCGCACAAATGGGTCGCCCGGTGTAATACCACGACCACACAGAAGACAGGCGAGAAGTGGGAGCAATTCCGCGTTTCGTTTGATAAGTGAGGTGCCGGAGGCCCAACTTTAGTAGATTTTCCTTCCCGCCCCCTTTTTCTTATATGACTAGGATGAGAAGGGAACGTGGACTTGACGCTGGAGGAGACGCATAGAAAGGGGAAATATTCTCTTTATGTGCGTTTTCTCCTCCGTCGATTAAAAATAGGCAACGCATCAGCTATTGCGAATGTCTATGGCCAGCGATCACTTCGCCATTTTTGCGGATTTATTGGCCGCTTGCTCGTTTGCCACCTTATGATATAAAAAAATATCCTGTACGACTAAAATATTATACCAAGAAAAATTAAAAAGTTATCTATATTCATTTGTTTTATTTGTAATTATGTAAGCGGTTTGCTGTTTTCGAGTTTAATTGAATACTTTAATTTTGTATTTAACAGTCGAAAGACGCTTAAAAGACCACAAATTCGAGCTAATCTTATCACTAGCCCCTCAATATTTCCGAAGCCTCGTTGAACGCGTCAAAGAGGGGTGTCATTGAGTTTTGGTGAAATTTATTAACGTGATTCAGCATTTTCTGGAGGTGGCAGATTTATGTTGTTATCGAATCAGCTAAACGCGCACCGCGTAGATTGTCGATTGAATGACGGTGACATTTCTTTTACGAACCGATAAAAATCCCTTGCACCGATAAAGAGGATATATGTCTACATGGTTTTTTTTATTTATAATCCACGTCGAGGAGCTACAGACAGTTTGTCGTGCGAAAATGATAAAATATAAATTTTATTGCTACTTGTTAATTATATGCTAGTGTTTATAGATTTGCATTGATAATGAATGTTTTGGATATACGATATATTTAAAACCAATATCCCTTTAGTAAGACTAAAATTAAAAACATTTAATTAGAAATCCTAAATTTGATAGTTTAAAATTGTTTACTGGTAAAACATCCTGTTAATTCTTCCATATTTACCTATATACATTTGAGTTGAACAGAAACAAGGCGCATACCCCGGGTGTACTCAAGCTATACATTTTGATAAAGCGTCTGCATTAGTTCCGGCCCGCCTGCAACAACCATGTTGTTAATCTCGGCTGCCGTCGGCACGCACTTTTGAAATTCAACGCCAAAATATCACGAGATTTCATTCGATTTTATACAACGTTTACTATTAAATATAAAAAAATCTTAATATACTGATACTAAGGAAAGGTGAATTAAGTTAATACAGGAATTGTTTGTGACAAATTTGTGTTGGTTAAATGAGTTATTAGATAGAATAGATATTTGAATTTTCTTGCCTACATTTGGAGCAGATTTTATAAAAAACTTACGGCTACTTTTAGGTTATATGTTGTTACTTTTAGCTTGTGATAATGTCTTCTTAGAAATATGACAGTAACAGGAAATCCCCTATAACTTATTCATTTTTTTAACTTTATCTGACACACGCGAAGGGATGGCAATGACACGTCAAATCATGTGGAAATAATGGTTGAATGAACGCTCCGATGTAGCTCATATACCAGTTTAACCTGGCATACCCTGTCCCCCGCAGACCTTGCGAATTCCAGGACTAAATGGTCTGCCTCCTGTCTTTCAGCAGGTCGTTATACTCTGGTCGGTGAGGATGTGGAGGCGCCTCCCCGGTACTTTTTGTGTAGAATCTGAAGCTGAATGGAGAATAGTTTCCAGATGATTAACTTCGGGCGTTATGTACTGATTTGTTGCAAGGAAATATGTCGTCTGTAAAAATCGTTTTATCATGAAATATTGAAGCTTGATATTGTGTTTAATATTTCGACGTTGATTGAGGACAATGTCGGTTAAAGTATTGAGATTTGAAGACGGTTTTCGAGTTCAATTTTCTTTTAACGTTGTAGAATGAAAAATTTAAGAACTTATAAAAACACTAACAGCGCTGAATAAACTGAATATAAGAAAATTTTTTACAATTTTTGCTAATAGGTACTCAGTTTATTCCTAAATTTAAATTTATACCGCGTTTATTTTTAAGGCTGTAAGTATATACTAAATTAGATACTTTTTAATTACTACAATATCTAGTCCATATCGTAGTTGAATCACAAAAGTTATGTTTATTATATTAGAGCAAAGGTGAAGGAACTAATCGATACGATAAATTAGTCTGCCAAAGAACTCGCGTAAATCTAACGTTATCCATTAATTCATAACTTAATGCACGCCCTCTATCTGCAATCATTAATCTCTGTTTAACATTAAACGGCTGTAAAATCGCAGTTATTTCAACAACAAATACCACAAATCTATCATAAGCATTTCTGCAACTTCGTATTTTTAATTTAAACCGTAGTCTCATATCCATAAAGTTGAATATCGAATGTTTAGTAATAAATTTAGGTATGAAACTTTGAAAATTATTCTCCCAAATTTGACATGCGATTTCAATATACTTATTGCATTTGCCATTAAGTCGAGAATCGCATGTTTCGAGTGGAAGCGAATTTGTCCCTTTAGGGTCACCTGTCCCTCGTCAAGTGAGTTCTGTAACAGGCAGTCGTAATGAAATACCTCGCAAATGAGTCGTACATAGGTTGCCAATAGCAACCTTTCACGTCATTCATTTGTTCAACGGCAGGAGTAAGCAAATCTAGAAATCTGAAACTTTGCCAATACACAAAGCACCCGGCTCGGGTCGAATTAACAGCTTGTGTACAGCGTGTTGTTTTATGTTTTATTCTCTACACATTTTTAATATATACATCTTTGCAAATGTAACTTAATTTTTTACTAAGTTAATCGATAAACACTTTAAATTAGAGAATTATTATTAAATACAATCTTAAGAAGTTAACGATTATAACAAAGTTATCGAATACTCATACGTGACAATGCTGATAACGGACGACCTTTAAACAAGGAATTTAATTTTTCCCATCTATCGAACATCCAAAGTATAATTGCGTCTAAGTCTAGACCAGACCTGAGATAGGAATGTTAAACAAGGGTCCCGTAGGCATGAACATGTCCATTATACGTGCAGACGGGCAACGGCCGGGCTTTCACTGTATTCTATACAACATGCGAGGGGATTTTTTAATATAGAATAATATTAATACGTACCCCATTATTGCTGTCTTTGAGTGTACAACAGAAAACTTATGGAGTTTACAAGATATGTGCAGACAGATTATCTTAATTTCATCGTTCTTTGTACAGCCAGTTATTCTTTAGTTGAATACTACAAGACCTTGCAATATGAGTAAAGGACTATAGTAATAATAGGCTTATGTTGCTTATTAACAAATATCGACATTACAGGCATAAAGTTAAGGTTCAATTTCTATTGTCATCAATGTTCATAATTTAGTTTGATTTTTCTTAATTGTTATAACAATGTTAAAAACTACAGTTTAGTCATAAGCCGTTTGTTTTTTTTTTTTCGTTGATTATTTATATAAACAAAATCTACAAGGGCTTCGAGTATAATCATAATTTTGTGTTTAAGTTTATATGCTCCATAAGCATGTATAGTAACATTTGTGAGGCATAAAAACCATTCAAACTGTTTATCTCCATATCCAAACAAACCCTCGGAAAACCATAAAAAACATCATAAAATTTCCATTACTATCCGTCCCGGCAAACGGGCGGTTGCCTCCTTGTCAAAGGTTAAAAATGGACGCATAATTTATAAAAAAAAACACCACAGCGAGAAAACAAAGGCGAATATTAATAGCGGTTGTTTATGTTGTTCATTTATATTTAGGATCGATCGCGATTTGGTGTTGTGACAGATTTTGTTACGACAACCGGAATCTCAACGTGAGACTGAGTCGTATCTCAAAAACACTATTTGCATCTCTCTTATCCAGTACTTCATAAACGAGGTTTAGGCTAAGCTCCATCTGCGCTCGGCCACCTCAAGCCCGGTGAATCTGTAAATGCCTCTTCAAGGCAAACAGTGACAATTCAGTCAAAAAAAAAAATCTTATCCAGTGTTAAAGGAGACAACAATAATATTTAACTACATATGGCAATTGAAACTGATAAATAAGAAGCTGAGAGAATTGATTAAAGCGCCATCTAGTAGAGCATAGCTAACAATAATTTAATAATCTGCTAAAATGTGTTGGATAATAATTTAAATTTTTACATCCATGGGCACTCTGTACAAAGACGTAAAACATCATAGCGCGTTTAATATTCACGACATTAGTAGGGAAATTGAGTGTGGGCAGCAAAAAGGCATTTTTGCGTAAATGTGCCAAAATCGAATAGGCCTTATGGTAAAGCAGTATCCTTAATGGTGTTGTGGAGACATAAAACATCACTTACTGTTTTATTAATATTAAAAAAGCTACTTATGCTTTGACTATATGAAGATGGTGTTGTATGTATGTATGTATCCATATCCATCCACACTTAAACTTATCCTTAATAGTTATAACTTACTAATATTATAAAGAGGCAAGATTTGTATTTTTGGATACTTGTTTGTATTGAAATAACTCAAAAACTACCGGGCTCTCCAAAAATCCTGTACCACTAAAAGCCTACGTTATCAGTGAGTAACATAGCAAATTTTTTTAACATTTACTAATTTCACCCGGACGAAGTCGCTAGTAATAGCTAGTGTAATAGTCACAAAAATGCATACAAATAATTATCAAATTAACATCGTAAAGCATACATAACGGAATATTTGTAATAAAGCCAATGAGGCCACCTTTTCGACTGTTTTCGCGAATTGGTTTACATCATACTAATATAAACGCGAAAGTTTAGATTGATGGATGTTTGTTAGAGTTTGTAGGCTAAACGGCTGAACGGATTTTGATGAAATTTGGTATAGATGTAGAGGATAGTCTGGAAGAACACATAAGCTACTCAATTTTTTTTTAATTCTACGCGGACGGATTCGCGGGCGAAAGCTATCTTTACATAAAACCAAATTCCGTCCGTCACTGTACACGACTGTAGGGGCTGTGGTTCAGAATGGAACACTTTATGACCGCTAACTCCATTACTAGATTTGGCAACTATTGTACCGCTCAGAACAGCTCCAATTGTATTATTCTATTGTAAGGACGTGGCCACGAGTACGTGCTTTTAGGGTATGGCAAAAACCCAGTGTTGTTAACTCGGAATTCGTAACTTTAAATAAAAAAAATAGTAGGTTTACTGAGATGAATGGATTGCATAAAAGGTGACATGATCAAAAAGGAAGTGATGACTGAGATGACGCATGATAGAGTTATGTGGAGGACAAAAACCTGTTGCGCCGACCCTACGGGAGTAGGATAAGGAGATGATGATGATGATGATGATGATGATGATGATGATGATGAGTTTTACTGGTAAATTAATAGATGTTTCTAAGCTTAATCTTCCCGTAGTATAAAATTTCAGATTGGTTTATAGGCATTTTAAATTCCGTACAAACCAGTAGTCTTTATTTCTATTTAATTAATACAAAATTGTTTTCATTAGTAACTATTTGTTGTTATTGTTTTGTGCCACTAATTGGAATTTAGTGAGACTCCCGGGAACATGTCAAGTTGGGACGGATATTTGAAACCCTTGGAATTATCGCGACCCCTACCATGTGTTTATGAAAAAATATTTTACCACTAGCTGTTGCCCGCGACTTCGTCCACGCAATATTAAGATAAAAAAGTAGCCCGTCTATGTCAGCTACCCTTCAGGGAAAGTCTGGTCGAAGCGACCCAGACGTTTCAGAGATTACCCGGAACAAACGCGGCTTGCGGACAGACAAAAAAAAATTAGAATACGATTTTCGTTATCAGCAACGCAAATACATCATCTTCCCGAAATCTGGAATTTTTCTTTTGATATTATAAACAGACACTCAATTTTATTATATGTACATATAGAATTTCATGTGGCGTGTTTCGTGCTATATGTATAATAGCTGTTTCACGCGACTTTGTCAGCGCAGCATCATCATCATCATCATCTCCCCTGCCTTATCCTACTCCCGTAGGGTCGGCGCACCAGGTTTTCGTCCTCCAAAGCACTCTATCATCCGTCATCTCAGTCATCACTCCCTTCTTGATCATGTCACCTTTCACGCAATCCATCCATCTCTTTCTAGGTCTACCTCTACCGGTGTACCCCTCCACATTCATAACTAACGTCCGTCTTGTTACATGCGATTCATTCCTTCTCATAACATGCCCATACCACTCTAACCTTTTACTCCTTATTTTCTCAACCACTGGGGCTACTCTCAAACTTCCTCTAATATACTCATTTCGTATCTTATCCAATCGTGTTACCCCACACATCCATCTTAACATTCGCATTTCCGCCACATGTATTCTCCTTTCATCCGTCCCTTTTACTGCCCAACATTCAGATCCATACATCATGACAGGTCTTATGACGGTCTTTGTCAGCGCAGCATTAAAAGAAAAAATAGACACGAAGTACATAATTAAATTGGCAAAATTTGAATAAAAAGATAACCGCCTGCTTCACCGGTTGCCAACAGTCTTCAGCTATAAATCATCCAAAACCACCAAAAACTAACTTAAGCGAGCAACAGCGGTAGAGCCCGTTTTAACAACTTCGTACGGATGGGCCGGCTCGCCCGGTGCAATACCACGACCACTCAGAAGACAGGCGTGAAGTGGGAGCAATTCCGCGTTTCGTCAGATAAGTGTCATGCCAGAGGCCCAACTTTAGTCCCTTTTCCTTCTCACCCTTTTTCTTATAAGAAAAGGATGGAAGGAAAAGTGGATTTGACGGTGGAGGAGACGCATAGGAAGGGGAAATATTCTGTTTATACCTGCTTCCACTTGCATTCACCTGCAAATCAGATATAATTACCAGAAACCACCTTAATTGAATAGGATCACCCTAATAATACCTGCTTCCACCAGGTCTTATCCTCAGTCACCCGTATTAACGTGCTCCCACTTGCATTCACTAACAAAACGGGTACAACTACCAGAAACCACTTTAAACATACAGGATCTCCTTGCAATAATTTATATCCACCTGCACTTAACCTACAACTTCCTGAACCTGAGGTGAACCACCTGTTACTACCTTCAAGCACCTACTAACATTTGCAACTCCCTTAATCCACCAGAATCTAACTGCAAACGCCTGACACCATCTGCAGTCTCTTGTAGTGACATGTAACCTTTTTTTCTGCAACCACTCGCAACCACATAGTCCATGTGTTACTCCAGACTATATTTTAATACTATTCAAAATCTCAATTAGATAAGTCAAGGCATTGCGGAATTATCGAGTAAACATTAAAAACAAAATTAATGTATCCCACGGGAACCGTAACTATTTCCAGGATAAAAAGTAGCCTATGTGTTCTTCCAGATTATGCTCTACATCAGTGACGAATTTCATGGGGATCCGTTAAGCCGTTTAGGCTACAAACTCTAACAAACATCCATCCATAGATCTAAACTTTTTAAAAAAGTTTAAAATTTGTAGTATTTAAGTATGAATTATGATTGCCCACGACTTCGTCCGCGTGGAGTTTAAAGTTCAAAACTTACGTTCGCCCTTTTTTTCATTCTATTACCTAAAGTATTATCTTAGTAGTAATCTACGTAATGGACTACTACGGTGAAGGAAAACATCATGATGCCACCTTCACATATCGGAGAAGAAATTCAAAGATACATGTGTGAAGTCCACCAACCCGCAGTGGGTCAGTGTGGTTGACTATACGTAATAACAGAAATCAATCAGTCAATCAATCATCAAACAGAAATCTATTGATGAAAGATTCCAAATTTCTAAGCCCGGTAGTTTGTGAGCTGATTTTTCGGTTACCCTTATTGTTTGTGTTCGCGATATCTTCTAAACTATTTGTCCAATTTAAATACTGTAAATGACAATTTTGTTCTACATTAAATTCTCCTGACAACGAAGGCATTTATTTGGATAAGGATTAATACTGAAACCAATAAAACAACGACGCAAATAGCATGCGATTTTTAATTCATTTTGTAAACAAAAAAGTGGTTATTGTAAGAAAACCGTTAAAGATAGATATATGCTATCGCGGACTTTTCTGTAGAACTTTTTAAGATCTACATTTCTTTCATACATCATTTTTTTATACCTCTAACGGTTTAGGCAGCGTAAGCCGAGAAAAGATAAAGTTTAGTAATTTTTTAACGCCGGCGTCCAGAAACACGCTGTTTATTAGTAGTTCCTAAACATTAGTAACAATAAAATATAGCCTATGTTACTCACAGATAAATTACCTTTCTGATGGTGAAAGAATTTTTAAAATCGGCCCAGTGGTTTTTAAGTTATTTCAATACATACAAAAATACAAAAATACAAAAATACAAAGTTTTCCTCTTTATAATATTAGTATAGATAGATAAATATTTTTAAGTCAACTAAAGGTAGAGGAAGTAAGTGAGAATACAACCTTAAAAGTGCCTCTATCGACTATACTTAGAAATCACTTTTAAAAATATATCTTTTTAACACCCTTTTAGAATTCAAAATGAGGTGTAATATAAGTAATAGTTATGTTGTACAATATTAAGATAAACTAAAACTAGTTCTACAGATAAATGTAGCTTACAATTTACAACTTATATTTTATAACAGTTTACTCGAATCATTCTCGACTGTATCGACTTGTTTTCGAGAACCGATAGTAAGAGCGATGTCACATCAAGGAGGCGACGTCGCTCCGAGTGACAGTGTAAATTGAACCCACTTTGCATCACGCGCCGCGAGAGGATGCAAGACGAGTCGTAAGATAATATCCAGGTATGAGGACGCGTTAATGATTCCATGCGTTATTATGTCTGTTGTCGCTATCCGCTAAAGTATGAAAATATTTAGTATCATTACCTTCTTCACAACAGATAAGATATATTAATAAGCACATGACAAATAATATAGTTACAATAAGTTTGTGCTTAAATTAAACTATTCTCTTATGTCTTAAGTCCCCGTCTAGGCACCAAAACAATATTAAAAATTATTTTGCTAATTTTCAGAACGAAGCAAGTTATTTTTCGTAACCGCTCACTTGTAGGCAATTTTCGCTATTTCTACATGCCAATTTAGCCAGTCCATCTCCCTAGCTCCCCGTGCAGTAAGTCAAGCTGGTTGATGGATGCCGGGGTTTACTGCCGCCGGTAATGAGGCCGGTAATCGCGCCCTGTTTTATCTGGCGAATGCTTGACGGATGCGGGAACGCTGTGCCCAAGTTTACGAGGCCAGTTTGCTAAGATTAAGTGTTCGATGTGCGATAGATGCCTTATCTTTACGCTCGTTAAAGTTTTTCTTTTCGGTCTACATATTTGTATAAAGTTACATATTATTAATGTACCTTGAATAAGAATCGAATAAACGAATGAATTGAATAGGGTTTTCGGTCGAGGTGTTTAAGCTATTGTACAAAATTGGACACATTCTGGTACATTTATACGTTAGTGAATGATTTACAATACTAGACTAGCTTCTTATTACGTTAATTACTCTTGCATATTTATTAAACACTAGCTTTCGCCCGCTATTCCGTCCGCGTGAAAAAAATAAGTAGCCTACGTGTTCTTCTAGGCTATCCTCTACATCTATGTTAAGTTTCATCCAGATCCGTTCAGCCGTTTAAGGTACGAACTCTAACAAACATCCATCTAAACTTTCGCATCCATCCAACATCCATCTAAACTATTAATAAATGAATCAAATTGAACCCTACATACATTACTAATGTAAATTTCTTAAGATGCATACGTTTTTATGAGTAAACAAAAGACATCCTGATTATAATCACACGTTCTTCGTTTCTCAAGACTGTCTTTGTTGTTGACGTCACAGCGAGATATTACACCTGTGTAATGGAAACCGACAACGCTGTGATGAAAGCGTCGGAGCGTACATTTCGCACGTCTTGTGATGACAAAGGTGTCTTTAGGTAATCAAAATACTTGAAGAAAATACGTCATACATTTTCGTAGTCTCTTCTAAATCTTAGGGTTCTAGATGCAATTATATTTTTGGAATAGCTAGGTTTACTGTCAAATTATAGTCTATACTTAATATTATAAATAGGAAAGATATGTATTTTTGTATGTGTTGAAATAACTCAATAACTACTGGACCGATATCAATAGTTCTTTCGCCATTGAAAAGCTACCTGTGAGGCAGTTTTTATTTCCACGTGGATGAAGTCGCGAGCAACAGCTAGTATAAATTATAATGGTTTCTTTATAAGAAAATAAGGATAAAGTGTTAACATGTTTTTGTACAGATATAATAGCAAACTTACTATAATTATAAATGCGAAAGTTTAGATGGATAGGTGTTTGTTGGAGTCCTAAATAGCTGATCAGATCTCGATGAAATTTGAACACGTAGGCTACTTAATTTTTTTTAATTCTACGCGGAGGGAGTCGCGGGTGAAAGCTAGTCAGTCATAAATATTTTAATGTAGGAGAAAAAATATCATTAGAGAAAAGTTAAAATCTTACAATAAACTTTTGCGAACGACAGTGAATTTTTATTACGTCTCACTCAATAAAAATGTTTGGTAGATTTCTTTATTCAAAGTAACTTTAAATTAGCGATGTGAAATGAAAGTTTGATACAACAAGACTTAGGCAAAGTACCGTCTAGACTGAGAGAAAGACCTAGAAGGGGGAGCCAAGGTTGTTACGCTCCGCGCGTCGGGAATCTTAATTTTATATTTCATGTTCACCCCTAATTGTTCAAATGTATTTTAAATAAAACTTGTAGTATTCAGAGCCAATTCTTTAAGATCACTGAGTAAAAAGGGCACATTTTACTACGCAATTAAAGTTTCACCTTATTTACTAAGATAATCGTAGTTAAAAATTTAGTTTATTAAAATAAACTCTCAGATAACACTTCCTACATTTAGAAAGACAATCTTCCACGTAGGTATGTATTACTAAATACATCTTAATTGCCCATTCACAAGAAAGCAGGAAAGACAGGGAAAACAACATACACTGCTCAACACTTTTTTAAGTACACTTGTTTACATGACATCCTTTTAAAAGTGTACAGCAAACAAATCTTAAGACTTAGGTAAAATACCTTTTGTTCATAAAAGAAAAAAGAAAGAAGTTCAAAGAAGAAGTCGTCAAAGACATTATGTCTCAATTAACTCTATGTGTAGCTATAAATTTATTTATTTATCATACTAATACCTTACTTTTCTTATTGTCTTAGTAATATTATAAATGAGTTTCTTTGATGGATGGATGTTTGTTGGAGTATACCATCTAAGCGGCTGAACGGATCTCGATTCAATTTGGCATATATGTAGAACATAGTCTGTCTGTTAGCATAACAAGTTTTGTTTTGCGGATATAAGCTAGTAAATTATAAATAACATTACTTTCGTTTAAGTGAAGAAGCTCATGTCAGAATGTTACTTTGTTACGGTGTTGTCCGCGACGCGGTGGTCCCACGCTTGTCTTGTCTATTTTCGTCTATTTTCATCGCTTTGCCCACAGCTGCCGTCCTAATTACATCACGGCCATTCATAAAACTTATGTAATCATAATAATTTAATGTCATCCGTTTTGTTTGTTACGCATAATTACCATATGGTTATATTCATCGATTAAAATATTGTCGCAATTATAAAAGACGCTCGTCTATTGTTTATTTAACAAAACTTTAATCACTGTAATTATTTTTACCGTCTATTTAAATCTCTTTTACCTAAGGTTTTAGCTTTTACAGAAATACTGTTTACAAATCAAATCAAATGGAGTATTCGAATTTACAACCTAAACGTACTTTTAAAAACCTTTGACTAAACTATCGCACAACATTTGTGCGATTGTCGATTGTTTCGTAGACAATTCAACTGTTTAGTTGCACTAATAAAAATTTAATAATGTGCGCACCTCAATATGAGCTAATAGGAATCAAAGATTGACTAAACAGTTATGCGATAGTTTAGTCAAAGGTGTGCCCGCGCTTTTAAACAGTGTTTTTATTAACAATCTAGTAGAGACAAAAAAGTTACTAACATATTCTCGTAGTTATGTATGAAAACTCGTATGTATCTATCAGTTGCTTCCTTTGTGGTAAAGGAAGACTGATTGCTCGATGGGCCCAGCAATATTCTTTCTCCCTCTTTCATTTTATAGTGTCATTAAAAAAACACTTAAGCTAAAAGTGATCGTAAAGCTTATATGGATAATGTCCGGACTCTACAAACAATTGCGGACATTACAACGTGAATGACTAAAAAAGACAATTAGGATAGAACGATTGCTAAAGGATTCCATCTAAGAAATAAAAAAAATATGGCTGACAAATATCAGGGACCTTTAAAACTTTTTTATAATTCGTTAAAAATCGTTATCCAATCGATTATTTAGTGCAACGTTCTATTATGTTATCGCAAAACCGTAATAATTTACCCCTCTTAGGGATACAACAAAGAGGCCAAATACAGCGCCCTCCGTGTACCGAAAATAAGGGTGAGTGTAGACCCGGCAACGTCAGTGCGAGGTCGGCCGCCGAACTGAACGGACGTGTGTTCGGTCGATCGAACGATAAACGTACGGCTTACGGACACACGAATTTCGTAAAACATTCTATTCTCGCAAGTGACCATAAGACTGTTAGTGTTAGTGACTTAACAATTACTACCTCGTGTTTATATTAAAAAGAAAAAGAAAACTTGTGTTTTCATCCAGAGGACTGATAAGGAGTAAAAATTATTTTGTATCAGTTTTTCAAGGTGATTTTTTGTATTATACTTTTATTTTATTTATTAATGTTAAGTTTATTGTTTGCGTTAGTTTATTAATAGTTGCCACATATACGAGTGGAATGAATTCCCGCATGGAGTGAAATAATAAATTCGTTCGTAGTAATGAAAGATTCACTTTCGGTCGGTTGATTGCCCGCACAAATATTAATTAAGGATATGTGATGGATGAATATTAAAACAACGTTTTAAAACTAGATATGAATGGTCTACGAATTTTTTATTTTGATCAGCAAAAATTTACAGTTGATTTTATAATGGTTATTGCAAAGATAATAATTATAGTTTAGAAATAATACAGATTATTTTCTGACTTAATGTATACCTAGCTTAGTATATTCGTAGCTTTAGTTACTTATTATGTCTCATTACTTAAGAAAAATCTATACTAAAAATTAAATCAAATATTAAATTAAACAAAAACTGTGCTCTACAAGATGTAATCTATACATCAGTACTATCTGTTGGTGTTCACAACCCTTCGTTTTGGGCCATTTAAAACTACCCCATATCGATCTCTAGGTTTACAACCAGATGGTAAAGTATTTTTAAAATCAGTCGATGTTAGTAATTTGAATCTGGTTAATTTAATATCATGAGACATACATTGTTACTGGATACAAATATATTACAAAATTGTTTTTTCTATTACAATTATTCAGAAATATTCCACTAATGATAGTTTCAAATTCCTTACTTTTTATATTCGAAATCCAACCCCACATTAGAACGCAAAACCGCTATTACGCGTACAGTTAACAAAACAAATGCAATCCTGTGCCATGAGTCACTTGTTTTACTAACCCTATAGATTATTAGATAGACATGCTAATTACAAATATAATTCATGTTGCTACATTGTTAAGATAAGGTCGATTGGACGCGGATTTGAATGCGTTGTTCATGTTTTATTCGAGCTCTTTATGGTAATTTGTATCGGCTGTGGAAGTCTAGATTTGCAAAACAGGTCAAGTATTGTTTTGTTATTCAGTTTATGAAATTTTTATATAACTTTATTAGTTGAAAGATATTCAAGGAACGTATTGAGTAGGTCTCACGACATGAATTTATGATATGAAGTTAAGTTTTTTTAAAGATAAGATTGTACTGATTTACTTCATATTTCCAATAGTGACAAACGTAGATTTTAACCAGTGTTTTGTATGTTTATTTTTATACTGGACACTTTTACAAAATTGGACATTTTATACTAAAGTTAAATAAAAAAATATTCATCAATGGCCAGACAGTTTTATTCGGAAATTTAAGAGTTTAATTAATTGTTGAAAAAATTGATTCGGTCGTGCGATTTGAAAGTCAAATGCGTCCATTGATACGGTCCTTTTGATTCACGTTCGAGTTCCCCCACGCGTTAAGGGTGAGCTTACATTGTACTGAAAAGCGTTTTGTAGTTTAAAAAAAATGTTCAAAATGTTGTACTAAAACCTTGATATCCAGGTCTCGTATATCATTTTTTCACAAAATATTCGTATGATACGTAACTGATAAGTTATTATGACTAAGAAGGTCCAATATTTAGTGCGTAAATTAAAGCAAATTTCGATTTCTCATTTGTGCATAAATATTCAAAATCGGTTATTTACAGTAAAATCTATACCTAACCTAACCCATACCTACAAATAGAATCAAATATATTTGTAACATGGAAAATTTTCCCTTTTAGACTGTTTTTTAACTTGCGGTAGTTCGTTGATCTAAGGCCCGGACTTGAGACTTTAAATGCTAGGATGCTTGAGAAAGAAAGCTTTCGTAGTCGAAGTAACTGAGTAAAGTTTCCTTACTCTAAGTTATTCTTTATAAATATTTCAATCGAGTCAAGTTGTAAAATGCGGAGCGGCGACGACTATAAAAAGAAGCAATTAAAAAAGCTAACGATCGACGGTTTAAGATTGAAAAAGTTTAATATTCACACCATGTTCTTAATAAATAAGTAATTGTTCTACAAATTAACTAATAATTTTTTTTATTTGACAAATATAAAGTGAATTTTCAAATTATTTTACCATTTAATATGTTTAAACACAATCAATGGTGTATTATTTACATTGTAATCAGATTAAATAATTTTTTTTTAATAAATAGAAAATGGAAAGAATACGAAAAATACCTGCAAAATTTTCTAGCTTGATTTACGTTGGTGTATACTGAAGCGATTACCACTAAAGTCGCTACCTAAGTGTAGGTAGGTTCTGAATGGCGCAAGATCGTCTGCTTTGCCCTTTTTAGGACGGTTTCGTAAAGCGCTAAATGAATTACATGCGAAGCGAATTTGTGATCTTTTCAACGTTTATGTGGACTTTAAGTATGTTACATAACCACGGTATATAAGTTGCTTAGTTTTGGTTAATTTTGATTTTATTTGAGTTATTTTTTGTTTTCTTTTTTTTACAAAAAAAAATTATTGTATATTTCCAGCACTTCGTGAATTGACTGTGACCAAGTGATTTAGACTAAGTAACTGTGTTCATTATAATTAAGAATAATGCTGTGATTGTGAAAGGAAAACCGCAACTAGTGCTCTTAAAGTGTGCCAAATATTTGATCAAACATTTGTTAAACTGAACCAATGTGTATTATGAGTTATGTATTAAAATAGGAGTCGTTTGAGGGACTCATTAATGGCTACGGATGGGCACCAACCTATCTAAATTGAACAAGACCAGGGTCTCCGGTGTTAATCATGTTAGTATATTTAGTGTTAATCCGCATGCTATGCCTTTTTTCGAAATTTGAAATCACGCCTTTATTTTGATTTGATGAGAGCAGTATTTGTAGTTGATTTTGAAATTAACTTTTCATTTGCAGTTGTTTTTTAATGTTATTAAAGATAGAGTTAAGAATTATTTCTGTAGATAGAATTGTACATTTATTCTTAAGTTGATTTGATGAATCGCTTTTTACTTAGCTTATTTATTTAATTTAAACCGTATTTAAATATTGGTTCACTTCTTGAAGTAGATTTTAATATTGTGCGTCAAAAAAACTTTAAAAATTTAAAACTTCAAAGCAAAATTCTATTCAAGAAATATGTTTTCATTTTATTGCGAGACTTTCCGCATACACGTACATACTAAAGTAGAATTTCTTTGTTAGAAATAACTTGTAAATCAATGTACGTTGTGAAGAATGTTTTATTTTCTCTTTTATGTAGTAAAGATAACACTTCGGTAATCTTTAGGTCGGAATATACCGTTTCCATTAACAAAATATCTTTCAAAGTTATGTTACGATGTCGGACATAAATAGCTTGGTATGTGAACTGTTTGAACTTAATGTTTATGTTATGTTGGTCGGTTGCAGTTATTTCAGAATACAATTAGGTGAGTGAACTAATAAAATCATTGATTTTAGTTATAATAAAATGGAGACTGTTGAAAACGGTAGGTTGAAGTATCAATAGTACAACGAGTAGCTTAGCTCAAAATATATTTTATTAATGTTAATATGCTTAAGCTTTTCGCAAATATTTTGCTTATCACAATGCCCAGTTTTAGAGCCCACAGTTGATTTTTTAATACTATATTTATGAAACCTAATTAAGTTGATTTTCAAAGCCTACGATTTTATTCTTAATGTCTTACATAAACATTCCTTTAGTTTAGATTTTTCCTATTATATTAAAACTGATTTAAGGAACCCAGTGGATAAAAATCAAAACTATGAAAAGTTTAAAGTTCAAAACTTTTTAAAATTAGTCAGTCATTGAGCGGTATTTACATCTGGCGGCACAATCGATCGTGATTACTCATAGAGCTCTCCCCTAGCGCTATCAGCCCCTTTGTTGACAGCCCTATGGGTAAAAAGGGCTCCATACGTAATGTACCTACGATTCGGTAAAACAAAATAACATTCACTATAGCCGAAAGATCGGACATTCGTGAACATATAAACAGTTACTTGATTCGACCATGATATTCGTCTATCTAAAAAAAAACTTTTTAAGTAGAGATCAGCTTAATTTAGTGTATATTCATAATGTTACGTAAACTACAGTAAAATCGACACACATTTTACATGTAAATAATGCAACGAAATATAATTACAATAAACAATTGTAAGAGAGCGGGTGTGTCGTAAGCCGAATCAGCCTAAGAAAAACAACACAGGTGCAAAAACAGTCGTTTATTGGTTTTTCATACCAACGAGAATGGTCTGCGCGCGGACCCCAGGTTGGGAACCACACGCAGTTACAAAAAATGTTAGAACATATCGATGCCGTCATAGAAAAAAAAAAAAAAAAGTACAGCAGCGGCTATCTTGCCGGATAGGCCGTCACTACCGCAAGCAACCTAATCCAGCTACACTACTGTGCAAGTTCTGAGTAAAATTAGTCACAGGACAGCAAGCTAATATACTCAGAATCGCGTCGTAGGAACTAACTTGAGAAGACAATATTTGTTATCCCTTTTGGTTTCTTCTCTTCTTCTCTCTTCTCTAATTTGCGTAATGTACATAAAAATGACTTAAGCTAAGGCGCATGCAAAACAACATCGTGCTTGAAAATACAGGTGGCGCCATCTATTATATGTACGTTAAACTACTGGTCTCCAGTGAATGTTTGTTACACAATGTAATTTAAAAGCAACGTCGTTATTACGATTAACGTAATTTCTCCGGGAATCCTTACAACCTCGGGAGAATTACAGGACATAAAACGGGGAAATGTCAAAACATTGCTGTAGAAAGCCAGTGTCATCCCCCGCGCACATTATGGCACCCATAACTCAGTTAGCTGCGTCCTGCGAACTGAACAAGCTAATCGTGTTGCTGTAATGGTAAAAATGGCGACAGATGGTCGCTTCTAGTTATTATTGTTATTTGCTAACTTCCTTGTTAGCACACACATAATGTAACATTGCGCACATGTTCACTTTTATTTGTAAATCAGTTGAAAAATCTTACTAGATTAGACAGACCAGTCCACCTAAAGTGGCTTTCGGTTAGCGATATAGCTAGTAGATTCAACAAAATGTATAGGGATATAGAAATGATCACGTGACTTATCGAAAATTATTGTCAGGTCTATACATTTTTTTTTAATTTCCGACCAGCGATATCGCAAATCGAATGTTACTTTGTCTGCAGGTAGGCGTACTTAGTTTTAACTTAATTTGCAGTAAATATAAATCTGTAATTTCTTTATTACTTTACCATATTGTTACAAAGGTAAGTACTGATTTTGGAACCTATAAAATGTTTCGTATTTTTGATTCGATTCAATTCGAGTTCGTTACATCTGTAAAAAAATATGCTAAAGAATGACAAACTTCTGTCATTATCAATGTATTTTAATAAATACTCTTTGCGTATCCATCTTGTATGGGTTTGATAAAATTTTTAATTCCCCGAAATTCCCCCTCGCGATCACGGTGTCTCACAAAAGCAACGCAACGCGCTGCAATCGTTCATCATCGGTGCACTTCGGTAAATGAGTCCGTGATCGCAGATCGTAGATCATATCATCACTTTTCGACATCATCAATCAAACGAGACGTATTAACGCCCTTTTTGAGATCATATTAAAGTTTTCATATTTTATAGATTTCTTCACTTAAGACGACTTTAGCTACTTTGCTCTCAAAGTCGTAGCAATTTAATTTTCCCAAAATTTCAATCAAGATGGTCGATAACCCTGTGAAGATTTTACTTTCGTAATATCAACTTCACTGTTATTAAATTCATATTTATCAATAAAAGATACAAAAGGCGACTGCAAAATACATTTTTTAAATTCAATATAGATTCAAGCAGAGAATGTCTTTATTTTACTCTGTCTATGCTGTTTATTTCCTTTTATAATTTAATAACAAACTGCGGCGTTTTAAATGAAGTGTACTTTTTGTTATATTTGTTTCTCCAATTCTCTGCAGTTGTAGCGTAACAAGATAAAATGGCGTCGCGGCGGCCGGCGTTGGATCTCGTCGGCGTCGGCGGAGCAGCCGCGACTACTTCCGGCACAGAGATTCAATATCCGATCTTATACTAAATTTACCATCCCTCGATTTAACACCCCTTACTTTTGTACGACTAGATTTAAACAGATATTCTCCACACTTATTTTGATGTTTTCGATGATGGATAAAATTTTAAAAACAATTTTCATTCAAAAAAAATACAGAAAATATTTACGAGTTTTGCCAACCCTACTCCATAGAAATATCGCATGCTGCATCTAATTGGTAATTGCAAGCGCGCCGCGGCGAGATCAAAGCACTTCGCGTCCAATAAAATGTCACGAACTATCAGGGCCGTCGCTCGCAGATTACACACGTCAAATGAATTTAATTGCATTAGCCTATTGCTTTATAAGTGACTCAGCAACCAATTAGTGGGACGCTTAGCGGATGAACAATGCAGATTAGAAATATTGATTAGTAGCCAACTACTTGATCGTTTAACGTTTATTAAACTGAAACGGGTAATAGAAGTAGCACTGATTTCTTACACTAAAGATTATCAATTGCTAAAGAAATGGAAGGCATCTTATGCAGGAAATAATAAGAGCATGCGCACTCCTTGGACTAAACTATCGCACAACTACTTAGTCACGCTTTGATTCTTATGAACTTATATGGAGGTGCGTTTACTACTAGATTTTTAATTGTGCAACTAAACAGTTGAGGCTGCGAAACAATAGACAATCGTACAACTATTGTGCGATAATAAAGGTGTGTGCCCGCTCTAAGTGTTGTTTGAGGTGACTTATAAAAATCATACTTAGTTTTCCAAAAGTAACTTTATACACGTTAGTTATGTCTCCGTTCGGTACATTGCACCGCGATCGAAAGCCGTATTGACTGACCGGCCGACTGGCCGCTCTATGCATCATGTATAAACCGATGAATTGCATTCGAACAAACGGAAGGGGTGCTTTTACCTCGCCGCTGCAAATATTGATTTATTGTGTTACATTTATTGCGTGGCTTTCCGTTTCATTCAGTTACAGAAGAAACGTGCAGGGGAATGTGTATTTCCATATATTGATTGCCTGATTCTCTTGGTTTTATAGGTTATTGCCAATAGTTAACCGAAGTGAACTTAGTAAGAGGAAAGATTTAATTGTTCGCATCGAATAGACTTCGAAACTACTGAATCGCTTTCAAAAATTCTTTCGCCATTAAAAGCTACGTTATTAGTGAATAACATAGGCTATGTTTTTTATTATTTTTTTAATTCCACGAGGGCCTAGTCCCGAGCATCAGCTATAGTAAATAAAATTATGTAAGGATAAGACTTCTGAATAGGTTTATGAGCAGTGAAATAGATTGTTAGAATATTGTGATGTCTAAATTGAATAAAGAGATTTCTCTGGTATTTGTAATCAAATAAAACGACACGAGTGTCACTCAACGTTCCCCTTACGGTCAATAACAATACAATCTTGTAACAATGCCGTTACTGAAACAAACGGAAAAAACAAGCTTGACGCCATTTCGATGTCCAGTATGGTGCGCTTTTTATTTAATTCCGTAAATCCACCCTTGTTGCTGTGGGGTAGAATACGCTGATCTAATTTATAGACGGATAGCGGAAAATACGATATATCGACACAGAATTATTACTATCTGTAAATATTATATATTGGTGGCGTCTAAATTAAATTAAAAAAATATTAATACAAACATTTTTAGTGAATATTTGTGAGTAACGAAAATTTCTTGAAAATGTTTTATATCAAATACATACTTGAATAATTTTAAAGTTTTCTTAGATTAAATAGTAAAATAACTACTTTTATCATACATTAGACTATGTCAAGCTTACTATAGATATAAAGTACTTCGTTCGATTTTTCTTTTTGTAATAACAATCTTGCATGTTGTGTAAGATACTCGCTTCTCTTATGACTTATCTTAATATCGAAACACCAAGAAAATCAATACTTGACAACTGTCAACTCCAACTGTTGATTTGTCAATTATCTAATTAGATTTACGGTTTTTGTTATTGCTTTTGTTTTGATGTAATCCAAAAGCAAAAACATTAAAACAGAACTCAATATTAAAAACAAATTACGTTTCCCTTTCTTGCGAAATTAATTTGTTCTTTGTCCAAATTTCACTGAAGTGTTGTTTGTTGAATTAAAAAATACCTACTGATAATTTCGTACTATATTTTTATGTGTTCGTTTGTCTTAATAGTATGATTTTAATACTAGTCTATGACAATATTATTTTGTGTTTAAATTAACTAATTGAAAAAAACAGTTAATTTAATAGTTGTTTATTAATTCTATGTTACGTGTCTTTGATTCAATAATTATTACTTACTAGCTTTCGCCTGCGACTTCGTCCGCGTGGAATTAAAAAAAAACAAAAGTAAGTACCCTATGTGTTCTTCCAGAATGTCCTCTACATCTCTACCAAATTTGATAGAAATCTGTTCAGCCGTTTAGGCTACAAACTCTAACAAACATCCATCCATCCATCTAAACCTTCGCATTTGTAATATTAATAAATTCAATTTATAAACTTTACATTGATTTGCTTTTTAAATTGGGGTCATAACTTCCAAGTTATTTACCATAAAAACTAAGTTAAATATAAGTGAACTGCTTATTACAACGCCGGTAAATAAGTACTTCAGAATAAAACTTTTCCGAGTCGCCAAATAGTTTTCTTTCACTTCCCTTCGCGACTTCCACAGCCTTATTTCACTCCCATTTCGTTTGAACTTGCTTACTTTGCACTTTTTATGTTCTCCGAGGAAAATAACGTTATATTTTCTTTTAATAGCTCTTTAGTTGTGCGGAACTGGAATAAGAATTTTATTATTTAAAAATGTGCTTGTTATTTACGCTAAGAGAACGTTTTTTTTTTAACCTTTACATTGTCTTTGTTGTGACTTCTTTGTGTTTACTATCTTTCTATTCGTTATCACGTTATATTACGACATTTCAATAAATAAGTGATACATAAGCTATTTGAGGTTAATGTGTTTTAATAATTTACAGCCAAATATTGAAACGAAAACACGTCGTTATTGCCGCTTACAATCTGACAGGCGTCGAAATTTTAATGGAATTGGAAGTTTTAGAGTGGCCTTATGATTTAAGGCACTGTTACATACTTAAATGTCGTTTGACTATTCAGACCCGCACATTTGTATATGTTTTACTTGTCCGTGTTAAGTAAATTATCGTTTATTTCACTCCAAGTATTATTTTACCTTTAGGTTACTTGTATAATTGATAAAATTTGAACTGAAAATTTGAATTGAATCTGAACGGATCTCAATGAAATTTGGCATAAATGTAGAGGATAGTCTGGAAGGACACATATGCTACTTGGTTTTCTTTTTTAATACCACGCGGACGGAGTCGCGGGCGAAAGATAGTTGTTACATAAATATAAAATCTGTTCAATTCAATTGCCAATATATCTGTGTGATATTAAAGAGAACATGCAAAACTATCTGTCCGTCAGTCCGTGCATTAAATAGATATATTGGTGACAGTTTTATGGACATTCGTTGCGTCGGATCGCCGCAGCGGGGCGCTGTACATCTATTTTCATTATCGCACGCGCCGCGTAAGATGAAAGGGTTGTTGCGAGGGCTTTTTTTCGATACCAATACGTCTATATTTCAACGGCAATAAATCGGAAATTCCCCTTAATAAATCAGCTGTTTCTGCTTTAACTACAAAACACGAATATTAATCTTCGTACATGAAATATCTGTACATTTTATGTTGTCTATACTAATATTATAAAGAGGAAACATTTGTATTTTTGTATTTTCGTATGTATTGAAATAACTCAAAAACTACTAGGCCGATTTTAAAAATTCTTTCACCGTTAGAAAGGTAATTTATCTGTGAGTAACATAGACTATATATTTTAATTTCACGCGGGCGAAGTCGCGAGCAACAGCTAGTATAAAATACAAAAAATTGTATCTCAAATTGTATAACTGACAATATCCCTTTAAAGTTAGATTCACGCTAGGAGTTTCACGTTGGTTTTGATATAAATCATCAATTAGTTGTATAAAATCTAAACAGAGGGCGCTGTCGGCGCGATCGGATGACTCGTTAAAAACAACCAGCGGACCGTGGTGGCGTGGCCGGGCTTGTGGAAATCTCCACGTCCCTTGTTTTAGACGAACTCGAACTGGATTATGTAACGATAGCAAATTAATATACGCTTCAGTACTTTGAATATTTAACAGTAACATATATCAGAAATTATATTCAAATAAGATTGGTGGTGTATCCACACAAATATATTATTAATGAAAATAAATTCCGTTTTAATGGATTTTTTTTATCGAATCACACGTTCGTAGGACAACTGCATAATATTGCATTGGTTCAGGATAATAAGTTGATAATGATGTTTTTTTCAAATTACGAATGATGACGTTACTTTAAAAATTGCTTTGTACAAAATTTATCTATGAACTTCTGTTACACAATGAATTGAATACGCTACTAAAACTATTTGGCACAAGCTGCCAAATTGCAAGAGAATCTACAATTGCCTCACTACGTCTGCGACTTGTGTAATGGTGTGCCATAAAACAAAACTTTACAAGACACGGAAACTGCATTATGCAACTGCACTGGGAATAACCACCAATTATGTTGACTAGTATTTCATATTTAGAACTTTACTAATTTTCGCCCGCGACTCTATCCGCGTGAAATTAAAAAAAAAATTGGCTATATATTCTTCCAGACTATCCTCTACGTTTATGACAAACTAGCTGTCGCCCGCGACTCCGTCCGCGTGGAATTAAAAAAAAAACAAAAGTGAGTAGCCTATATGTTCTTCCAGACTATCCTCTACATCTGTACCAAATTTCATCGATTTCCGTTCAGCCGTTTAATCTACAAACACCAACAAAAATACATCCATCTAAACTTTCACATTTATAATATTAGTAAGATTACGTGTTACATTTAACTGTCCAACATTATTTTTTTTTGTTGTCTGTACTCGACAGGATTATAACCCTCTGGACTTGGGCGTCTTAGTGAGTAGTGTTTTTCCCGACCTCTTCCCCACTAAGTCTGTGGGTATTCAAGTAAGAAGGGATTTCTTACGCAAAGAAAGTGCTTTAAGTTTTTGGGTATTGAATAATATATGATTCTGGGCTTAGCAGTTTTTTCATTTTTCAATTATCATCATGTAAACTATCGTCTGATGAAAAGTCTGTAGCCTGACAATTAGGTTAATTTCACAGATTATAAAAATAAATAATATTGATTCGTCTCTGGTAACATTTCATTATGGTTCAACACACATTAATACATCAAAGGACCGTTACCATTCGAAGGCCAGGGCCTTAATTTAACGATAATTGGTCCTTCGTTGATCCAATGAAGGGCTCTACTACGTTCTGAGATGCGGTTTGCCCGTTAGTCCGTGTAATTTGCAATTCGGTTACATGATTTAATAATTCACTTCAGTAATTCTAATTAATGATTGTTATCATAGAATATCCTTATTAAAAACGCTAGCTTGTAATGTGAATCGAGATTATATCGAACTGGTTAATATTGTTAACTTATGTTGTTTGTATTTTTAAATGTAATTATTAAGTTGATTCATAAATGTTAAGAGCGGGCACACATTTGACTAAACTAAACAATCGACAATCGCACAACTGTTGTCTATTGTCGATTGTTTCGCAGCCAATTCAACTGTTTATTAGCACAACTAAAAATCGCGTAATGTACACACCTCCATATAAGCTTAGAGGAATCAAAACGAGAATAAACAGTTCTGTGATAGTTTGTTAAAAGACGTGCGGGCGCTCTTAAAGGTCTTTCTTTAACAAGATATGTTTTTCAAGTATACTTTCGACAAGTCACCTAAGGCTTCTTACAGATTTACACTATACAGTATCGTCTTATATTAGATTAAAGTAAGCAGATTAGGTAACCGGGGGTCACTGGTTCGATTCCGAACATACATAATTGTTTATTGAATTATTTATAGCAATAATCCTTGGCAGGGAATCTGAAAGCTTTATTATATCAATGATGTTTTCGTGAGGGTGTACGCATGACTCACGTTTTTTTTTGGGGTAGACAGGATTAGAGATACGTGGTGATTTAATTGGAGATTCGATCTGTTTGCCAGCTGCCGTTTTAGGGGTGTTTTGTATGCCTTGCCTGGTATTGATTTATTTTTTCCACTTTTCATATTAAATATAATAAATAAAATCAAAAATCCAGTATTCGGTACAGCACAAGTCTTCAATTGACAGTAATCATACAAAATAACTTAATCAAACCCAATTCGATGTTAAACGTATAGAAAAATATGTAAATTCGTTTCGTTGACATTGAACGCAATAAACGCAGCTAAGCGCCCCTGCAACTAATTTGCTGGCAAAAAAGCAGGCGCGTGCCAGTCACGTGACATCGTTTCGACCAATCGCAAGTCATTGTTTGGGCAGTGACGTCATCACAGGGAATGATTGAATGTGAACTAAGATCTAGTCTTGTGTGTTCGTAATTTTTATTATAAAACTAATACATAATTTATATTTTGTTACTTAAATAATATTACTTCATACATTAGAAAATCGATGCTTAAAATCGATGCGATATCGAAACAGTTTTGAAAAGCATACTTTTAACATTTCGTTCGAAAACCTAAAAATGGTTCACTTTGTTAGAATATATTTGTATTTGGATTTATTAAATAATTTAAATTTGAAATTTCTCCCTCGGAAACAAGGGTTAAGATCGGGGTTGATTTGCGATATTTGTCAAATATTTACATACACTATTTATTTGTGTACCCGCCCCCTGTACAAAGCGCCCTTTGCACCCTCATTTTAATACCTAACGCCTAAGCAAACTCCGATAGTACCTAAGTACAGGGAAGTTGTCAATAAGGGATGTTTGTCAAAGAATTAGGAGGGTGTAGGGTAGCCTGAGAAAATTTGCGGTTGACGTTTTACAAGAAAGAAAAACATCCACAAGTTTTAGTCAAACAAATGATCATCGCTAACTAAAAACATCGTCAAAATTCTTCAAAACTCAACAACTAACAACATCTAGAAATCTTAATATATGACACTTTGAGACTTTTGTAGTAAATACAACCAATAATCTCACAACCAGAGTTCTCAAGTGTAACAATAAGAATTTTAAATTAAGCATAAAAGAATCAAACCGTTATTTTAAAGCTGATGTATCGGTTTGTTTATTAAAATAGCGATTTATCTCTTTTTTTCACGAGGAAATGAGGCGATCAGTCAACGTCGTGTCCGCTCTAAGTCGGCCCCTACTCGCTGACATCTCACAGATATTTTTAACGTCTTAATATATTTTTGTTGTAACGTTGGGACTTATTATGAAAATTAAATATGCTTAATTATGTAACCATAGATCATATTGGGTGGCATAGAGTTTTAGATTAAAATAGTCGAATGAAAATAAAACATTTTATAGTTTTCAGTGCAACAGAGTGATTGTGTATTTCTAATAATCACAGTTGTTTGTTCACATTTTCACATTCTTTGGAAAACAATATGTAACTTGAAATGTATACAAGAAAATAACTTCAAATTGCAATACGCGAGAGAAAAGCAAATGCAAAATAGAGGTCTTTATTTCTGAAAGATTAAACAACCGCATAGAGGCATCGTGTAGTTTTCTAAGCTTTAAAAATGTTTACTCGTAAGTTGAGTACATTTCCCAGTGAGACTGGTCTCTCTGATTGATCACCTGTGCAGAAATGAGCTCTTGACTGGTTGTTCCGTTTCGCAAAAGAGACGTATACATCGATACTGTAGTGACCTTTTTTTCTTTTTTACCGAGGAAGATAAAGCGATCCCACCTTAACTAGGTTGTTGATAAATTGTTGCTCAGAATTTTATTATAGTCCTATTTATTTTAAAATAGAAAGATACAATAATTTAATAACGTACAACGATGCCTTTATATTTTTTCTAATGTTGTTATATTGCAAAAAATAAAAAATTGTTATTCTTTTTCAGGGTTGTTTATAGCAAGAAATGTTTTTTTTTCTCTAATCAAACATTACATGCACGTTGTACACGTGTTTCTTTAGTGCCGTGCATTATAGAGTGAGATCAAATATTTACCCTGGTGGACGCAAGGGCGCGGCACACTCTCCTGTCACTTATGTCAACTTGACAGCTGACAAGTTGACAGGTGTGAGGAATTGGGCGTAATGTGACAGTCGTGAGGAGAAAGCTTATCGGTAGGAACGGTGTTCTGCGAATGTGTGAAAATTACTGGAAAAAGCTGTTTATGTGAGCGTAAAATGTCTTCGTTCGAGAATCTTAAGTTGTCATGTATCATACTAATACTAATATTATAAATGCGAAAGTTTAGATAGATGGATGTTTGATAGAGTTTGTAGCCTAGACGGCTAAGATTTCGATGAAATTTGGTATAGATGTAGAGGATAGTCTGAAAGAAGAACACAGAGGTTACTTACTTTTGTTTTTTTTTTAATTCCACGCGGACGGAGTCAAAAGTTTTTCGAATTAATCTCTAAAGTGCGTAAACAAGTCGAAGTAATGACGATGTAATACAAAGAAACAAGCTCTTCCCACCCTCTTTACAATAAAAGGCGCGACAAATCTCGACATTCGTACGTTAAGTGTTTGTTTAGTGCGTGTAACACATGACTATTTAAGAAACTATTATAATTTCCCAGTAAAATTCAAAATAGTACGGCCAGAGGAGGCGACCGCGTGCCGCGTCCTGGGACTATTTTAGAAAACTTAAGCTATGGACACATTGCAACAGTAGTAATTATGTTTTCTATTATAAATTTAAACAGATTTGCAAGTTTATACGAATATTAGCTGTTGCTCGCGACTTCATCCGCGTGAAATTAAAAAAAAAAAAAAAAAAAAAAAAAAAAAAAAAAAAAAAAAAAAAAAAAAAAAAAAAAAAAAAAAAAAAAAAAAAAAAAAAAAAAAAAAAAAAAAAAAAAAAAAAAAAAAAAAAAAAAAAAAAAAAAAAAAAAAAAAAAAAAAAAAAAAAAAAAAAAAAAAAAAAAAAAAAAAAAAAAAAAAAAAAAAAAAAAAAAAAAAAAAAAAAAAAAAAAAAAAAAAAAAAAAAAAAAAAAAAAAAAAAAAAAAAAAAAAAAAAAAAAAAAAAAAAAAAAAAAAAAAAAAAAAAAAAAAAAAAAAAAACTAAGTTGCCTATGTGTTCTTCTAGGCTATCCTCTACATCTATGCCAAATTTCATCGAGATCCGTTCAGTAGTTTAGGCTACAAACACTAACAAACATCCACCCATCCATCTAAACTATCGCATTTATAATATTAGTGTGAGTGTGATATAGTAGTCCTTTCTATTCTAGTCAAACCGTTTTTTATCACTATTACTTATCCTTGTTCAGATATATTTTAAGGACAAAATTAATTAGTAATTATAATCCTTTTCACGTTAAGCATAAGCTCTGCGGGTAATTAGGCTTTGTTTTAAAGAAGTCCAAATTTCGAGTCCAAGTTGAGTTGCACACCACCAGTGTGCCGAGACTGGACTGGAGGCGGCAAGATACGGCCAAGACTAATTTTCAATTAAAACTTCATCAAACTTCAGACTAGATACCGGAACTTAATCGTATGGTGTAAGTGATAAGCTGAAGCGTTTTTGCAACTTTATTGAATTAGTATTTTATTTATGTGCGGTTTTCTACTATCATTTGAGAACTATAATATTTTCGATAATCTTACTTCTTACTAATATTATAAATGCGAAAGTTTAGATGGATGGATGGATGTTTGTTAGAGTTTGTAGCCTAAACGGCTGAACGGATTTCGATGAAATTTGGCATAGATGTAGAAGATAGTCTGAAAGAAGAACACAGAGGCTACTTACTTTTGTTTTTTTTTTTTTTTTTTTTAATTCCACGCGGACGGAGTCGCGGGCGAAAGCTAGTAGTAAATAAAATGGACGTTGTCATTTGATGGTGAAAAAAGTTTATTCGCTATCCCTGTCTAGGGTAAGTAATAAAAAACCTTGCATAACTAAAGTCGATTTTAAAATATTTAAATATAGTTAGATGCTAATTATAAAATTATAATCCTTTTCACGTTAAGCAAAAGCTCTGCGGGTAATTAGGCTTTGTTTTAAAGAAGTCCAAATTTCGAGTCCAAGTTGAGTTGCACACCACCAGTGTGCCGAGACTGGACTGGAGACGGCAAGATACGGCCAAGACTAATTTTCAATTAAAACTTCATCAAACTTCAGACTAGATACCGGAACTTAATCGTATGGTGTAAGTGATAAGCTGAAGCGTTTTTGCAACTTTATTGAATTATTATTTTATTTATGTGCGGTTTTCTATTATCATTTGAGAACTATAATATTTTCGATAATCTTACTTCTTACTATCTTACTAATCTTACTAATTTTATCTTACTAATATTATAAATGCGAAAGTTTAGATGGATAGATGGATGTTTGTTAGAGTTTGTAGCTTAAACGGCTGAACGGATTTCGATGAAATTTGGCATAGATGTAGAAGATAGTCTGAAAGAACACATAGGCTACTTGCTTTTGTTTTTATTTATTCCGCGCGGACGGAGTCGCGGGCGAAAGCTAGTAGTAAATAAAATGGACGTTGTCATTTGATGGTGAAAAAAGTTTATTCGCTATCCCTGTCTAGGGTAAGTAATAAAAAACCTTGCATAACTAAAGTCGATATAAAATATTTAAATATAGTTAGATGCTAATTATAAATACACATTTTGTATAATAATGTTGAATAGAGATAGATTAAAAAATATAACCGTTGGTAGATTATAAATTAAACCAGTCTGTAAGATTGAATGTTCGCTAACCTTGCAAAAACTGCAGGTAGCCATCGCTACGGCTTTCGTATTAATTGTTTATTTTCAAATTAACTCAGGCCCAAGGATTGGACGGAAATTTGCCGCTTTAGCTGTATTAATTTCTACACGGTCAGCGTCTGGTAGAAATATGTAATCTGTTATATTTTAACTATTTTAAAGGAAAAGTTGCAGCGTTCGTTTAGTTTAAGGGAAGTACTGTCTTGTTAGCTTCTTTGTTGAGAAGAATAAGACCCCTTTTTTAATAAAGCTCGATTTAACTTTAGCTTCGATACGTCGGTGCATATGTTTTCTTATTAATACTGCGTGGTCCTTAAACAAAAATGAGACCACGAGATAATAATCATATTGGTTCAAATTAACTATAGGATAAGCGAATATAACAATATAACCTTTTACAAAGACGTTACCTGCGAGCTGCTAGAAGGGCTCTCCACACGTCCCCGGCAGTCGACAGTTTTGCAACGTATGATACAAGTGACGTCACAAGAGTCCTCCACCAAATTGGATTTTTATCCGATACAACGGTACAAAGCAACGCTTTACAGAAATACGCACTCTCTTTATTTTATTGGATTCTCGGATTTTTGAACTTTGTATTTTTAATCTGTGACAAATCAAGCAATTATTTACATTACTAGCTTTCGCCCGCGAATCCATCCGCGTGGAATTAAAAACCACAAAAGCAAGTAGCATATGTGTTCTTCCAGACTATGCTCTCGATCAATACCGAATTTCATCCAAATCCGTTCAGCCGTTTAGGCTACAAACTTTAATAAACATCCATCAATCTAATCGATTCATCGTCAGTTTTAATGCCTATTCCCTTTGACACTGCTACTGTCGCAACTTCCACGAACTTTCGTACTCATAGTTAATCATCATCATCCTTATTCTACTCCCGTAGGGTCGGCGCAGCAGGTTTTTGTCCTCCAAATAACTCTATCATACGCCATCTCAGTC
Organism: Papilio protenor; assembly: GCA_029286645.1. Lineage (NCBI taxonomy): Eukaryota > Metazoa > Arthropoda > Insecta > Lepidoptera > Papilionidae > Papilio > Papilio protenor. Next base: position 1,416,045 of record JAGSMZ010000022.1, read on the forward strand.
ATTACTCCCTTTTTGATCACATTGGGTAATAATTAGTTTACTAAGGGCTTGTTTTTTTCTCAGCGTGAGGGAGCGGCGCGCAGCGATGCGGAGCGCGAGAGGCGCGCGCGCGGCGACTGGGAGGCGCGGGCGCGCGGCGCCGAGGAAGATGCGGCGCGGCTCGCCGGCAAGCTGCACGCCGCACAACGAGAGATCGCCAGGTAAGGTTACCTCTGGTACAACACAAACATACCTAACAGTGTATGTTAGCCTTTGAGGAATAAATACAATCATAGAGTAGACAACTGCAGAGAGCGAAGAGTGCAGACAAAAAAGCCAAGTTTTTTTATTTAAAAATATTAGAAGATTTTTGTTAATTTACTAATATTTCCTTTAACCATTCCAACTAAGCTCTAGGCTTGTGCTAGGATATGGTATGGGATAGGCTTTCAAAGACTCTTTTAAGAAGAACACGGAAGAGAATAGCTTAAATTATATTGTGGCTAGAATGTCAATAAATTTCGTTTATTAGTTTAGTATCCTATACACAAACGGTTTGACAACGACAAGGTTTTATCGTATAAATAACTATAAAAGCATAAATCTCTTCAAAATCACTAGCTACAAAGCAAGGGCTATACAAGGCTCGTTAAAACTTCGCTGGAGTAATTACTTCATGTAATCAGTATTGGTAACTTAACTCCACGTCGGCGTAAAACACTGAAGCCGGCGCGATATCGAATATCATTCAACTACCGACACCGTATCGTTACGACATCGATACTAGGCGATAATCGAATGTTACGGCTCGATTTAATTTAATACCAACCATAAAATCACTATTCACAATAGACTTTAATCATCGCAATACATTGTTATCTGCGCTTTTTATTTGTCTTTTAAATTTAAATCTTTTATTGCTTTTAATAAATAAATTAACTCTTGAATTATTTTTTATTAATTACTAGATTTGCAAAGTCAAATATTATAAAATCTATTAACATGACGTTAAAAATTAAACACTACGCAATATAAGAGATTCCGGTCAATATTACATATAAATAATGTGGTATATTCACCCTTCAATGCAGCAGGGAATCTAACCGAAACCTACCGCACATTGAGTTGTACGTGACGGGAATTGTAATGGTGAGTTTGTAACGTAAGATAAAACGTACAACTAGTTTAATCTCTGGACAGAGGAATATTATTCAAAATTAAAGTATGAAATAGATGATTTAGAGCTTGCAGATATAAATCGTGTCATGGGAATAAAATGATAAGTACACTACTAAGGAGTAATTTGGCTTTTATCTATTTAATATTTCTTGTTACACTCTCTCACTGTTCTCTTTTAACAGAGGTGGAAAAGAAATTATACTATTCTTTTTGTTAAAAAATACTCGTGAGGCAAAATACAAAACACAATATTCCATTATTGAAAAGTCTTTCGAAATCGATACTGCAAACAGTACAAACAGAATTTCATTTGAAAACGACGGACACTGTGGCTTTTGCGAAAAACTGTATTATTTGCAGTAGAGGACTTAATAAAAAAAATGGACTGAACACTGGCACAAACAAATACATCGCAACCGTAAAAAAATGTTTATTGGACGAATCGGGAAGCGTTCTCCTAGTGTTCAAAGCTGGAGTGTTCGCGGCGAACAGGCGTGGTGTTTTTTCTACCGTAATAATCTCTTTATTGCGCCCTCGGAAATATTTTGACGAATAGAATTTATCCTCAGCATTGAGGCCGATGGGGATGCCCTCACAGATGTAGGAATTCCCATGCCACGTGATTGACACCGGATATCGTGTTAAACGGTTTTATTTCAATAATGATGTTGAGAGAAGCAACTCTTTTACGTTTGTTTAAATAATTATTTTATTTACTATATATTGTTGTATTCAGTGAGTATAGTTTAAAAAATCAATTAAAAGTATAGGATCTGAGCAAATTGGGTCGAAGGTACGCTTGAGTGCCGTAAATCTCGAAGTTAGCGAAAAGTTACGGCCCAGTGGCCAATCGGGAGGGCTTATCGGCGTGATGTCGATCGCTCGGAATCGAACCCGAGTTCGTTAATTATCAAGTCACTATCGCAACGAATCATTTTGATTTTAAAATTAAATAACCTCCAGTTTTCGCATTTACAAATTTGCAGTTTCGAGAGTTAAATTTAATTTATTTTAGGGAAATCTTTGTCGGTTACATCAAGTTGTTTGTTTGTCTAGAAAACAAGATAAAAACCAAACAAAAACATTACTTGTTCCCTTGTACGCAAATTTTAAAAGCAGAGAAGGAACATTACAAGAATCTTTACATGTATATGAATACTGTCATTACTTCGTTATCAAATGTTTATAGACATAGAAACTCTTATTCGATAGTAACTGTTATCGATTCTAGAACTATCGATTTCATATCGTACTCGACGTCTGCAAACATTCCACGTCGCATCATCAATATTCATAAAGACCCGACAAGAATCGATTCTTGGCTCCGATATCGTATATTTGTTAAATTAAACGATGTACAAATTAGATCAAGGGGCGACGCTGTTCTGATTTTTTATTGAGGAAACATGAATGCTGGGTTTAAACAGGGTTTTTAGTATAAACGGTTAGTAAAAGAAACGACTAACTTTTACATATTTAAATGTATATTTGAATATTATATACTAACAAGCTTTCGCCCGCGACTCCGTCCGTGTGGAATTGAAAAAAACAAAAGTGAATAGCCTATGTGTTCTTCCAGACTATCTTCTTTCATCGAAATCCATTCAGCTGTTTAGGCTACAAACTCTAACAAACATCCATCCATCCATCTAAACTTTCACATTTATAATATTAGTAAGATTTATCTAGTATGTTGAACGAGAATATTCTTTAAATATATAAACAGACCAAAGTTATATTTAACCATGAACTTGTACTAGCAGATCCCGACCTAATCCACGCTTAGCTATTTACGGGGCACCCTAAGTCGTAAAACTTATAAATAATAAACGGGTGGCAGTAAAAGTCGCGGTATGGGGTAGTACCGGGGATGGATATCTGTGTATTGCCTCACGAAATGTTTACTATAGGGTTGGTATATGATGGTGTAAAGTAAATCATAAGATATGAAACTGCTTTGGTTGGTTACCAATTTGAATACAACCATTTTTTAAATGTACATATTTATTTTTGGGGATTTTAATATTATATGTGATTTTTAAAGCCTTCTTCGTTGATATATGATAATAATTCAGTATTAAAACAAGAATAAACTATTCTTTCAGTTATTAAACTATAGACACGGACATTCTAACAAATAGATTGATGTTTTGTACAAAATTTAAACATTTAAAAACGTTACTAATATTCTAAATGCGAAAATTTAGATGGATGAGTAGTTATTAGAGTTTGTAGCATAAACTGCTGAACGGATCTCGATGATTTGGCATAGATGTAGAAGATAGTCTGGAAGAACACGTTGGCTACTTGCTTTTGTTTTTAATTCCACGCAGATAAATTCGCGGGCGAAAGCTAGTATGTTAATAAATAGTAAAACAAAAGACAACACTATTAAATAAAATCTATTTAATAATGTGTTGTATCATCTGTCAGTTAAAACATTTCAATAGAAAACCCGCGCGTCGCCACTCAACTAAAAATAATCTGACATTCGATATTTTCTTTCACCTCCACCACCCACTTTTACACCCTTAAAGCGGGTGAAGAAATTTAATATCTTGGAAAGTATGGAAAACCATTATTACTGTTTTGATTTTTAAACAAAGATATCATTTTATACGAAAATTTATCTTCCAGTCAACACTTGATATTTGAGAATTCCGTGAAGTTTTGAGTAGCTGTTGGTTTTTTCTTGAAAGTTGATATTAAATTAGGGAAAAGCCATTTTTATATTACGTTTTATCTTTCCTGAAAATGTTTCAAATATCTGAAATACACGACCTAGTACAGCGTCAACTTCCAGTTAATTTTTTTAAGTGATTACTTATTTTTAGCCGAATTAAATTTAGCTAAGAAACTTCATTTTAATTAAAAACAAAACAAGACGTACAAAAATTACATCAAGATAAGACGTCACCAAACATACACCAATAAAAATTTACAGCCGAATTAACAAGCGACGTGTACGCGATCCGACACGACTACGTAACGATGTCGACCCCCTACGTTCTGTAATTGTCTGTTTTATTTGTAAGTCGACACCACCCTCCAACCCCCAAATTATTACGACGAAACAAAATACTATGACATATAATACCGAACATCGAATGACCGAACACTTGAAAAAACAGTCGTAATCTAACAAATAAAACGTCTCTACAAGTTTCACACGAGGACAGTGACGCAGAATAATACATACTTTGGCAACGCATCTGTGGTTCCTCTGGTGTTACGGATGTCCATGGGCGTCATTGACCACCTCAGTGTTCTCGTCGCTCGTTTGCCCCCTTTTATTATAAAAAAAAATACTGCAGTTAACACACTTCAGTTATGCTTAGTACGCACCAGGCTAGTAACTTAGTCGAATACCGAGTGATTTAGTAACTAAATGTGTCTGAAAATGATGTAGACGAGAGTATTTTATCGACTAAACTATAGCCTGGTGCAAAATACTGTTTGCTACAAGAACTTACGATCTGTATTAGTGCTCTGTCCACGTGTAAAAATATTATAGTAGATTCAAAACACGGCATTTTACATCCATACATGCTCGCTTAAATCAGAATAACTACATATCTATATCTATACTAATATAATAAAGCGTAAACACACACTACTTTATGGCGTAGGATGTCAGCAATCAAAGCATAGTTTTGAATAATTCTTTCTTTAATGGAAAGCCCTACACTTACGACACGCTTTAGGCTATATATTTTCAAGCTATTAGACTTAGGGGGTAAATAAATCGGTCAAAATCTCAATGTGGGAAATGGACCATAAACTACAAGCTGCCAACATCAAGGAAGCAAAGTTGCCATGGTTATCATTTGTGCATTTGAATTTCAACATTTGCAATTGAAAATTTCACAAAATGTAAAAAAAAATATAATACATGCGGATGAAGCCGCACGGGAACAGCTAGTTATAAAAAACATTTTGTTCAACAGTATTTAAAATGTAACTTAAAATATTTGTTTTCGTTATTTATAACAAACGAAAACAAACACTATCTTTTAACCGTTACGTTAAATTACCGCTTAAAATAGATTGGAAACATTATCCAAACATCGAGCTTTTAAGTAACTCTAAGAAACCGTACATTACCGTTAAGATTAAGAGTAAATGAACATAGCATATGAATAAATTATAAACGTGAAACTATTTTTATACGTATCACGTTTAGGTTTTAACTGTATGTAATTTATTTAAAGAATGTCACAACATTTTATTACTTTTCTTAATATTTCAATATTAAATTGTTTAAACTTTCGTGAGACATCAAAACCAGTGATGGACGCGACGCGACCGCGAAAGCCAAATAAATTTGCCCTAAAGATGGACCCCCGACGGGTCTAAAACTAGTAAGGACGATCATACAAGATTTAAGCGGTTGTTAATTCATTATTAAATGTATTAACTATACTTAGTTATATGATTTTTTTTAACAAAAATTAGTTAATTATTTCCATTATCGTCTTAATTTTTATGAAAAAAAAAAAACTAACCAAGTTATCTTTTTTTTTATATGCTGTACACTTAACATAACCCTGTGATGACGTCACGCAAATTAAAACTAAACTCAATAGTTAAAGATAAACATAGGGATGCTCCCCCAATTTCATCTGTGTTTATTTTGAAGGCTCGTTAGACCGACCAAACCCGGGGCAGATAACATAACTCATTAGTCTTTACTTATTAAAATATTTGTTTTTAATTATAACATCTAAGTGAATAAATACATCATTATTTCACTACTTTGGACACTATTTTACCTATAAAATATGGTGCATAGAAAAACTGATTTCCCTAATTTAAACCCTATCTTTTGTCTACGACATCGTTAGAGCAGAATTTAAAAAAAAATCTTAATAAGCCCGTGTTCCTGAGTATGATGTAACTAAGGGATGTATGTATGACATTTCATACGTAGAAATATTTTAAGAATCACTTCCACAGAATCACAAATATCTATTAGCGCTATCTTGCTATAACTTGTTTGCAAGCAAAAAATCTTGCAAAACCATAAAGCCTAGTTATTTAACCGAACATAGATCATACTAATATTATAAATGCGAAAGTTTAGATGGACGGATGGATGTTTGTTAGAGTTTGTAGACTAAACGGCTGAACAGACCTGGATAAAATTTGATATAGATATAGAACACAGTCTGTAAAAACACATAGGCTACTTCCTTTTGTTTTTTCAAAATACCACGCGGACGGTGTTGCTGGCAAAAACTAGTTAAAAATAAAACAGACTTTATCAACTAAATTGCGGAAAAAAAGCATAGTTGGAAGTAAAATGCAAACACCCGTAGTCTTGACAATGATAATTAAACGGCAAATACCTCCATCTTTGTCTCAACTCTTTTACAGTCTTTAAACTACTAACAGTTCGATATTGAACCTTATTGTAATGGTGATAAGGGTTGTATAAATTTATGTAGTTTTATGCCTTGTCCTTTGTTGGAAGTTGTACGTTGCCTCCATTCGTCTTGTTTGCTCGTATGGGGTCGCAATTAGCCGGGAGTAAATGATGGAGGCTTTCATATTTAACCTTTCTTCGAGAGGCGTAATCAATTAGTTCGCTTGTCGGTGGCAACTTTCTGTCTGTTTTTCTTTATATCTCTGTAAATATTGTCTTGCATTAAAATCAGATTAAAACGTTTTTTTTTGTCACTAGTGGGTTGTGTGACAAGTGACAAGAAACAAATTAAACTTTTACCTAATATTGTATAATATGTTAAACTTGTAATTTGGTTGATTTCTTATATTCTTGATAATCATCTTGTTTCATATTTAGACTACCTAAACCCTGTCTATTTAAAAGCTACAGATATTGATTTTATTATAGGATTACCCGGAATAAACGCGGCTTGCGGACAGACAGACAGACAAAAAAAAATGCGATTTTCGTTATTAGCAACACAAATACATCATCTTCGCGAAATTTGGAATTTTTCTTTTGATATTACAAACAGACACTACAATTTTATTATATGTATAGATTATTATAGGATTAAGGTATAATTGGTTGATTTCTTGAACAATTTATTTGAACATATACTAAATTAACAAAAATACTTATATAAGTAGGTAAAAAGTACGACAAGCAACCCCTGCGTTGCAACTTGCAGGGGTGGTAAACATTTGCATACAATACTCTCAAACAATTTAAATTTAAACGGATTTTCGCTATAAATGTATAAACTCCGGCAGCCATTTTGATTTTTGTTTTTTTTTTAAAAAAGTTTAAACCACTAGGGGAGTATTACCTTCACAAAATCTCTAGAAAATATTCATAAGTTTTCACCCTTCGTAATAAGATTATACAGGTTGGCAAAGAAAAAAAAAATTAAATCAGTAACAAAAAATAAGTCTGGTCTAAAATTAATTAGAGTTAATTTTGATCTTTAAATCGTCTTCATCTTATTTACGTAAATAATATCATTTTAACTTTTATTAATGCTTTTTAGTATTGATTCGATTTAACTTCGATGTTACTTCACAACGTAAACTAAACTATCATAGCATTGAAGTTTCTTTCATAAAATTTAAAAGCAACTCTATTTATAAGATAACAAGTTTAATAAATAAACTAGCTTTCGCCCGCGAATCCGTCCGCGTGGAATTAAGAAAACAAAAGTGAGTAGCTTATGTGTTCTTCCAGACTATCCCCTACATTAATGCAAAATTTCTTAGAGATCCGTCCAGCCGTTTAGACTATAAACTCTAAAAAACATCCATCCATCCATCTAAACCTTCGCATTTATAATATTAGTAAGAAGTAAGATATGATTTTAAATGCTTAAGTTTCCTCCTTCAGTTTTTCATTTGTATCTTTAGAGAATAAAATAACACAAATGCAATTTTTTGTAGTTAATTTCTCTCTCTATGTAATTCATTTTGTGTAAGGTTAAACGATAAAGGACAACGTGCCACCTGATCTCGGAGATCGGACTAGAGTAGATATATAGAGATTCCTTCATTTGTATTCGGCAGACGCCGCGCCCCGACCTACCCTGTTTATGTGCTATCGATCCTTCTAGAGCACCTTTTTATACGCTTTCACTGTTTGACCTTCGAGAAGAAAGTAAACTTTGCTTTCAAAAGTTACATTTTATACAGGATTCACTTTAAATACATACACAATCTTATATTGCGTTGTATGTTCTCATCGAATGTTTAAAATGTATATTGTCACAGTTAGATATGTATAAAATACTAGCTTTCGCCGGTGAATCCGTCCGTGTGGGATTAAAAAAACAAAAGTGTATGCCTATGTGTTCTTCCAGACTATCCACTACATTAATGCAAAATTTCTTAGAGATCCGTCCAGCCGTTTAGACTATAAACTCTAACAAACATCCATCCATCCATCTAAATTTGTAAGTAATTAGTAATATTTATAAACAGCATTTTGGGATACGTTTAGTATTTTTACATTTCTGGTTCAGGTACTTGTAAATAAAAGAATTCAGGTGTAAATTCTGATATTATTAATAATACAAAGAAAGAAGTTCCTTATATCAATAGTAAATGGCAGTTAATAATGTAACAGCTGTTACGAGAATTACTGCGTCTTATTTGATTTGCCTTCATCTTGTCATATGTCTGATCCATATTACTATTAGTCATTGTCAAATAAGCTGTAATTATTAATTACTAATTATTAAATAGTTCGTCCAATTTAATATGGTTCTATATTTAAATTAAGAGCAGTCGCACACCTTTGACTAAACTATCGAATGACTGTTGTGCAATTGTCGATTGTCGATTGTTTGGCAGCTAATTCAACTGTTTAGTCGCACAACTAAAAATTGAGTATTGTGCGAACATCCATATAAGGTCATAGCTCAAAGCGAGACTAAACAGTTGTACGATAGTTTAGTCGAAGGTGTGCGCGCTCAAAAACTAGCTTTTATTTTTTATTCCAAACTTAAGTTGTTAAAATTAAATTACTAGGCTGTCATAAATCGTAGAGTTCCTAAAAGTTACCGAACATTCCCGAAGGAAGTCCAGACTTGGCATATTTACAAGACTGAGGAACCTAAACAATGGTGCGGTATTTCTGTAGTCGCATACAAGTACCAGGCAGTCATAACACTACGGAACTCATCTCTTGAGATTGCAGTGCCTCTTGAAGCACGCCTGTCACTCTGTATGATGTTTTTCTTTCTTACGCGAAGAAAGTACGAAAATGTCGGCCCACTGGTCCAGACTTTTGCATTAGTTGTGCACGCTTTCAAGTAATAATTTCAACTGTACTCGAGCTTATTTTTAACAATGTTTTGTAACAAAAGCTCTTTACAACGAGTTAAGTTATAAAGTCGACTTACTAAATGATTTTCATGTTGTAAATAATTGTTAATTAGTGAGTATGGAAATATTGTAATGATTCAATTTAAAATCGTTATATGTAATGATTTAAAATTGGAAATACCAAAAGATTTTACTTAGTAATTTCTACCATGTTAGTTGAAAAGTTCCTAGTCATCTGGCGAGCAATTTTCTCTTGGTACGGGAAAGGGACGTAAACCAATAAAGCTGGAACCGTTTTAATCTGGCTCAGGTTGGTCTCGAAACGGCATTATCCCGAGGTATCTCGGGGTAGCGGGTTCGATGCCATTAGTAAAGAAGTTGCTCCGTCGGGGTGAAGATCCGGATTTTCTCGCATTACGTATTGACAATGAATACTTTTCTAAAAGAATGTTTATTTATATCACTTTGCTTTATCGTCTTTACTAATTTCTTTTAGTTTATTTAATTATGGTTTATGTAATAAACTTTAACTGAAAAGTTCCTAGATGGCGTTACTAGTCATCTATTTAAATTAATAACAGTCTTAAAATATTTAATTCTCTTTCATATTAACTTATAACTACGTGATTAATTATTAGCTTATTAATTAATAATGCTTATTAATAAATCATAAGCAATGTTATAATAATTTAAATCGCAGACGACTAAAACAAATGCGACACAGAATGAAATGAAAGGAAAATTAAATGTAAACATTTGAATGTCGCCAACGACGCTCATCACGGACTCGCTTATCTCTTGAACGAACGAATGACAGAGTGAATGATAATGAGCGGCAGGAATGAGACAAGGAATGAAAGGAGCGGGAGGTAGGAATAATATTAGGAGGCGCCGCACCGTCTTACGTGACATTCCTGAGGAAAGCTTTATGCCATATTGTATTGTGTTTGTGAATCTTTAAATGTTTTTATACGTCGCCGTTCTTTTGTTTATTTCACAATACCTTGATGTTGCAAAATTCTAAAATTTCTTGACCATAAGAGCAGACAATTTACGTTTTTTAAACTATATTTGCATTTAAATAGGTTCAATTATGATATAAGCAATTCAATAGAATAATATCCCGTATTGTTGACAGAAAATGAGAACAAAAGAGAAAGACGAATGAATCTTCGAAAACTCGTTGTATCCTGCAAAGATTTCCATTTCAAGGATCCGTCTAAACTTGTATACAAATAAAACAATCCAAAACCTGACGTATTACAATGCACCCTCCGCCTTCCCTTAGAAATCAGGGTGCATTCCTCCCCTACTTCCTTGAGAGATATATGATTTTAATAATCGCCAAGATTACGATAGGAAGGGCCACGTCGGATTCTTTCAAGTGTCCCTCTGAGAGGTCTGTCAGCTCTGAGAAATTGTCCCCGTAGCTATTTCATTTGTGAGGACCACTTGATATATGAGAAGCGTTTTCAAAATGGAACGTCTAAGGTTCTGGGGATATTTGCTTATTGTCAAAATAATTTTGTGTTTTTCCGCTTATTTCGATTAGTTTACAACAACAGTCTTACAAACCGTATGACAAATATAGCTTGAACATGAAAAAAATGTATGTTTTCTGTCTTATTTTATGGAAAAAATAATATATTTAATTAACACAAGTTAATTAACCTTTTAGTAAAGGTAGGCTTGCTTCCGCAACGTCAAATTTTGACATCTCAAATTGCGCGCGTTAATCTCACATCGCACCGCCATCTTTCAAGATGGCGTTTACAAGATGGCGGCAAAAACCGCGCGACTGACAGCGCTTTATTAGTAGTGCAACCGGTGCAGTGGTTCCTTAATAAACGACTACGGGGACGTTATTAGTCTGGATGGCTCGCCTTGGGATTTTGTTGGCTTTTTATAATTGACAATTTGTAGTGAGAAATCGAATTATAGATTCCTTGATTAACAATAGATAGTCGAAGCCAACGATTGATAGAAGTCAATTAATACACAAAATCGCGTTTAAATGTGGGAATAGACTTCAAAATTAATTTAATATGGAAAACATGTAATGTTTAGATGTGCAAAACAGAAGCCGTCGTTAAATAATTAACTTGATACAAACAACAGAGAGATATGTTCTTGAAATATGAATTACAGCCAAGTCTGGCAGAGCGTGATGAAATTAGCGCGACGATGCGGACGCAGACGGGCGGGCAAATTAGTTTAGCAGTCCTAACACTGCTAGACTGCTTCTGTTCAAATCGAAATGTTTGTTATTATGAGAAAATTATTTTACACCAGTAACATATGTTTTTTTGTCTTTGGGAAATCTTATAAAACACAAACGTTGAAACAAAAGTTTTATAACTAATACAAGTGGTTTATCTCCTTTCTCCGTGTAATAATGTTAAAGCATGCTATTTTAATATTTATAAAAAACTTTCGCCCGCGACTCCGGCAGCATGGAATTAAAAAAATAAAAGTGAGCTTTTGTGTTTTTCCAGACTATCCTCTACGTCTATGTCAAATTTCATCGAAATCCTTTCAGCTGTTTATGCTACAAACTCTAACAAACACCCATCTATTCATCTAAACTTTTGCATTTACAATATTAGTATGAAGTAAGATTTTAAAAAAAAAAAATTAACATTGCCTTCTAGTTATTTATCGACTTTTAAAGTATTTAAAGGCAAACAAAAACCGCGTCGAGTGCAAACTGATTCAGTTAAGTTAGTCGAGTGCCTGGGGTGCTGCGGGGGCTGCGGAGATAGTAGGGGGGAGGGGCAATTTGTCGTACAACCGCTAGGGTGATACAGCAGTTATCATTTGCTATAGAAAATAGCTTTAAGAAAAAAACGCTTATAGTGTGCTGAAGTACGTAGAGTCACTAATTGGTCACTAAGAGTGTCCATCAATAATTTCTCTTACTAAATCTACACTAAACAGTCTATGTATGACATTTTATTATGAATTTATTATACTTAAAGACAACGAACATGGTAAGAATCGATTAGTACTTTAGTAGACTAATTAATATGCTTTAAAAACACCGAGAAGTCCAATAAATTAAACAAATCGTGTACCGGAAGTTAATGGAATGGGAGCCGGGCGACCGGATCGTATCCGGCGCGGTCCGCGGCGATGCAATTGTCATGCAAATGCTTGAATTAATCGCACCCGGTTAACCCGGGAGCCGGGTATACTTGCATACATATATGGAGGTAAATTTAAAGGAGTCTGGCTGCTTTTACTTTCTATACATACATTTATATTGTATACGGATTTTTCAGCACCTTTATGTTCTACCAAGTTGCTTAAAATTAGAGCTGGATTAGATTTCATATATAAGATGTTTGAGATCATTACAACTTCTAATCCTCTTGTCTAGAAATTAAAAAGGCAAGTTATAAACAAAAGACGATAGAACATTACAGTGCAAACTTAAAATATAAGGAGTATTCGTTACAATTGAAAATTTCAGTATCTTTCTCAAACTTCCACGAAATTCCAAGTTGACGAGAACAAGTTACGATAAGTTTGTAGTAAGTTTTAACGACAGACCGACTGACATTTTCGGTGTGATAGCGCCCAGAGAACGTTAAAGGAAACTCGAGAATATTTTTATTTGCTCACTTCCTTAATATTAACTTACGGAGACGACTGAAGTGGCGAAAATATTAAAAATGGAAAATCTTTTTCAGAATACGACTTGGCGATTTTAATAAAAATTTTATATCGATGCTATAAAATATGGAAACGAAATTGGGTATGAATTTGGGAATAGCTTCTTAAATTGCAAACCAAAATGGACAAAAAACAATTAATTTAAGATTAATTGTATATTTGTTTAGAAAACGCGAATTTTAGGGGTTCGTTTAAACATATATCTGTATATATGTGTATTAGAGATATTTAATAAGAATCCATTTTGTATTTCAGTGGCCGGGCACGTAGTCGGATTCCACAAAAGTACGCCTCGAGGCGAGTGTAATTACGAAATTCATCACCGGCCATATAGCGATATTTATTGCTGCCCCTAGCGCCATCTACAAAAGAGTTTAAAAAAATCTCCAATTAGGCGAACTTTTTCGTTCCCCCTTTTACAACGCATGTGAGGGATTTCAATTAACTGTCAAATGAATCATTTCGTTCATTGAATTAGAAATATGGGAAAAGGTTTAATCAGTTATGATAAAGTTACTTAACTTAGGAGTTTTATTTTAGTTGCCAATTTTGAAAGATTTGTTTAACAAGACTTTTAGATATTGAATTAATATTAAAACAAACATTAAACTGTTAGAAACATAAATAATTTCAACTCAACGATTGGAGCTAAGAACAAATAAATTCAAATTCATACCATCGTTTCAATAGGGTGACCATCGTGTCAGGTGTTCCCAACAGCGGGCACCGTATTGCTGTTTATTGCCGTCATATTTCAGAACCCCTGAAAAAGACGGGCCCCCTCTTGATTTGCATCTGACAATCGCTCCAACGTAATAACCGAACACCCTAATCTTAGGAAGTGAAGAAAATTATAGGAAATGTACTCACAATATTCCATTTTTGAAACATTTCTCACTTACAGAATCAATCCCATTTTTTGTGCTCGATTTTCGAACGTTGAACGTTGAAAATTTTTTTTCTTCTACTGTTACTCATTTCAGAAATCAATCCGACAAAAGGTTCGCTTATTGAAGTGATATTTCAATATTAGAAGTGGTTTTAGGCACGTTCTCTGCTTAACTTTTGTTAATGAGATTTTTTTCATCGAATTTCTAACTAAAATTTAGTTAAGCACACTGAAATAACCACAGTAAAAGCAGTTTGAATAAATTTATAAATGCATATTCATATTATAGAGTACTTTTATATGTTACGATTGTTAATGCTCATATGATTACGTTCAGAAAAGTTCCCACGTCAATGAAGTGGCACATCCGTTAGCAAGTTCGTTATGTCCCATCAGTGGGAATTGTCTCGAGACAATTTCCTATCAATAGGACCACCCTTGTGGATCGATTGTCCACTTTATCGTTCATTGGGTCATAGTCGACCCTTTGTATTACAGAACTCACTTACTATGTTATAAATTGTATGTTCTTTTGACTATATTTGGCGTCAAAATACTTTAAATAATTTAAAATTTACTAATCATTTGTTTTGTTACAGGTAAACGATAATTTTTCTGCTCTTAGTGTGGTAAGTGTTTTACTATAAAATCAATAGATGGAGTTACTAGAGTTTTAAATGTCGGTGGCATTGTGTTCTAAAATGTCAATGAATTCATGTGTATGTGAAAGTGCAAATATAGTAGTAAAAAGTATAATTAAGTGTTATTTTTTATGATCCCGCTCTCAGTATTTAACAGTAAGCAATCAAATAAATTATCATCTCGTACAAAATAACCCCAAAATTCACACAACTACACACAACTCACACTACTACAACAAATATATCATACTAATATTATAAATGCGAAAGTTTAGATAGATGGATGGATTTTTGTTAGAGTTTCTAGCCTTATCGGCTGTACGGATTTGATTTGTATGAAATTTGGTATAGATGTAGAGGATAGTCTGGAAGAACACATAGGCTACTCACTTTTGTTTTTCTTTAATTCCACGCGGACGGAGTCGCGGGCGAAAGCTAGTTTTTAATAAAGAAATTTAAAAATTACCTAAACGTAGTTTTATATAATTCTTCTGTCCAAAATCTTCAAACGAAACTTCTTCCATTGTTACGTAACTGTAAACTCTACCTTTGTCTTATTTCTTATTCGAAGTTATTAAAAAAACTTCTTTAAACATTAGCAGTCAAAGCATTTTGTTTTAATTAATCCGCTCTAGGGGACCTCAAATAGAATCGTCCCTTACTTTTTTTCAACTTTAGAGAGAGTCAAAACACCTGGTTGTCTAGACGAGGCGGCGAGGGACATTGCTTTCTCTGGAAGTTTTTAAGTACGCTCGTTATTTGTTGGCGAGCAACCGAATGGAACAGTTCAGTTCATCGCAGTGGGACGTTCGAAAGCTCTGCGTTCTTTTTGCGTTTCGTATCTAAATCGAGTTTATTGCCTAAAAATATTCTAACCGATGCTACCTTGTTTTTTGAAGTGTTTTTCTAAGTTATCAACCTGCTTTTGACCCTAAGCGTCAGCACAATAGGTACTACTGTTCTATACATTTCTATCAGCCGTTATATCTGAATTCACTCTCTTAAGCATCTTCTTTCATACAATCCATCCATTCTTCTGTCTTCTTCTACATTTTTAGTCATCCACATTCAATCGTAAATTGTCAAAACATAAATAGTGAATTAGATAACTATCAAATCAGCATATCCAGACTGAAAAAAATGACTTGGATATTCCTAAAGTGAATTTTTGGTTTGATCACTCTTCTTCGTCGCGCATTTGTTCTAAAATCAAAGACATTTAAAAATATATAGACGAGGCATAGTGAACAAAATTCTGCCACCGGAACTTTCTCTGAAAGTATATTTTTGATGCTATCCATAGATAGTGTTAGTGATGATCACGTGAAAAAATCTCAAGTGTCAACTATGCCTACTCTATATATTTCTTGAGTCTCTTTGTCTAAAATACAAAATCATACTTCTCCGAACCACCAAATCTGTTTGTTTATGAGGAATGTTAGACAAACCCTGATTTTCTGTGTAAAAACGCATACATAACTGTTACAATACAAATACCATTAGTAAGCAACTTTTATCACGCCATTGGCTCTTTAGTATTTCCACTGCAAATATTATTCCCGAATCGTGTTTCCAACTGACGTTTATTCGTTAAACAACCTGTTTATCAGTGTTGCATTATTGTTAAATGCAAATTAGCAACTTCGCGAAGGTATTTACATCGGCTTTGTCTTGAGTTATTTTGTTATTGTTTCCTTAATTATTTCGTGATGAATTCCAAAGGTATTTCGATGTCAACTCGATAGCGCCCTCTCTTTTGAATTAATTAAGTCATCGTGTTTATTATTTTGTTCTTGACAGTTCTTCGAAAATATCTTTATTTAGCTACAATTGACGAACCACTTACTTTCATTTCTGTATAGTTGATGTGTTTTAAAAGGAATTTAAAATAAAATAAATCGAACAGATTAAGCTTCAAATCTACAAAAAATGATTACGGAAAATACTGGTTTTCATTTAGATACTTTCGTTTAATAGCTACGTTTTAAGTATTATTGTAACATTACAGGATTAGAGAAGACCTGAATATTCTTCAAAGACATTACAGAATCTTCTCTTTGATCCACCTTCTTAATATTGTCATGTTTGTAAAATTTCAAAGTTATCCAACAAAGCAAAGTAAATAAGCAAACGCGTCTGCGAACCCTTGCACTAAATAACGACTTAAATGTTTCACAGAACAAACACACAAATTTGAACGAGAGCCGACGGAACCCGCTACCCAATTGCAGCTTGCAACTTGTTACCATTTGCACCCTTCCCTTTTGTTTGCATAAGTCACTAAAACGCACCCCAACTAATGAAAACCTGAGGGAAAATTCGGGAAAACTCATAATAATAGGGGCCCGATGCCAACAATGTACAGGCTGCTCGTTGTTTTAAATTGAGTTAAATTTTAAACTTATTTAAAGTAATAAAAACCTAATTAAAAACATAAAAATCATTTGTTGTGCCAATTTCACCTTTTACACGCTATTTTTATTATGATTTGATCTTAAAACCTTTTAAAAACTCAATTAATAACGTATATCAACGTTGTGCGATGTTCCAATATTTAACATTCGGTCTTTGATAAATGTCTTACTCTCAAAACTTTTAGTATCATTATTTTTTTTCTAATATGATTTATTTCATTCATAGCGTAAATATAAATACGTAGTTTAAAAGATATTTATATTATTACGCTTTAAATTTTTCTTAACTTATTTCCCATTTAAAAGAACTCGTTTTAATTAAAACATATACCAGACTTTACTTATCCATTTATAGAGTATAAGTACTAGGTCACGGCACGGTCTAGAAAATTATGTTTTCTAGGAAACTAAATCGCTTAACCAGGACTCGTGAACTCTACCTTTTTAAATGTGAGAATACTTTTAAAGTGAAACAGCGCGGTAATAGAGCATCCTGTATAAACTTTCAGCTCTAAATATATAAATTTAAAAGGCCGGTAGAGGCTCAAATTGGGCGAAATTCAAACTTATGCAGATGCGAGACAGATGTCGCCCCTCTCCCTACGATTATCGTATGCAGATTAAAATGGGAAAACCCGCCCGTTCTATGTTCCGTCCGAAGCTAACCGCGCCACCTGTGTTTTCTCAAAAAACCCTCCAGTGTTTTTTCAATCGAATATCCATCGGAGGAAAGGAAAACATTCCCCAGCCCTGCGTTATTGCAAGAACATCATTCACGTTGCATATGCAGCGCTGCATGTAATTTAACTCACGGAACTTTTTGCCTCGCACAGCCGCGTTGTGGAATGGTCTGTCCTCGGCGGTATTTCCAAACCGCTACGACTTGGGTCCTTCAATAAGCGAGCTTATCACCTGCTTAAAGGCCGGCAACGTATCTGCAGTTCCTCTGGTATTGCGGCTGTCCATGGGCGTCGATGAACATCTCGGTGTTCCCGCTGCTCGTTTGCCTCTTCTCTTTTAAAAAAAAACGGTAGTCCAAAATTTTCATTAAAATGTTATCTGTCAACGATTCATTTACAACTACAACACTGTAAATAATTAAAAATTAATACACCTAAATTTAATATGTCACATAACATTAATTACCTCCGACGCCGTCCTTTCATATAGCGAATATTATCCCGAGCTTGCATGAATTTTAGACAGGATCTAAACTCCCTATTTCTCTCCAGGTAAGCAACGCCAACTCATCATTTATTAACGTATACGTAAAACTGTTCCCCCTAATTTGGGTAATTATTTAGGAAAAGGGAAATCCGCTATTCAAATATTGAAGGTGCACGCTGTGTCCCTTTGAAATTAAGGAGCAAACTTCGGGATGTAATGACGACTTACGTCTTGGGACCCGTGTTATGTTGTTAAATGGGGTAGGGATTAAATATGCAAGAATATGTGGTTACGTTAATATCTTGATGTTTAACTTTTATACAAAGATGTTTTTGGGAAAACAATCTACAATCAAATTTTCAACAATATGCCAGTAACATTCTTATTTTCAAAATCATCATGGTTAATAGTTGCTTGTTCTAATACAATTTATGTAAATTGTTGAGAATTAAACGATTTATTCCATGTTAGTTATCTTTATTCTTACCTCTGACTAAACAACAAAACATCACCATCGTAACCGCTTACATTTTTATATCCAAAGAGTATCAAAATTATAAAACATGTCACAAATTAAAAAGCTAATTATCAAAGAATATTTACAGTATATTTACACGTAGCACTACATTGAACAATAGTCATTTAATATAGTAAAATTAATTGGCGTTTAAAAGGTTTATAGTATTAAGTGTTTAACTTTACCATACTAAAAGCTAATAAGAAAGCCCTCTATAGTGTCGAGAAATTTTTTCTGCCTTAGTGAATGCTTTATGTGTATAATTTTTTTTTAACATTATGACCTGTAATTCATTATTACCAATAAAATATTTGTTTTTATATTTGAATTTATTCTTAAAATGTAGGAGCTACTAACTAATAGCCATCTATTATTAACAATCGGATGGCTTGTTAACAAATTAGTAACATGCAAATGCATACATTAACAACTAGTGGATGCGCTGACAGGAACATGGTAGAGGTTTGTTAGTTGTAAGACAATGTTCAATAGAATGTAAGCTTCTTCACTAACAGTACATCGCGACAGAATAATATGGGAGTGCCTACATTGCGAACCCTTGATACAAAACATAACGTAAGATAGCAAGACAATAATGAATTAAATAGCACGTCAAATAGAAAACTAGAAGAAGATAATAGAAATTAAGGATTCGATTTCATTAGACAACATTATATAAACACTAGTTTTCGCCCGCAACTCCATCCGCGTGGAATTAAAAGAAACAAAAGTGAATAGCCTATGTATTCTTCCAGACTATCCTCTACATCTATACCAAATTTAATCGAAATCCGTTCAGCCGGTTAGGCTACAAACTTTAACAAACATCCGTCTAAGCTTTCGCATTTATAATATTAGCATGATCAACTTATCAAAGCAATCAAACCAGCGTGACAATATTCTAAACCACTTATATTACTTATATTCACTTAACTTAGGTGGAGTCGAGGTCAAGCGCTGGTTTATTTACGTTAAAAAAAAAAAAAAAAAAAAACGGTCAGTGGTCCTTTTCGATGCCTTGAAACCTTTGAAATTAAACGTTTTGTACAAACAAAAGCGCGATTTCCATTTGAATGGCGACTCACGTGCCACTTCAAACACTTTAAATGCTTGTTTACCATATAAGACCCCCAAAACCAAACAAACACCCCCAAAGCTGCGGATATTTCGGGTCGAACGGTTTCGGATATTTTTCGGTTACACGCCTTGATGTTTGTCGCAGATCAAAGACATGCGACGTTCGCTATAGTTAAATACAAAATTTAAATAATTTATTTAATAACTCCTAAAAATACAATATAATGTAATGGTTTAAAAAAATAAAGCTAGTTTTAAAAAGATTAACACAAAATAATGTTGCTAATGAAGTCGTCTAAAACACACAATCTCTGTAGTTCTAAGCACATAAAGAAAATCAATTTCCATTAAGATTCTAAACCTTTATAGTATCCTTGGAAATGTGAAGCAATACGTTGTCAGTGATCTTAATATCTACCCCGAAATCCGATACTGTAGCACCTAAAGCCATCGCCTTCGAGCTCCTCATTGTGTTCTTTGTTCGGTCCGGACCTGCACCCCATTAGCATTTAAGGGTTATCGTCTTTTGTAGGCCTTAACTTAATCGCTTTGTGGCCAGACCATGAATTTGAACCCACGTGCCATCGATACCGTTTAGTGTACGTGCTAAGTGTAAGCAAGTGATAAACTGAAAGCGATTTTATTCTTTGAATTCCTAAAATATATTTTTATTATAGCAATGTCTTCTAGGTATAGAAATCATACTAATATTATAAATGCGAAAGTTTAGATGGATGGATAGATGTTTGTTAGACTATAGCCTAAACTGCTGAACGGAGCTCAATGAAATTTGGCATAGATGTAGAGGATAGTCTGGAAGAACACATAAGCAACTTGCTTTTGTTTTTTTTTAATTCCACATGGCCGAAGTCGCGGGCAAAAGCTAGTCAGGTATAAAATAAGAAGGGCAAACGTACAATAACAATAAACGATATCATATTCACAAATTCGTGATTTTAAACAAAGTCAGAATTAATTAATAGATAGAAAAAGAAATCGATCGTTAAAAATCTATGACAAGATAAATACTTTGATACACTCATAAAGAGTTTCCACGAACAAACAAAAACCCATTATACAAGTTTCCGTTTTCCCGTATCCATCTCAAAAGCTATTGTAAATTCTAAAACAATTTTTCAATCTCTCGCAACTTGAACTGCGCTCGAAGGTTTTTATTACATGGTAAACTTGTTTCTGGAACAATGGAGTGAACGTAGTAATATATCGAAGTTATAGTCTCGGTTAGGAGATGGTGTTCTATGGCGCATTGTCCTCTCACACTTTTGTTCGCGACTGTCGACTTGGAATATTGTAGAGATAGTTTCATTAATAGAGATCGGCATTATACATTGACAAGAATTGTTAGACACCCCTCCATTAAGTAAAGTCCAAAAGTCTTCGATTTATAAACTAGATTATAGACCTTCTTAAAGGCTAGGTTCAATAAATGACAAATCCATAAGCAATAATCTTCTTTTACTTTTATAGTAACACGAATTATTAATGCAGCATACAAGTGTAGGCATGTTTATTTATAGCAAATTAAAATAGCGGTGTGAAAGGGAGATAGGCAAAGTATCCCAATGGCCCTGTATCATGGGCCCTTCGCAATAAATCCAGCATCAGGTGTCCCATACAACGACAATGTTCCTTAAGTGGAACACACGCGTAAGTGTCGTTTTTTGGCGACACAGTGATTTCTCTAGACTATAGCTCTGGGACGGAAGCCATTCTGATGTGTTGACATCTCTTCACAGCATTTTATACGTTTTTGCATGTAAAATAGAGTTGAATTTCTTTCAACATACGAACAAAGTATGTTTTGTTTGTGTAACGAAAAAGTAGTGTAAGGACGTATTGTCAATAGATTTTATTGTTTACTAGCTTACGCTCGCGACTTCGTCCACGTGGAATTATTAAAAAAACAAAAGTAAGTAGCCCATGTGTTCTTCCAGACTATCCTTTACGTCAATGCCTAATTTCATCGAGATCCGTTCAGCCGTTTAGGCTAGAAACTCTTACAAACATCCATCCTTCCATCCATCCTTCTAAACTTTCGCATTTATAATATTAGTATGATATCCAGAAGCGACAATGCTTTCTTCTTTGCATATTTAACTCTTAACTAGTGTAATACTAAAGACATCTCTATGGTTTGCAAATTGTTATAATCCAAGATTCAATATTGCTCCCAAATTTTTCAAATTACTTGTCAATGCATAACAAATGAATACTCACTGCTACTCACCCATCTTTAAACTGTAGTTTAAATTTCCCTGTCCAGTGTTTAACAAAAATAAACTAATGTAATGTCGCTAATCCCTATCAATCTATCCACAAAAGGCTAACTCGGCCGAAAAGTCCCGACGCGTCATGTTACCAAATTCCGTGTTTGTTTCCTCTATTCTTGGCGGCGGCATAAAATCTAACTCGGGCCCGTGTTAATGGGCGCGGTGAAGTCTGGAGGGTTCCAGGATTTATAGACGTTTTCACATCATGTTTAAAATATAAGCTGAAGCGTGATTGTCAGGACAATTTACTGATAGCCTTAGAAAATCCCAAGATTTAATTGAATCTCAAGATGGTAATGCAAATTTCAGCAATTTATGTTTATCCACTAAAATATGCAACTGAAAATGTTTTCTCCTTTAAAAGAGACTACGGTACTTTGGCACTTACTTGTGCCCTAAAAAAATTAAAAAAGAACTAATACGGTCATGCATAATTAAATCATAATTACTCATACATTTTTAATTTCCTACTTATAGTAACATACTTGAATCTAAAAAGTAGTTTGATTTTCACTAACATATTTTATAGCGCTGATTTATAACAAAACGCTACCGCCTATGCCTTGCGATGCTAATAAACTATGGCGCTAGGGTTCCTTTGGCGGCAGTATAAAATGCACCTGTTATACGCAGTGGGCGAGTGTGATTGCTCCGCGTAATTGAATTACACACTCAGAGATATACGGTTTCATTAAGACTTGTGCTGCTTTATGTTTGGACACAGTAAGTCATGATTGAAGAGTTATTGTCATAAACAATACATAAAACAATTAAAAACAAAAAGATTACATACATGTTTGAAAAGCTTGTCTACAGACAAGACAAGACAAGCTTTTCCGCACAAAAAAAAAACCAAAGGAAGTAGCCCATGTGTTCTTCCAGACTATCCTTTACGTCAATGCCTAATTTCATCGAGATCCGTTCAGCCGTTTAGGCTAGAAATCTTACAACATCAATCCATCCATCCATCCTTCTTAACTTTCGCATTTATAATATTAGTATGATATCCAGAAGCGACAATGCTTTCTTCTTTGCATATTTAACTCTTAACTAGTGTAATACTAAAGACATCTCTATGGTTTGCAAATTGTTATAATCCAAGATTCAATTTTGCTCCAATATTGCTCCGAAATTTTTCAAATTACTTGGCAATGCATAACAAATGAATACTCACTGCTACTCACCCATCTTTAAACTGTAGTTTAAATTTCCCTGTCCAGTGTTTAACAAAAATAAACTAATGTAATGTCGCTAATCCCTATCAATCTATCCACAAAAGGCTAGCTCGGCCGAAAAGTCCCGACGCGTCATGTTACCAAATTCCGTGTTTGTTTCCTCTATTCTTGGCGGCGGCATAAAATCTAACTCGGGCCCGTGTTAATGGGCGCGGTGAAGTCTGGAGGGTTCCAGGATTTATAGACGTTTTCACATCATGTTTAAAATATAAGCGGAAGCGTGATTGTCAGGACAATTTACTGATAGCCTTCGAAAATCCCAAGATTTAATTGAATCTCAAGATGGTAATGCAAATTTCAGCAATTTATGTTTATCCACTAAAATATGCAACTGAAAATGTTTTCTCCTTTAAAAGAGACTACGGTACTTTGGCACTTACTTGTGCCCTAAAAAAATTAAAAAAAACAAAAGTGAGTGCCTATGTATTCTTCCAGTCTATCCCCTACATCTATGCCAAATTTCATTCGCAATCCATTTAGACGTTTAGGCTACGGACTCTAACAAACATCCATCTATCCATCCATCCATCTAAACTTTCACATTTATAATATTAGTATGATTAATTAAAAACAAAAGTAACAACACCAATGACAATATCTTTCAAATGACACCGACAAAGCTGACAGGAACTATGCATGTTGAAAAGCGTACTTTTTTCCCACAGAGGTGGCGCCGCGGGCGAAGTCAAACAGAGGCTAAGTAACGACTAGATTCTGACTCCCTTCTCATTTGCTAATTGCTTTTTTCATGCATTTACGACGTTGCGACTCCTCGCTCTAAGATGCATCTGTAATTAGCCTTTGTAGAGTCACGCACACCATATATTACACAACTTGCTACCACAGACCAGTTTTTGTAAAGAGTGTGCTTTAGGATACTATTAAGTAGGTAATTGCACCTTTGTGTAAATCAAGAATGAGAAATTTATAAATGAGAAATTATAAGATGAAGAATAAATTACTAAAACCTTTGAGAGCATACATTATAAACGGGTACACCCATGATTAATCGATTTCAGCGCCATCTAGTGACGAAATATTAAACATTTGTACATGTAGCATGCAAGTTTTAAAAATAACAAGAAACATCCAACATTTAAGGGTTACCCGTCAGAGCAGACAGCACGCAGACGGCCTAACAAGCGAACTCCAAATTGGCCAGCCGTCTGTTACGGGAATTTCGAACTAATTGTATATGAAGCTTGTGTCGTTTGAGAACAGAGTTGCATGCGGTGTTTTGAGCGCACTGTATTGCATATTTCTTAAAGCAACATATTGCCTTCGATAACAAGTTTGGAGTTTACCGTGAATAAGCATTCTCTCTAAGTACGTAACTTAAATTTTCAGTATCTTTTATATGTTTTTTTTTTTTTTTTTTTTTTTTTGTACTTTTTTTTTTATTTATTTTAGGGCTAGTGGGTTTACAATGTTAATAAACCTTTTAGCTATCATAAATTCACATTCAATTTGCATACGAAAGATTTAAATAGAGATAATATTTCAAGCTAATACGTCCTAACGAATCTATCAACAAATCTTCCGACGTTTGTACAACGAACAATGGAACGGGTCCTTTGTAGGCGTTATCCGCGCCATTATAAACTGGCCTCTTAACATCCTTAATATTTCCTTCATTCCAAACAAACCTCCATAGCATCCGAGGAACGAGGTGCCAAGGTAAACTGGCACCTGCAGAAATTCGAACAAATATTTGCTCATTGTATTAGTCGCATAGACTAGGTGACTACCTCATTAAAATTAACCCTTCAGGAGCCGAGGGGCCTTAATTGGCCTGAGGTTTTCGTTAACAGGTATACATTTTTAACGAATATTTTCGAGTCACACCCTCTTCAAATATTTCGGATGTCGATTGACGATTAGTTACAATATGTTTTTAATACTTTTTTACGTTGAACAAATAGTATGACAAATTCCATACTTTTTATCAGTTACTAGATATTTTAATATACAGAAGATTTAAATATTTTGTTACGGTTATTTGAATTATTTCATTTTAAAATTATTTTTATTATTAAGTTTTAGGTAGTATGTAGCGTTTGAGCAAGCTCTAGAGTGTCAGATTATTTCAAACTAGCTTTCGCCCGCGACTCCGTCCGCGTGGAATTAAAAAAAACAAAAGTGAGTGCCTATGTATTCTTCCAGTCTATCCCCTACATCTATGCCAAATTTCATTCGCAATCCATTTAGACGTTTAGGCTACGGACTCTAACAAACATCCATCTATCCATCCATCCATCTAAACTTTCACATTTATAATATTAGTATGATTAATTAAAAACAAAAGTAACAACACCAATGACAATATCTTTCAAATGACACCGACAAAGCTGACAGGAACTATGCATGTTGAAAAGCGTACTTTTTTCCCACAGAGGTGGCGCCGCGGGCAAAGTCAAACAGAGGCTAAGTAACGACTAGATTCTGACTCCCTTCTCATTTGCTAATTGCTTTTTTCATGCATTTACGACGTTGCGACTCCTCGCTCTAAGATGCGTCTGTAATTAGCCTTTGTAGAGTCACGCACACCATATATTACACAACTTGCTACCACAGACCACTTTTTGTAAAGAGTGTACTTTAGCATACTATTAAGTAGGTAATTGCACCTTTGTGTAAATCAAGAATGAGAAATTTATAAATGAGAAATTATAAGATGAAGAATAAATTACTAAAACCTTTGAGAGCATACATTATAAACGGGTAAACCCATGATTAATCGATTTCAGCGCCATCTAGTGACGAAATATTAAACATTTGTAAATGTAGCATGCAAGTTTTAAAAATAACAAGAAACATCCAACATTTAAGGGTTACCCGTCAGAGCAGACAGCACGCAGACGGCCTAACAAGCGAACTCCAAATTGGCCAGCCGTCTGTTACGGGAATTTCGAACTAATTGTATATGAAGCTTGTGTCGTTTGAGAACAGAGTTGCATGCGGTGTTTTGAGCACTGTATTGCATATTTCTTTGCAACATATTGCCTTCGATAACAAGTTTGGAGTTTACCGTGAATAAGCATTCTCTCTAAGTACGTAACTTAAAATTTTCAGTATCTTTTATATGTTTTTTTAAACGCTTTTTATACTATTATTTGTTAAAACATTTTAGCCGTTTAATTTTTTTATCATCATCATAATCAATAATCGTCGACACTCAGAGGTCCTGTGTCCGATTTAAAAACGTAACCAGAAAAAAAAATATTATTACATTTTTTTTCAAAGCAAATGAGGACGGTAAAATGGTAATACAGGTGTTCCAGCAGTGGAAAGTGCATTTCGTGCACTTAAACTCGTCCATTACTATAAGCAATGCAGACACTTGGAGCATCTTTGATCTCGTTTAGTATTCGCGTCACGCCGCCAGTGATTCCTGTTCAGTAAACACTTCTACTGCCACTTAAAAACAAATTCCCATTGTAAATTCGCTGTATTTGTTTCGTTTCAACGTTTATAGGTTTTTTTTAATGGTTTCCATTTAAATTTACATTTTACAACCGTTTTAATAGCTTCGGAAATGTTATAACGGACAAGTTATCAATTAACAAAATTAAATAAAACGTTCTCTATTATAGTATAATAGCTTTCGCACGCGACTCCATCCGCGTGGATTTGAAAAAAAGACAAAAGTATGTAGCTTATGTGTTCTTACAGACTATCCTTTATATCTGTGCCAAATTACATAGAGATCCGTTCAGACATTAAGGCTGTATACTCTAACAAACATCAATCCATTCATCTATACTTTCACAATTATTATATTAGTAAGATAAGTATAACCAAGAGTGTTAATAAAGTAATAGGTCAATCAAATAATTAATTACAACAAACATTCCTTGACATCGCTAAAGGAGAGCCATAAACGAGAAATTGAATTGAATTCCTTAACATCAACATTCTATAAATACAGCCCTGTATTTAGGATCACGTTCTTTCCCAGATCTCTAAGGATCACCTAGATTATCTAGATTACAGCCTCCGCGCCGCTCGAGGCTTGTAATTCTAGGTCTCCCCTTGACAGGCACTTCCTATGTTTACTAGGTCTTAACTTCGCGCAAGAATACTATCGTCAAGGGAATGTCTTCTTAACTATTAGATGTCTGTGTGTCTAGTATAAGACGGCACTTTTAATTATTTGTGTTATTTTGTGTTACTTGTGTTATTTTGAACATTGCTGAAAATAATAAGATGCTGTTTGTGTGACCCAGTAATTAAACAGAATAACAAACGAAGATTCGTTGTTATTATTTCAAAGCTACAAATTGTATGCTCACGTTACTTCAGACATAAAGGCTTATTTTACAAATTACAACACGAAACAAAGGCTGTCATACTCCATTTTCCACTGAAAAGTGAGCCGAAAAACAAAACAATACATCTCGTTATGGCTTCGCATCGTAAAAACCTCGTCATAAGTAAATCCATGAATGGGAATTAG
Organism: Papilio protenor; assembly: GCA_029286645.1. Classification (NCBI taxonomy): domain Eukaryota; kingdom Metazoa; phylum Arthropoda; class Insecta; order Lepidoptera; family Papilionidae; genus Papilio; species Papilio protenor. The sequence continues at coordinate 1,443,827 of JAGSMZ010000022.1, forward strand.
GCCACGAGATGTTTTGCATCTTTTGCCAGAATACATTACGTCATCAGTAGGTTTAAAACTTAAAATGTAACATTTTTAGGTTATAACATGACTTTTCTTAGCAAACTTCATTCATAAAGAGAGAAATGTACCAAAAATGGAAAGAGCATTGTTTACCCGACCTTAAAATGGCGCATGTCGGTAACGCGCCGATTTATTATCTGCATTTGACAGTTGTAGGGAGCGTGAGTAGACAGCGGTTTGCGAGTAACAAATTAAAATGGCGGACGTGAGCGCGGGCGCCATCAGAGCGCGCGAAATCACCGCGCACGTGATCCGAATCGATGATGCGAACATTGGACTTGTCATCACCAGATATAACTGATTCTTCTTCATCTATACTAATATTATAAAAGGAAAGATTTGTATATTTGTATGGAAATATTAAAAAAATTGTTGGCTAATTTTAAAAATCCTTTCACCATTAGAAAGGTAATTTATCTATGAGTGCATAGACTATGTTTTATATTCTTTTTTTTATTTCACTCAGAAGAAGTCGCGAGCAACAGCTAGTATTTTATAATGTAATAACAATCTTAAGTTATAAATATCTGGAAATTTAAAAATTACATTGGCATCTACTTATCTACGAAGAATTTTCGTTAAGTTATGAAAAGTTTAATCAAATTGCACGATTTTACATTTATTTAGAAATGTAAAGATATAACAATATTATAACATTAAACCAAGAATATGAAAATGTAGCGGTCGCTTTAATTACTGGAGCCACCTAATTTAGATCGGCAAGATAAGTTTCTAATTCAAAAAGTAATCATTCCAGAACATTCTCCCCAAAAGCTATAAACGTCACGATATGATGTACTGTCCTACAACCGTCTAGGCGTTCATTTGTTACATTACTTTTATGCAGCCTTAGAGCCGGCGTACTTTTGACTAAACTATCGCACAACTGTTGTGCAATTGTCGATTGTTTCGTAGACAATTCAACTGTTTAGTTGCACAGCTAATAATCGAGTAGTGTGCGCAAGTGTAAGTTTAGATGGATGTTAATTCTTCGTACCACTAGGTCGGCTCAACGCATATAGCATATTGTCTGGAAGAATACAAAGGCTATTAATTAGGTTTTCTTTAATTCCGCGTGGACAGAGTCGTGAGATACAGCTAGCCTATTTCCTTTAGAAGAAAATTAGATTGATTCAAAACACAATCGCATTTAGTAAAGGTGCGTACATATTGCGTGACTAATGCATCGGATCAAACACACCCTACCTTTAATTTAGTGGGACAATATATCATCATTTGTTATTCATGATCAAAGGAAAACTGTACATTTATTGTATACTAGCTTTCGCCCGCGATCCGTTTGCGTAGAATTTAAAAAAATTAAAGTATAGCCTATGTGTTCTTCCAGACTATCCACTACATCTATGCCAAATTTCATCGCGATCCGTTCAGCAATTTAGTCTCCAAACTCTAACAAACATCCATCTATCCATCTAAACTTTCACATTTATAATATTAAGTAAGTATTAAGATTAGCAAGATAGTCTATAGATTGCTTGCGAATTTTTATTACAGTTAGATACCTAAAATTAACATAATATCGAACTAATAAATGCGAGAACATATATTCTACTATACCAATAAGCAAATATACTTTCTTAGAACAAAACATTACTCTCATATCCAATTTCTTATGTACAAAGGGGTCCGGTCGTTGGATAAAATCTCTATTATTTGCCAGCTTGGCCTGTCACAGAGTAATGGTAATAGACGGCGTGTTCACACCGCTAGGTGTCGCTGGCGCGCCCCGCACATTAACCCGTCTAGACTGCGATTATTGACAATTAGTTATCTCGTGTACGACCACCTTTACAATCGATGATAGCTTCGATTCCCTTAATTTGATTTTAAAACCGACATTTAAATTGTGTAAAAGTGTTTGTCGTTGAAACTTGATAGCTGTAAGTGCATAGCGAAAATAGATTAGTTTTATGAACTTAATAAATCGTTCTTTTTCATTATAATTTTTGTAATAGTTGTAATTATAAAAAAAAATATTAGAGCATATCTTTTTGTTGTTTAAAGGTTTAAAGCCAAAGTTACCATTTTGTTCAATAAAAAAGTTTAAAACCCTTTGTTTTTATTTCGTTAATATCGTCAATACTAATTGCCTACGCCCTATCCTCTACAATATTTATTACTAAGACTAACACTATGCCCTAAAGTAGAAACTCCAATAAAACAAATGACTACAAATTAAAAATACTTTTGTCCTAATGGTTGTATAACGAGAGGCAATTATTCAACACAAGCCTCTGCATCAATTCGACCGCACACTACAGCCTCTTGACTACGCTACAAGGACCATCTCTTTGACTTTGATTTAAAATACGACATTTAAAAATAAATCCATTTAATATAGCTCTAAAGTAACATACCTACATAGCTATATAAACTAGGGTTGTCAAAATTAGGCATATAAAATTAGTTCATCTAGAAAGAAACGCTGTTTTCTTTGTAATTAAAAATATATTTTGTGATTTTATAAGCTGATAATTTATAGTTTTTCGTTACTAAAACAGGGTGTAACAATATTCCACCCTTACACTATAAGCTTAGATGAGAAAAAAAGGTTTCCTAGTTACGCTTTTAAGAAATGTCAAAAGTACGCGAGACCTCTCGAGTTGAGAAACGTAGCAACTTTTCCCTTAAGCTTTTATCGGACCCAATTAGTGCTATATGGGGTCCTTTGTGCCCCACATAACAAGGGATTAGAAAAGAGCACCCATTATACTCCCTTTTTTATTTCTTTTGTGGTGTACTTGTATTGTTAAATGTATTTACACGTACTTTCCTTGGGTATAGTTAAGCTAAATTAGAAACAAACATTTTGGGTTTTCCGCCCGGATATTAGGTGTTTATTTATGTTTTTTCAAGTTATTTAGGTAGCAAAGTTACCGATAAACAAGAACACAGAGGGCGCAAACTCTTGCCGTATAACAAACTAAGAAAATAATAAAAAAAATCTCGTTTTAATGAAGTAAAGTGGTTTGAATGCTGCATAAAACACATTTTTTTATTACATTACTATTGTTTGTATATTATACTTTACATAACAAATAAACACATTTTTACATAAAACAACTTTTACTGTAACCTATGCTGCAAAAGTTTGTCAACAATTGCGTCGACTACAATTAGTGCTCCACATTCGCGTCAGCTTTTATAACTGAAACGTATTCTATTTCAAAGCTTTATTAAATAGACAGTTTCCATAGTAACAGTAAATTGATATTTCCTACCCCATCATTAATTGTCTCCAATTATTACACTTTCCGTCACAATTACACTACGAGAGATGTTAACGTATCGGGGTCACATGGTTTATTACTAATCGCTCGTAAATTGGGTCGTTAATGGAAACAGCTCCGCTACGAAATAGAGAATTAATTTCTTATCTACTCTATTAAGTGAAGTTAAATGATGTTATATGAGTATATATAAAATTCCTTTGTAATAAATTTAGACTCTCAATGAAATTGATAAAAATCCAATCAGTTGAGAAATGATTTTTTTTCGAAAGTACTGTAACTATTCCTTAATTTTTTTTTTATTTATTGGACAAAAATCGAATTTGAAAATACAATAAAAATATTTGAAACAGTAAAAAAATCAAGGTTTAAGCATACCCACTGGTCGCTTCGTTTATAACAATAAAAAAAATAGCCTATTTTACAATATTACCTACGTTATCCTGTCTACCGACCAGACTGGAACTAATGAACAACGCGCGAAAATGTTAAAAACAAAGGCCCCTTTCGGCAAAACTGTAATCGAAAACGCCTACTAGATATAATTATCTATATCTATACTATTATAATAAAGCGTAAACACACACTTCTTTGTTGCCTAAGATGTCAGCAATTACAGCATATTTTTGAATATTTCTTTTTTTAATAAAAAGCCCTACACTTACGTCATGCTTTAGGCTATATATTTTCACGCCACTAAACTTAGGGGGTAAATATTTTGCATAAAAACCCTAATGTGGAAAAGAGACCATAAGTTAAGAGTTAAGAGAAGCAAGGTTGCCATGGTTTGTCATCATGTCATGTCATTTTGACAAATGTAAACAATAAAATAAAATTTTCATAATTTTATGCGGATGAAGCCGCACGGGAACAGCTAGTTTAATAATACATACCTACCTAACAGTGTGTAGGTTATTATTAAATATTAATTATTAATATTAAAATTTACAATTAACTATAATAGTACATGTCGGATTTTTTAACGAAGGAAAATTCTATTACAAAATGGTTTTAATGGAAATGTAATCAAAATTAAGCCATCCCTAAAGACCTAAACCAATAACTCGAAACCAGATAACATAATTTAGCTTCATCAGGGCATCTGCCAATCAGAGGATTGAAAAGCAATGTCAAAAGTTCAAAAAACGTCAAAGCGCACCGGCCGGCGCTGGATCTAACTAACTAAATCCGGTTAAAACCGGACGCACGGACAGATCGACAGACGACGGACGGGGCGTTAAACTGAGTTCACAGTCGAACAACTCAGGTGCCGGACACTCTCGCAATTAGCGCCCAGCAGACACCAATTTACGAGGCAAAAGAACTTTTCATCGTAGTGTATACTACACTCCAATGTACACTCTAACTCATTTAATTTCCAACTGTCTGCATTTAATAGTGGTTTTAGCTCCAAAATGAGGCACTATCAATCACATTTCAATCTTACATCTTACAAATACTATAAATGCGAAAGTTTAGATGGATGGATGGATATTTGTTAGAGTTTGTAGCCTAAACGGCTGAACGGATCTTGATGAAATTTGGCATAGATATAGATCATAGTTTGGAAGAAAACATAGGCTACTTACATTTGTTTTTAATTATACGCGAACGGAGTCGCGGGCGAAAACTAGTAATACTAAATTTAATACCAAAAACGTATTGCCTAAAATTACAATTCAAAACGCATTCGAATTTTCACGAGACGATGCGGAATCGAAATTGGAATCATTACGTTGCAGCCTGTATCAATCCGCGTATCATTTTAAACATTAACCGTGGTCCAGGAAATCGAGGGCCATTCGAAATGGCCAATTTAAAATATGTAAACGAATATCAGCGGCAATCGATGCGCGAAATGAATAACAATCGAGTGTGCGTCGATTATGAGGACGCACGGGGCCGAATAATCGCTCGGATCGAGATCGCACCGACCGTGAATAAATTAATAATTTAATACCCGTGAGAACATCGACACGTTTGTTGCCAATTGATACTGTGAACGCACCCTTACTGCATCATTAAAATCGAAAGCAATACCTTTTGTTCTATTTTAAACCTAACACGTAAAAGGCGTAAGAAAACGTAAAAGATAAAATAGCAGTCTATACGCTATTCTAGGCAAAGTAACAAGAAAGATGACTAATGTTGATAAAAAAATATTTCTGTGCTAAGGTGCTATGTGCAAATAAATTCCCAGCTAAGGAGACTGAGTACCTCTATAAAGTTAAGATAAAAACTGAACGTAAAATTTCCTCGGCTGCACTTCCAACCTATTACGATTTCATTACGTTGCCGCGGCAAGGTGCAGAGCTTTTTGAATATTAAATTTATTCTCCATTTACTTTCTGATAGTGTTGAAATGTATGAAAATAAAAGGACTTGTATGTTTTTAATATCAATGTTTAAAATAAAATTTTATTGTTAAATGGTTTCAAAACTGTAATATGATTACTTCGGTGTGTTCAGACTTAGCAAAAGGCTCGGTGGCCAGTATGCAACCTCTTTGGCTGTATTCATACTTTTTGTCAGCCAAAGAGGTTGTATTTTGCACTGAACGAGTATTCCAAAACATTTTTTCGTAGGGAAGTAAACTGCAGTCATCCTCACACAGTCAAGTGCTATAACATCGATAGGAGAATCGTTTGGATTTTATGCCCCGTCACACCACGGCTGTAATAAATTCAGACAATAACGCGCGGTTGTCGCACGATATCGCTGATTCACGGTCGTTGACGTTCCTAAAACTACAGAATTATTACTTCACAAGATACACGCACTTATTAAGAAGTAAGAACCACCACAAAACAATCCATAGTAATCTATACTAATATTATAAAGAGGAAAGATTTGTATTTTTGTATGTATTAAAATAACAAAAACTACTGTACCGATTTTAAAAATTCTTTCATTGTTAGCAAGGTAATTTATCTGTCGGTAACATAGGTTATATTTTTTAATTACACGCGGGCGAAGTCGCGAGCAACAGCTAGTATTTACTAAAGAAAAACCTTGAATAGCTCATTTCCAGGTGTTCAAAGGATAAAAATATTTCATACTGACTTATTTGTTTCAGGTATGTCAACAACTTTTAGCCACAAATCAAATGGCGTTAAGGTAATTTCAATGTATTTTGTATAATCTGTGGCATATGTTTTTAAAAGTTATCTGATGTGTATCGTGGAATTGTCAAGGGGAGGGGGCATCTACAAATAATATGGTTTATTCGAATTATTTTTAAAAAACCAAAGAAAAACCAGTAATCGCAAGATAAATGTGTAGCTGCGCGAAGAACACACACTAAACGTTTTTTATTTAAAAACGCTTTTAACATTACCTAACATAATCTGGTTTTTATCTCAACCGGATGTCGGTTCAGATGTTCCACACGAGACTGCATTTCTCAACTGTCTGAAACGACCATTACAGATGGAACTCAGGACTGGGTAATATCCTAGATTATTACGTCCAATGTAAATTATATTATTTCAAACTAGACTTTGAAAAGGAACGATACGTAGAATTTTACAAGCAATTTTACAGCGCAGAAGATACAAAAGAGTTGACGACCAGCAGTATAAAATAACACACAAGACAATTCAAAGAAAAGTGGTTGAAGCTAAAGAAAAATGGATGGTTGACCAATGTGTTGCGATAGAGGAATATGAGAAAAGACATGACTCTTTCAATATGCACAAAAAGATTAGAGAAATTACGAATAATAACGGAACACACAACACTAATTGTAATCTTTTATTGGATGACCAGGGTAATCTCGCTAAAACAATTGAAGATAAACTTGACATTTGGCAAAAATATATCAAAAAACTCTTCTACGACGAAAGACCTAGTCTGGATGTGGAATCTTTAGAAATTGATTTAACTGGACCATCCATCGATAAAAGTGAAATTGCCTATGCAATTAAAATGTCCAAGACAAACAAATCTGTAGGTGGAGATGAATTACCAGCGGAACTCATTAAAGTTTTAGAATATGATAACCTAGAAATAATGGTAAAGCTGTTCAATGCAATATATGACTCGGGCATCATACCATCCGACTGGCTCAAATCAACCTTTGTCACCTTGCCCAAACTTGCCTCTGCGAAGAAGTGCAACGAGTACAGAACTATTTCCTTAATGAGTCATATGCTAAAAGTATTCTTAAAAGTCATTCACAAAAGAATATATAGCAAATGTGAAGAGCAAATATCAAAATCACAGTTCGGTTTCATCAAAGGTTTGGGAACAAGAGATGCACTATTCGGTTACCAAGTTCTAATACAGAGATGCTGGGACATAAATCACGATGTGTTTGTGTGTTTTATAGACTATGAGAAAGCATTCGATAGAGTACAGCATGCTAAAATGATTGAAATTCTACAAACTATCGGTATCGACTCTAAGGACGTACGATTTATAAAACAATTATATTGGAATCAAACGGCAAATATACGTGTGGAAGGCAAACTGACAGATGAAGCAGAAATCTTACGAGGAGTGCGTCAAGGATGTATCCTATCACCAATCCTGTTTAACGTATACTCGGAGATGATCTTTAGGGAAGCTCTGGATCAGTTGGATGTAGGGATAACAGTGAATGGCCAGACTATTAACAACATTCGTTATGCCGATGATACTGTTTTACTCGCCTCAACGTTGGAAGACCTCCAGATTATCTTAGATAAAGTCCAATCTGTCAGTTCGAAGTATGGTCTTAACATCAATGCCAAGAAAACCAAATATATGTCGATTTGTAAAGTACCACCAGCTAGCCTCTCGCTCATTTGTGGCGGGCAGCTATTAGAAAAAGTTAGCAGGTACAAATATTTGGGATGTTGGGTTGATGACACAGGGGATCACAGTCTCGAAATAAGATGCCGCATAGAACAAGCCCGGAACGCTTTTTTCAGACTTAGGACACTTCTGTGCAACAAAAGCTGAACATCGAGCTACGGATGCGGCTAGCGCGTTGTTATGTCTTCTCCATTCTCCTGTATGGCGTTGAAGCGTGGACCCTCACAGAATCTATGTGCAAAAAAGTCGAAGCCTTCGAAATGTGGGTATACAGGAGAATGTTAAGGATATCCTGGAGAGACAAAATTAAAAATGTAACCGTGTTAGAGCGCATGAAGAAAAAGACAGAGGTGATATATACAGTCAAGAAAAGAAAGCTGCAGTACCTAGGCCACATAATGCGAAATGCCAAATACGAACTACTGCAGCTCATCGTACAAGGCAAGATCCACGGAAAGCGAAGTGTAGGTCGAAGAAGAACGTCCTGGCTCAAAAACCTACGCCAGTGGTATGGAAAGAGCACCCGTTCACTTTTCAGAGCCGCGGTTTCAAGAACGAAAATCGCCCTAATGATCGCCGAACTTCGAAAGAAGATGGCACTTTAAGAAGAAGAAGTAGAATTTTAATCGTAAAGTTGATAAGGTAACTTAAAAAAACTATATTTTTTTTATATTCGTTAATTAACGCCAATAAAGCAAAATGCTTGTCAATATATTAAGACTAGCTGTTGCTCGCGACTTCGTCCACGTGTAATTAAAAAAATGTTACTCAGTGATAACATAACTTTTTAATGGTGAAAAAAATTTTTAAAATCGGCTCAGTAGTTGTTGAGTAATTTCAATACATACAAAAATACAAATCTTCCCTCTTTATAATATTAGTATAGATGTAGACAAGCTAATTCCGATATACATATAATACGTCCTATCCATAGAAGTTTAAAATTATCCCTATTTTCTGAGCAGACAATCTCAAGACTCTTAGTCCAATAAAACTCAGCGATTTCGCAGTTAAAAGGGCAACGGATACGGCGGCCGAAAGGCACTGGCGGCAAGATTAATGTCCCATTACTGGCAGGCACAAATAAATATTTGAAATAGCACCGTATAACTCAGGCTGGGATGCGCGGGTATTTGACATCCGCGTCATAACGATATAACAAACTGCTTTTAGTAGAAATCGTTGTGGTCTAAATAGCCCCTTGTATTGCAACTTTTTTAACCTGGCTTTTATTTATTTTTATTGTGTAGTAAATGGTATACTTCAAACGTAACCGACAAATTTGAACTATACATCGATACATATAATAAAATTGGAGTGTCTGTTTGTGATATCAAAAAAAAATCCAGATTTCGGGAAGATGATGTATTTGCGTTGCCGATAACGAAAATCGCATTTAATTTTTTTTGTCTGTTTATCTGTCCGTAAGCCGCGTTTGTTCCGAGTAATCTCCGAAACGGATATGCCGATTTCGACCGGACTTTCACTGAAGGGTAGCTGACATAGACGTGCATATTATAGGCTACTTTTTTATCTTAATATTACGAAGTCGCGGGCAACTGCTAGTAATTACTAATTCAATAGAAATATGTTTTCAATTAATTTAAACTCAAATACAAAATAAACAGTCACAGTATCTTAAGTATTATACGCTTTGGGAAGTACACAATTGTACTCGTAGACTATGGTGGAAAATTTAAATCAGTTTAGGCAAGTTTGGCGTTACGACAGTGCGAAAGCCCGCGGCCGTCGTTTTGGCGCCATCTACATGCAAATTGCGTGAACCCCGCCACTGCGCTGTCTATCTGACTCCTCTAGCCAGTCAACTGTACATTCTGATACTTCGCCAGTAAATGTTTTTAAAAAATAATGGTCGTAATATTTCCTGGTAATAATTTTCCTTTAATTTTTGATAAACAAAATGTTCTTATCATGAATTAAGTTATTTCCGAATCACTGTCAAATACAGAATAAATAAACAATCCGAAAACGAACATTCTTCTTTGCCTTTTCCCTCCCTTATTTTTAATGCCCTCCGCCTCTTTGAGCGAAGATTTATATCGAACTTAGCTGTCATGGCCAGAGAGGACAAATAATTATTTTCCTCTTGGACATTCACTTGTTTTCCTGATTAATCCTCTTTAATCAAGTTTCCCTTTTATCTTGATTAACATAGACTTCAAATATTTCTTATGCAACATTCTCAAGTCCAAAAAAAATCTAATTGTGGTAACCAAGAAGCTATTCTAATTTACGTAATTCGACGAAAATTTCTTGTTTTCGATTATATTTAATTTTTTTATTTAACTAAAATTTCATATTTTATCACTTACTCTTCGATAAAACATCGAGCGAAGCGTGTATCCTAATAAAATGGCTGAAATGTACAAATAAAACATAAATCCAAGCAATTTACGTTATTAAAAGCTATCATAAATCTACATGTTCACAAACAATATTCACATCCAGCATTACACGATATTATTAATTGTTACGTCGGTCTGTTTGTTCTACGCATCGATGGACGGCGATAACCGTATTAACAACCCTTGTTTACCCGACACGTTGCAAGCCTTCGTAGGCCTTTGTTTAGGTTTGGATTGGTTACGGCTGCTGACAGCTTATGTGTTTTCACCTTTGAAGCGTTAATTATTATTGACATGTTCGATACGATGTAACCGTAGAATTCCACTGGCGTTTCATTATCTTTGACAACAGCCACTGTTACATGAATACAAGTATTTTCCCCGTAGAGTTCTAAATAAATCAATCGTGTAATTTATTCGTTAATAACATCATACTAATACTAATATTATAAATGCGAAAGTTTAGATGGATGGATGGCTGTTTGTTACAGTTTGTAGCCTAAACAGCTGAACGGATTTCGATGAAATTTGGCATAGATGTAGAGAATAGTCTGGAAGAAAATATAGGCTACTCACTTTTGTTTTTTTTAATTCAATGCGGGCGGAGTCGCGGGCGAAAGCTAGTAATATTATAAATGCAAAAGTTTGGATGGATGGATGGATGTTTGTTAGAGTTTGTCGCCTAAACGGCTGAATGTACATATCTCGATGAAATTTGACAGAGATGTAGAACACAGTCTGGAAGAACACATAGGCTGCTTACTTTCGTTTTTTTTTAAATTCCACGCGGACGAAGTCGCGGGCGAAAGCCAGTGTTAAATAATAGGATGGACACATCTTTTTCTTTCTTTCTTTCTAGATTATCTTTCTGACAGTCGAATACAGTGAAGATACTCTTAACGTCATATGTGGAGTTCAGAATATCTAACACTTAGTACTAGGAGCCCATATATTGGTGTAGGTATCCAATCTTGATTATCACGGTGGCTGGGCTGTGTAAACACAATCGTCAGATTATCCACACGTGTTCAATCGGCCCGCGTCATACGCAAACCTGTCAGTTGCACCAGCACGATATGTTTCAAATTACAATAGATGAATAGGAAACTGATTATATACGTTTGAAACACTCCTGTATGTTAATAGATTTTGATTTAAATAGTTAAAATTATCACTAGTAAATCAAAACAAATCTTACTAATATTATAAATGTGAAAGTTTAGATGGATGGAAGGATGTTTGTTAGAGTTTGTAGCCTAAACTGCTGAACGGATCTCGGTGAAATTTGGCATTGATGTAGAGGATAGTCTGGAAGAACATATAGGCTACTCACTTTTGTTTTTTTTTTAATGATAGCTAGTATATGCGAAAGTTCAGATGGATGTTTGTTAGAGTTTGTAGCCTAAACTGCTGAACGGATCTCGGTGAAATTTGGCATTGATGTAGAGGATAGTTTGGATAAACACATAGGCTACTTATTTTTGTTTTTTTTTTAATGATAGCTAGTATATGCGAAAGTTCAGATGGATGTTTGTTAGAGTTTGTAGCCTAAACAGCTGAACGGATCTCGGTGAAATTTGGCATTGATGTAGAGGATAGTTTGGATAAACACATAGGCTACTTGTTTTTGTTTTTTTTTTTTATATTTGTTAAGCAAGCGCTTGACCACGATCCCACCTGAAGGAAGTGACGATGCAGCCGAAAGATGGTACTTAGTCTGGGAAAACACATAGGCTATTTAGGATAGTAAAAAATTGTAGTTCGATTTAGTTCAATTATGGCAATAAATAGAGTAAAGTACAATTTAAATTATCGTCAACCTACAGGAATAGAAAAATAAACTCATCAAAAAGTTTCTCAATTGCGTCTTCGAGGTTTCTTTACACAACTATAGTCGACCTCAGAGCTTATTACTTGAACTTTAGTTATACGAGCTATTTCTTATTTTCTTAAGATTTACGTTTGAGTTCTGTTTGCGATAGTTGATTGCTTATGAGAGTAATATCAGATGTACAACTGAGGTAATCATTTTCAATACTCTATGGACGATGTAGAGCTTTTGTACAATGTATGATTGTTATTAAGAGTGAATGTTTGATAATCTACACTAATATTATAAAGAGAAAAGATTTGTATAATATTTTTAGATGTATGTGTGTAATGCAATAACTCAAAAACTACTAGGCCGATTTTAAAAATTATTTCACCATTGAAAAGCTACGTTATCACTGAGTGATATTGCCTATATGTTACTCATCATCGTTCTTGTGGACGAAGTCGCGAGCAACAGCTAGTAAATAAGTAAATTTTGTGATTAAAAGCGACATATACATTCCTATTTCTATATTAATATATCTTGATAGTCAAAAATATGTTTATCAAATCTTTTTAGTCAATTGTAACGCTTAAAAACATAAGGTTAGGTATGTAATTGTTGAAGGCATAAGGTACCCCTTTAACTCCCAACCCCTAAGAGTTAAAAATATGATAAAACAAACAAAACTTTTAATCCGACTGGCTTCTATTATCTTTATTCCTGCAGGTGTTTGCAAAAATCCTAGTGACTGCGATCCTCGCACGGGACGTGACTTCGCATAGGATTGTTAAATTTTCAACAGACGCCGCATTTTCTCTAATTATATCGTTATTTTTTTTACAGTAACTGTCTAGCTGAGTCAACAGAAATTTGAATAAACATCTTTTGTTGGGAGTGTTCGATAAACAAATGAATTAAGATTCATGTTTTTGAACGATGATTATTTGATTTTTTTTATAATAATATATGTTGCGGGTATTATATGCGTATCATTGTTGATAAATAATAGGTCTACTAACATTAGTCAGTTCATCCAGTATGGTTCTTTTCAGTAATGAGTCCCATTATTCTCAGCAACATGGTCACCTTCGTGTGAACTTAACTCATTACGAACGCTCAAATAATATTATAATTAATACAAAATGCTCACGGATTACGCACAATTGTTAATGCTATAACATTTACATTTGCGTCAGCGAATTATAATGATTTCTTTTCACGAGAGATTTCAATTTCCTGGCCGCGGCTAACAAAAGTTAGAGCTACGGGCTACGGTGACCATCAAAACTTGTCCAATAAGATTAGTTATTACACAGTTTTATTTGTAAATTGATAATTTATTAGCAGGATATTTTATTGAAATGATTCAATTACTAGTAATGTTTTTGTTTCCTAAAACATTTTTAGTCGAAACTATTTATTTCAAAACGCAAGCCTGTGCACGATATACGTGTGATAAAATCAATTTATTACAATTCATATATTAGTAACAATTATCACTTCTTTAAAAATTACTAATTAGGTATTAAAACCTTGAACTTATCCTTGAACCCTTGAACTTCACTCTAAGCGTGGTTACCCTACCGATATCGGATATCAGCTGATAAGACGCCCGCAGGCCGGCATGCGCAGTGCGCCACCGAGTAGGCAACCACCGCGTGATAACATTGTTTTTGAGTAAAGAATTAAAGTGTCCACAACTTCACAACCGACCCGCATTATTTCCGCAATCATTCCTTTGAATGTTCCCTTATTTTTGGTGAATGTTGTTGATTTCTTGTATTAAAAGGCTTCTAAACATTATTATTTGTTAAAACGAAGTACTTTACTGATAGATTGATTTTTTTCTCAATAGATGGCGTTGTTTTTAATCAGAGTTATGAAATTCATTACGTAAACGACACCACATCCAAATAAGAGTAAAATTACAACGTTTCTCTGTTCTTTGCAATGCCTACCGTGTGAACTAGTAAATGTATTTTTTCCAATGCGTAGAAAGGTCTGAGCGCAATTTCCCCAAGGCTACTCTCAAGGTTATTTACTGCGGTCGTAGCGGTCAACGACGCTGCCTGCGATATTTCATACTGTGAACATGTTATTTCATTAATTTCACAGTTACGTACTTATATATAATATTTTTATACATTTTAAGCTAATAAATATATTTATATTTACTAGATACAGTTGATTGATGATAATTCACCCTTGTATAAAGTTAAATATTCATTCAAACGAGAAACAAAAGCTAAAACCAATGTATGGGACATGACATCACATATACAACGCGGGTGTCATTTAAAAAACAATACCCGTTTTGAGAAACAAACGCTGACATTTCCGGGACAGAACGGCCATTGGGCGCCGCGCCGGGCCGAACGCCGAATTTACGAGATGGCTTATCGTCCTCGGCCCTTCGTAATTCGATGATTCCAATTTTATTGCGGAGGCCTCCGGTGGCGATGAATAAAGATCCGCCTTTTATCCTTGGTAATGGAATTTGGAAGTTTTTTTTCATGTCTTACCACGCTTTCTGGTAACTTTTAACGATTGACTCGAAATCATGAATAAATTTCAACTCTAGATTAAATATCTGTTAGTAAAAAGAAATAAGTTACTTGCATTTTTTAAATTTTTTTTCTCAATTATATGTTACTGTATATAAAGTATCTGCTTTTATCTACACTAATGTAATAAAGAGAAAAGATTTATATTTTTGTATGTATTGAAATAACTCAAAAACTACTGGGCCGATTTTAAAAATTCTTTCATCGTTAAAAGCTAAAAAATGAAGTCTAGGAAGTAAGTAACATAGGCTACATTTTTTTAATTTCACGCGTACAAAGTCGCGAGCAACAGCTAGTACTTTATAAGACTGTTCTAATTAAGTCATTATTTATATTTACTTTTAAGTTTATAGTGAAGGAAGCTATATCGAACGTTCGAAATAACTACTCTTCCCTATTTTTACAAAAAAAAATAGAAAAGTAGTACGTTTTAAAGCGTCTCATTGTAGTGTTAAATGTCCATCTCGTGGTATTCACATACCAAAAAGGATATTCACAGCTTACCATTTGCAGACGGTCTAGCGAAAGTTGTCGAATCGATTGGCGCCTCGCAATCTCGCCGCGTCGCTCGCCAGTCTGTCGAGCTGAAAGCTTTGCCCGCGGCTACAATTCCGATCGACTGCTCTTCAATGCCCTTTTCGGATGGGGCCATGAAACTTACGTTTTTGATGTTAGTAACATCAAGTTCGACTACTGTATCTATTTTGCCGTTTCCATTTATTTTATTGTGTCATCAACTTACTGTACTTACCGAACCTAAGTTAGAAGCTAAGGCTTTAGTCAATGCTGACCTAGAATTAGATATCATCATCATCATCTCCTTATCCTACTCCCGTAGGGTCGGCGATTAGAATTAGATAAATATGCACATATTTTAATTACTACGCAGATATGTGCAAGTTGCATTACAATGAAAAAGTTTATAACTTTACCAGTTTAACATTTTCTTTTTAATGTTCTGAAATCAATTCTAAAGGTGTTTTATACGCTTATGTTAACCGCCGCTTGTTTAAAAGCCACCAACATAACGCTAGACTTTCGCCAGCACTTCTGATAAGAGCTTTCAAAGCTTTATATAAATTGTATGTGAATGGTTGGATTTTGATGATATTAAGCATAATGCTACACATAATGAGTTATGGCTCGATCTGGAATTCCATTCACGATAATATTAGAATTGTGGGATTCGAACCCATGATCGCTATATCTGTAAGCTGTATTTTTTGGCTTTTAGCTATTAGCGCACCTTCGTTCATATTAAAACTTAAGGTTTTAGATTTGATGTTAGAAAGGAAAGTAAAGATTCTCTTTTATTTTGTTAAAAGATACAACAGCAAGATCTTAAATTCAACCGGCAATGGGAATGTCCAATCTGTCTACAAAGACCGAAATACGTTCCTAAACTTTGTGTTGCAAAGGGATGTAGAAAAGCTCCTTTTTCAGTTGTAAGAGATAGCCAACTCTTTTGTCAAATGAATTACGTGTTTAGTGTTTTACGTCTTTTTGTAAAACTAAATTTATTTGCTAGAAAAGAACGTTTACAGGAACAAAGGTTTTAAGTTGATATTGTCAGAAACTGAGCATTATTATCGTAAGTTAACTAAGCACTGTGCTTACAAAAAGTGATATTTTTTTTTTTTTTTTTTTTTTTTTTTTTTTTTTTTTTTTTTTTTTTTTTCTCTTTATAATATAAGGTGGCAAACGAGCAAGCGGTCACCTGAATCCACCGAAATGGAAAGCGACCGCTGCCTATTAACATCCGCAATTGCAGATGTGTTGTCCACCCTTAATGGACGGAGGAGGAGACGCACATAAAGAGGATATTTCCCCTTCCTATGCGTCTCCTCCACCGTCAAATCCACTTTTCCTTCCCACCCTTTCCTCTTAAGAAAAGGGTGGAAAGGGAAAGGGAGTAAAATTAGGCCTCCGGCACCACACTCATCAGACGAAACGCGGAATTGCTTCCACTTCACGCCTGTTTTCTGTGTGGTCGTGGTCGTATTCTTCGATATAAATCATAGATTCCCTTCTTTAATATATCTTTTAATAACACGACCTTATCGAAATATCTACTTAATAACTAATGAAATTTTCTAGGTACTTTTACAAGGGACGACCCGAAGCGCAATTTAACGTTAGAACCTTGACACACCACGACCTGATTCTACGAAAGACGATATTAAAGTAAAGCTCTTTAATACTGTATATTGCCTTGAGTTCTTTTACACAGAAATACTTTGATACACATTTATACTGGGAAATATTTTAATGATAAAAAAAAATCACTATTCAACTTTCTAAATTAGTTTCGAAATGAAAGAGGCTGCTTGTTTGCCACCTTCTAAAAACTAATAGCGACGTGGGTATTTAGAACGTAAAAGCTTGGTGAAAAATGTTTTGTTACGGGCAAAGTATTTACGACTAATGTCATTGTTTTACAACGTCATTATTTGTTATGGTTTTAACACATTTTATTTCCTTAGAAAGAAACATTTTCGAAATCATTCCCGTTCTATATTATTTCTATTCGGAAACCGGAACTAAACAGCAGGGTCTAGTCCGCATAACCGCCGACACGTCCTGACAGACGTAAATTCCTGCTCACCACGAGCATTAGTCAACTTAGGTCACGTCCCTACGCACTAGACGTTACTAACCACAAGCTGTATACCACTTTGTAGTTGCGAATTGCGTTTCAAGTTACAATTTCGTTTGACCTGAGTTTACACTACAGAAACATCCGTGAATTTGGTTTTAATATTATATGATGTTAAAATAACAATAATACCTTATATGCTCTTTTTTAGGTTAGTTTTTCTATTGTTTTTAGATGCCTTATAGGAATATGGTCGTTCAGCTAACCTTTTCAGCAGTAAATTAGACTCGAAGGCCTCCACTGAAATTCAGCGTGAAAAACGTATCCCATGACCATGCGTTATGTATGAGGGGCGCGTTATCTTAACAGATACGACACGACGACGGACCCAACAGATTTACGAACGCTGTCTGCTACGTATGACCCCGTAACTTTGCCGGATACCTATACTAAAGGAACTGTTTTGTGATATTGATAAGTCTTAAAATAATTAATTTATACTAATTCTACAAAAAGGAAAGATTTGTACTTTTGTATATATTGGAATAACTCAAAAACTACTGGACCGATTTCAGAAATTCTTTTAACATTAAAAAGCTACGTTATCAGTGAATAACATAGGCTATACTTTTTTAATTTTCAGCGGACGGAGTCGCGGGCAACAGCTAGTTTTAAAAACAATCAAAAATCAACTGTATCATACTACGTGAAAGACGGCGAATCTATTGATACAGTTTTCAACGTTATGTTTACGAAAATTGTTTTTGTTTAACAAAGTAAGAAGTAAATTCGCCACACGTATGTTTTAGTGCTACGTAACGCTGCGGTTTTTCACAAGGATAATGTTAAAACTAAAAGACCATCACATCATCATCATCTCCCCTACCGTACCCTACTCCCGTAGGGTGCACCGGGTTTTCGTCCTCAAAATAACTCTATCATCCGTCATCTTACTCATCACGTTACAAGCATAATCTTCCACTTTTTTAAATAGATTTTTGGAAGTGCTTATATTTTTATAGAAAATCTTTGTCTACCTCATGAGAGCTATAGAAACCATCTTTATTATAACTTCTTATAAGAAAAGCTTCATGTATCACAGATGAGGGACCTCGGTGCAGATTAGCGCAGACTCCCCCGGGCTTTCCGCACCATCTAACCGTTTATCTACCACAGACGCTTTAAAAGAATATTATGATCGCTTGTTTGTTCGTGTGCGAGAGATAACTGTGGGAGTATACACGTTAACTAATGCTGGGTTGCAGAAGTTTCTATTATTTTATAATTACGCTATATTAGTGTTAAGTTAGACCTAAGTTTCAAAGTAAAATTCAAGTTACGTAATCTAGAAACGTATTTTATTAAGTTATAAAACCAAAAACACTAAAAGCTGTTTAGTGTAGCTGGGAAACACTTTATTCATGTTTTTTTTTAATTTTTTGAGGGAATAAAAGGTAGGTAAAACGTAGATGACTGTTAAATTTACAGTAGTAGAGCCCGCTTTAACATCTTCTCACGAATGGCCCGGTGTAATACCACGACCACGCAGAAAACAGGCGTGAAGTGAAAGCAATTCTGCGTTTCGTCTGATGAATGTGGTGCCGGAGGCCTAATTTTAGTCCCTTTCCCTTTCCACCCTTTTCTTAATAGGGAAGGATGGAGAGGAAAAGTGGATTTGACGGTGGAGGAGACGCATAGGAAGGGTAATTGTCCTCTTTATGTGCGTCTCCTTCTCCGTCAATTAAGGGTAGGCAACGCATCTGCAATTGCGGATGTCTATGGGCAGCGGTCGCTTTCATTTCGGTGGATTCAGGTGGCCGCTTGCTCGTTTGCCACCTTATGTTATAAAAAAAATCGTCTAATTATTCAGTTAATAGTTTAAATGCCACACCTCTTCACTCTTAAACCTCATCAGCTGGCGTTCAATGAAATGGGTCGCTACCACTGGGTCAGCGGGTGAGGCTTACGTGTTAATGGTATTCGATAAACATCATATTACAGCATAGCATGCAAGTTACTCATAGAACTGAAGGCGCGATGTGCTAAACAAACCGTTAATGTAACGTGTTTTAGCAATTTTGTTACACGTTCATCGTTTATGCAGCCACACCTGTTACTATAAACATCAAATTTGTTTTTTTTTTAACAAAAAATCACTTTGAAAGTAGGACTGACTACAGAGAAAGAGACTTAGGGTAATTTTTTCATCTCTGCTATTTCTGGGTCTTTAGATAACTTATCTATACTAATATTATAAAGAGGAAATAATATTTTTGGATTTTTGTATCTATTGAAATAAGTCAAAAACTACTGGGTCGATTTCAAAAATTCTTTCACCATTAAAAAGCTACGTTATCAGTGAGTAGCATAGGCTGTGTTTTTTTTAATTTCATGCAGACGAAGTCGCGCGCATTAGCTAGTAAGCAATAAAGGCATTTTTTTTAAAGTAAAATAGTAAAAAACCAACAAAAAGCCTAAACAGTTTTAAACGCTATTCCAACCATCTTTATAATAGTTAAATTAAATTATACTTCGTATTAACTGATTTTTAACATAGTCAAAAACATTTTTTATACTTTTCATTTAACAAAAAGGCGCATCAACGGGCAGATGGCCCCTCGCAGTAACGACCGCTTGCATGTGCATCATAGCCCCCCATTTGTCGACGGACGACCTTTCATATCGTTTTCAGATACTTTACGATATAGCCTGCGCTGTCGACGCTTTCATAGGATTTACTGTACGTAATATCCGGCAGTTTGTGAATAGTTTTTGTTATATATTTCAATTAAAACAATATTTAGCTGCTGGTGAAATATAGCCGTAATTTTATACTATATTGATTAAGAGCCCGCGCACACCTTTGACTAAACTATCGCACAACTGTGTCGCGCTTTGATTCCTATGAGCTTATATGTGCACACACTACTCGATTTTTAGTTCTGCAACTAAACAGTTGAATTGGCTGCTAAAAATCGACAATAGAAAAACTGTTAAGCGATAGTTTAGTCAAAGGTGTGTGCTCTAAGTGATTATATTTTCGTATAAATTTTACAGGTCTTTTGTCAATTATTTCTAGTAAAATCATGAAAAAAAAAACATTTTTAATGCTAAAAATACCGGATACTTTAACACTTTAATTAAAAGCAACCAGAGTATGATTTGTCATTTTTTTTTACTTCATAACTCTTGTTTGAATGTGAACATTGAATCAAAGCTATCCGCTACGGGAGCGTCAGGATAATGTAAGGATAACACCCTGGCAGACGGACTCGCGTTCGATAACGTGTTGCTATGTACCGATAGCAAAAAAATTATATGTCACATACGCTAAATAATTCGACGTTTAAAGCCAAATATTGGGACATAAAATGGTTGAATTCAGGGGAGTTGTATAATTCTTTATCCATATTTATTGATATTTGATGTTGATTATAGTATAATAAAAAACGATTTCTCATGAAAATGCAGGAATGTGTAATGTTCAATATTTAAATTCAGTTTAGTACTCGCTACCATAAAATATTGCACTGTTGATGTTTTTGGACAACTTTTAATTTTTATCGAATGCTAAACTTTGTTACTGGCAGCAGTAGGATAATATATTTCAATTCATATGTGCTTCTGCTGACGCAACCAGTCTCGTCGCTCAGACATCGCCATTTCCTGCATCGCGGTATTCAATGTGAGTCCTAACGGGATTGCTTCTCAATTTCAAAATCGTATATTACCTACGTCATAACGGTCTCGACAATTCTTCACACAACTCCCTGGCGCTGTTAAAATAGTTGTCTAACTTTATATAGATGTATTTTTAATAACTCTCGCTTACGCTTACGCTTACGCAAATACATTGGAAAAGGATGCATAGAAATATCAGCTAAACTGAGTCAAAATTTTGTTTATGTTTTACACTTGAGCTTTGCCTGGAATAAAAGCGTTTAGCTAATCAATTCGAAATGCTTTTACAATAAACGATGTAATCTTCGCTTAACACTCAGCGCTTAATGTCTAGGAAAATCGGGGCAATATCTGTTTCAGGCTCTCTGTCTATCCGTCTGCGAAGAGCCAGATTTACGACACCAAGTTTATGGGGCCTCTTAAACGGGAACAATAAAAAGTTGCCCCATAAACGACAGGGACCCCCTGCTCCTTGGGTACATCGTTTATTGTCACGCTTATATACCAGGCTTGTTAAAGATGCAAGATTTTCCATTTAGAAATCTTGCTAAGTCAGTCTAAACTATACGGTAATTTATGTAAACTAAACCCCGTTAAGAACGCAGTTCTAACTGACAGTATTTACTGTAGGCAGGCTTTAACTGTACATTTCGACTGCTCATTTAAACTGTCAGAACTGAGCGTATGTAGCGGGTTAAATGTGGTACAGTTTCAAGTAGCTCAAGGAAACGGCCTCGGCAAATAATAATATTTCAACGTTAGTTATTTCTTGTTGTTGTTAAGGAATTTAATCATAGATGTAGTATACTTATACGTATGATTTTATGCTGGTATAAAGTTTATACGTAAATGTATAGCCGACCAGTGCATAATACCAGACATCCATATATTCAAGGGCGGGTCGGCGGCGCGGTCACGTCGCGGCCGGCGCGCTCCCCTGCCGGCGAGGAAATGAATTAATTCGCGCCGGACCTGATTTATAACGCGTGTGTGATACGACTGCGCCTACCAATTTATTGTTTTTTTTTTCGTTCACTTACATGGCGGTAATTTTTTTCAGCCAGTATTACGTCCTTCATTCCGTTTTTTTCTACATTTTTCTGTTGCCATACCATAAATCCTCATTCCCCAGTTTGTATTACGAACAATAACTACGCTATTGTTAATCTTAAGAATATCTAGTATATAATGAAACTAATTATAACACAAACAGAACTTCTTGATGAAAACTTCTTAACAAGATGACTGATGTAAAAAGTTTTTCTCGAATGTTCTCGAGACGTACAGAGAAAGAAATTACATACAAAAGTAATCCAAACTAAGAACAGAACTAAAAGTAATTTCATATGAAATTCAGCTAACAAGAAGTAGATTTAAATTGTTAATGGTACAGACAGCGAGTAAGTCTTTGATAAATATTTTTTTAACATATCTATTGCTTCTAATTTACTTTTTTATCAATAGCTATATTTTAACTCTTAAACAGATGAAGAACACTATAGAAACTAAAACCAAAGTATTTCCTTGTAAAGATAAACGTAAACTAGTTATAATGCCGGGTTTATACTTGGCCAGTTGGTCAGTAGCGCTTAACTGGACTGGCACTCAACTGGCATAGTGAACACTAAATGGCACCAAGAGTCCATACAATATATGACTGGCTGACAACTGTCCAACAACTGTCCATTAGATCATTTTATTCTCCAAAATTCATAACCAATGAAAAGTTTTATTAAAGTACAAAATATATTAAACTAGCTTTTCCCGTGCGGCTTCATCCGCATGAAATTATGAAAATTTTATTTTATTGTTTACATGTGTCAAGTTATCAATTGCAAATGTCAAAATGACATGACGTGATGTCAAACCATGGCAACCTTGACTCCTTGATGTTTGCAGCAACTTATGGTCTCTTTCCCACATTAGGGTTTTTATAAAAAATATTTACCCCCAACTTTAATGGCATGAAAATATATAGCCTAAAGCGTGACGTAAGTGTAGGGCTTTTTATTTAAAAGATAATTATTCAAAAATATGCTGTAATTGCTGACATCTTAGGCAACAAAGAAGTGTGTGTTTACGCTTTATTATAATAGTATAGAAGTATAGATGAAGTACATGTTTTGTCGACTGTACACCAGTGCTTACCTTCCGCTGTAATATATGATTGTAGATATGCAAATTTAGACGTAGTGAATTCAAAGTTCTCGGTTAGTGCCAGACAGAACTAAGTACTAATTAACTGTTTACGCGGTTCGCCTTACTAATTGCGCTGCACTGGGGGTATCGTTTTAACTTCGGAAACTTACATATCTCACTTAAATGCTTAAGGTACTTTGATCGAGTATAAAGTGAAGTTACGTACTAACTTTCTAATATAGCTGGCTGTACTGTATGCTTGTGACGTCTGACTGCCCCGCTGGCATGATGCCAGGACAGTAGATAATAGTGTTGTCATACACTACACTGACTTATGCTGGGTTTCTGAAGTTTCCATTTATTTTGTCATTACCTAGCGATTCAGTGTCAGGTTGATCTATGTTTCAATGGAGTAAAACTCAAGTTACGTGGTTTGGAAACGCATTTCATGAAGTTATCGAACCAATAACTCTAACGAATGGTTAAACGTAGCTGGGAAACTGGTCATTAGTAAATCACTTTAGCGTAGTATTTTGTTATATGATGCATCAATCTAATCAATTTTTCCATGACTTTTTACCCGACTAACAGTAAGGTAAAGTCGTGTATTTACGGGAAAATGAACGGAAACTTTAGTTCAAATATACCATAGCTTAATCGAGTTGGGATGAACGTCATCAGATCCGAAGTCCGTCGGACTAAACTATTTTAGTAAAAATGTTAACGTTATTCAACTAACATCCTATACGAGTTCAAAGCTAAGCTGAGCCGAACGTCAGGTTCAATTACAACTTCACGCGGCGGTAATTCGGTTACAATGTCCCCGTGTCGGATAGTTTAAAACTCAACGGAGTTCATACTTCGATATAGATGGTAGATTAAAGTTTGCTAACTCTGACCAAGCTGAGTATTGTCTTATAAGTTTAAATAAGTTACTAACATGCGTCAATATAAGTCTTATTACAAAATTTGCAATTATTTGTATAATACACCAGTTTTCAACCGGGACCCCGTCTGCGTGGAATTAAAAAGAAAGTAAGTAGCCTATGTGTTATTCCAGTCTATTCTCTACATATATGCCAAATTTCCTTAGACCCCTGCAGCCGTTTAGGCTACAAACTCTAACAAACAACCATCTATTCCTCCAAACTCTTGCATGTAAAATTGTACAAAAACAGTGGCTAATTTTGCAACATATACAATTAAACAACCATTAATATTAAAGTAACTCTATGCTTTTATCGACACACTTTATCATATACGAGTACTGTTCGTAAGATACGGGTTTCTTACCACGATTGAATAGTTTTAGCTCCCGATATTTCGGCACAGTTGCATGCGCCATGTTCACGGGCCTTCTACACCCGCACGGTCCGGTAGTGTGAAAAAAAAACACTTTATCATACCTAGTCATCAATAACTAATAGCTATCTTACTGCGGTGTCGCTAACGAGCCAAAATTCAACCAAAATCAGCTCAAATAGAATTACCTCCATCACTCAGACAACCTTAATACTGCTTATTTATTGAAAATAATCCATTACCAAAACCACTGTAATGGAAACCTAATTTTCACAACATTGTTTTAACGAAAAGCTCTATCTTAATTGGTAAAATAGATAGTAAACACCATGAAACAAAGATACCCCGATGTAAATAAATTCAGCTGACGTGGGGTTCTCCTTTAAGTGGACGTACTTGAGTATCAAATAAGGCCGACTGAAGTGATCATGTCTACCAATCTAACCAGTGAAGGTAGACCCCATCGCTTGCCTTTGATGCGTTGTTTTTGAAGGTAGTTGAAGGAAGTAAGTAAGATGGAGTGTGTCTTTCTTAATTGGTTGTGTTGAAGAGCTTTCAAGAAAGGGCGTCCTGACCGCAGCATCTCAGCATCTTAACGTCTTCGGTACATACGGCCATATATTTCTGACATAAGCTTTATTTGTAAGCACATTATGTATGGTAATACATTAAGTAGACGCGTTCATTTACCACTTCATGCCACAATAATCTTATAAACATTTTGATATGAGAGAAAGGTATCAATACGAATAAAAAAGGACAATAAATGTAATTGTAACTAGTGGCTATGTAGCTTGCTAAAAATAATTAAACTAACCTTTACGAAAAAAAGAAATTGGCATTATTCCAGTTTCAAAAACTCGCTTCATTCAAACTCGTACTTTTCCTTTGAGTTAACTTACATTTGGCATTTATAGCTACAATTGTTCTCATTGTAACAGTCCATTGCCAGCAGACGTTTAATTTTTACATCGTTTCCACAAAACCCCTAGATTACAAAGGAAACTGACCCTTAATACTTCGAACTTGGGATTAAAATTGCTCATTAACTGTATGCACTCAGTATGTACCAAAAAATTACCTCAACACGCCCTTTCCATGTCCAATGCTCCGTGAATTACATCCCATATAGTCATCCCGGATACCCACAGATGGAAGGACTTTAGCCGCCTTTTAAGACTCCGTCACTTATCTTAGGAGATTAGGGAAGTGCTCGCTTTCTGCCGTATGTTTTACTATACCGATATAGCAATTCAGAAACACTTAAGACGGTCATATTCACTTTGTGGGTGATTTTACGCAAACCTTGCCTAAGCAAAAAAAAGCAATCTCCAATCTCAAAGAAAGCTATAATCAATGTAATTGAATTGAAAGGATATAAATAGAAATATCTAATAATATACAAGCTGTGTTTAAAAACGATAGAAATATACATAGATATTGTCAATATAAGGCTTACATAAGTTCAGTTCTGACTGTCAGTGTGTAGGCAAAATTTTAACTGTACAGTCTAACTGACGTGCGTCGAAGTCAAGCGTCTGAAGTGGGCTTGATTCTTAGCATATTTACCTCGTCGTTGTGTTTTGTAAATAGAAAAGAACCTTGACATGAAATCTTTGAAATAAAAAGTACTAGAATTCCAATGAATGTTGAGTTCATTTTCAATTAGTCGCATACTTCTTTACAATCATAAAAACCTTATTCAGAAAGCAGAATTAAAATATTAGTACAATCGTTAACTAGAAGCTATGCAATAGTTAAACGTTATCGTGCGATTTGGATCTTTAACTAGTTGTAATAAGGTCGAGTTTAACAGTTGTAATTATGCGTTGTATGCGGAATGGAACAAATCAAATTAAGTTTTTTTACCCTCACGTCGAGGACATGTGTCGCGACAATATTCTAATCTAGTCGCACAAATTAAATCTATGTTTCTAGACATTTGATTTACAACTTTAATGCGAGTGCGTTAAAGTTGTTTTTATATGCCACATTTTATGATTACAGCAATAATGATTTCCCACTTTTATCTTGGCTGGATTTCATTTTGCAGTTTCTTACACGTTTCTTACGACTCATAATAAAACTCTCAGCATTTTTAATAAACTTTTACGAAATCGCAAACTGGTAAAACAATTAAAGCCTGTCCGACCACTGGCTGCTAGAGGCTCAGATAGCTTAAAAATGACGTCACTGTCAGATAAGGTAACAAAATCCGATATTTCCATCACATATTTTACATGTTAAATTGTTATCAGACAATTTACAATTTGGTGGGACATGTCCTTATAGTACTAATTTAATTTCCAATCAAAATTGAACCTTAGACACTAAGATTTACAGTTTAAAATCGAATGATTTTACAACTAAAGTACCTCAATCTCCAATTAAAGTTACATACATATGTTTCAATTCGAGTTCAAAAGATGTAAGCCATCGCAGTAGCCAATTACGTGAGCTTACGGGAGCTTCAATAGAAAACGCTCCAATATAACGTCCATACAATTTGGCGACGAAAAATCTCTTTGTCGTATTTAAAATGATTCGAAAAGTATTCAGTTACGAAGGGAAAATAATTCTCTTTGTTCTTCAATTTGTGAACGTTACCATCTCGTTAGAAATAGGAATGTTATATTGTTACTTATTGTATGAAAAAGTGTAAACAATGAACGATATTTCCTTCGCTTCATTGTGTAGTAATTTTGTATAAATATTGGTATATATATAAAAAGTAAATAATACGTCTTATTTACGTGAAACATCAATTTAATAAGCACATAACGAGAGTAACTGCTTCGGGCAATGTGATAAAAGATAGAAAGTTGACGAAACGTTGCAAAAAACGAGCCGATGGGAACAAAGAGGCTTCATAAAGAGTCCTATCTGAGAAGTTTGACATGCCACGAATATTATGTGAATTAGATATCTCCTCGCCTCAAGGCTCGAATGTTTGCCATTCCGCTTCCTTTCCCTTCGTTCTTGCCTTTTTAATGCTTGTTCTGAAAGTGTAACAATGAAATAGCCGCCGGTGTTTACTCGTTAAGGTTATTTTTATTGTTAAAAATATATGAAGTTAGATCACATATATGTGAATTTGTTTTATGAGTAACTAGCTTTCGCCCGCGACTCCGTCCGCGTGGAATTAAAAGAACAAAAGTAAGTAGCCTATGTGTTCCTCCAGATTATGTTCAACATCTATGCCAAATGTCATCCAGATCCGTTCAGCCGTTTAGGCTACAAACTCTAACAAACATCCATCCTTCTAAAGTTTCGCATTTATAATATTAGTATGATTAGTTATGTATTCCCATAAGACTAGACAGACTAGAAGAAATATTAATAAATCTGCAAATTAAAAAAGGCTTTAGCGGTACTTTTTAATTTTAAGTGTTTGCAATTAAGTAAATAAATAAAATGGTAGAATTAAACCTTGTATTAAAGACAATTATTTCTGTTCCAGGTAATATATCAAGAAGGATGTCAACAAAACTGTTTAGAGATCCGTAAGTTATCTTTCACAGTCGGTTTCTTTTAGAAATTAATACAACCGTCTGCGGTCGCGGGATACCGCGCTTGGAAGCCCTTTATTGCACAATTCTTGTTTATGTTTCTTCTCTTTTTATTAAAGCTACTGAACTGTTATGATAAAAATCATTATCTTAATCTAAAATGAATTTTATTTCTTAAATCAAATTATGAACGTAAACAATTGAATGACTTATAACCTCATGAATAAGGTCTTGGATTTGAAACTAAGAGAGTAAGAGAACGTGAGCAGGTATTGAATACACAATGAAACATCGAAGCCATCAAGAGAACATGTGCCCTATAAAAACGACCGCCATAAATACTCCATCAGAACAGTGACGGACCAGAAAAACGCAACGTAACGAGCTCGCAGCGCGAATCACCCGCTGCCCCATTAACTTGATGAAGAAAGTATTTTATGGCCAAACTTACTCAGCCCTGACTCTAATTGCTTGCAAGCAGTCCGAATGCCTTTTAATAGTAACGCACAATGATCTTAGTAATGGACTAAGTAGAGATAGAGCTCTCTATTTGTTGTACATGTAAAGTCCAAAACTGTTTAGAGATTCCCTGGAAGCTGGCTATCGATATATTGATATCTTTTTTTATAAATAATATAATTGTTTAACTATTAAATTCAAGCTGCATAACTCTATACCCCACTAACGAATTACCTCTGTGCTGTAAAATGATAACTGTACTCGAACTGCAAATCACCTGAGTGCACCGGACCACGCGTGCCATTTCCGGTCACACCGCCGCCCGCCCCTCACTAGCCCCGCACTCGCCCCCCGCCGCCTCGCGCCGCCCGCCCTCGTGCCATCGCTTCCGGAAGACAATGGATGGCACGCCTGCATCCGATCGTCGATTTCCGGTAGCCATTTTGCTGAATCTAAAATCAAAATTAGTTTTTCATATATGCATTTCAAATTGCAAAATATTGTAAACTATTTACATTTTTAGAACTAAAAAATATACCTAACACACAAATTATTCACTAGTAACTTTTAACTGATCACTATAGTAGTCTAAAGTACCTATAGTTAAAAATAAACTCATAAGACTCTTTAACAAGACTATTTTTTTCTTTCATATAAACTGATCAAGTTATAATTCCAACATATGTTTCGTCTTAGTTTCAACTGTTTTCAGCACGAGTAAGATCAAAATATGCGGACCAAGTTACTACGGAGTCTTCAAATTTATGTGCATAGTGAATCGCCATTACCGAACTTGGTCGTTGTTCTAACTTGCAATTGATTCTCACTCGTGTTCTAATCTCCATTGTTATAGTTTATTTTCAACAAGATATTACGATGACGTGAAAAATATTTATGTTTCATTGCATATTATGGTCTAAAAATAAATACTGCGAACTACAAAAGTGCTCAAATAAGAAAACAGTTTAGAGAACTTAAAGATACGTCTCCCGTTAAGTTTTTAATTATTGAAATAGTCATTAAGAAACAAAATTAATGTTACTTCCTTAAAACATTTAACAACTTCATTTCGCTTCAATTTTAAATTTTACTCAAGTCTTACTTCCTGTTTATTATGTTATCAAAAATAATTATATAGATTTAAAAATGTGTATTGTGATTAAGATAAAAATTTCACTTGAATCAAAGAACCGCAAAGCGACTGCAGGGCTATAATCTTATAATACATAGTAAAGCATTAACCGCAAGTTTAAGCTTATCCGGGTACAGCGAAACTTATATCCGGCGTCGAGCAAGCCCAATCTCGTGTGGTCCGGTCGGATAAGATTCCGGACATAACTACCAAGATCTGAGATTGCAGAACTTAAGTTGAATTCCTTTGTCCAAGTCTCGACTGTAAACGGATATTTGAATGTCCAGACGAGGTATTTCAATATAACCTTTGTTTCTGTTTTGTGTTTTGATTTCGATATTAAATAACGAACTGTTAACGTGTGGCTTCATCCACGTGAAATTTGTGTTTACATTTGTGAAATTTTGCAATTGCAAATGTCAAAATTTATATGCACAAATGACAACGAATGCCTTTGACGTTGCATTACCATGGCAACCATGCTTCCTTGATGTTGTCAGCATGTAGATTTTGCCCCTTTCCCGCTTTCGATACAAATTATTTACTCCCTAAGCTTAATATCGTAAAAATATATAGCCTAAAGCATGTCGTAAGTGTAGGGCTTTTTATTAATAGCATAATTATTCAAAAATATACTGTGATTGCTGACATCCTACGTATGTAAGTAGTGTGTGCTTTATTATATTAGTATAGATTTAAAACCAAATAACAAATTACTGTTATTATAATTTTTATAACGACAGTACACTGCGAAAACAGACGACAGTCACAAAAACAAAAGACAATACAAATAAATAACAGCGCGAGTTCAAGTATTAAAGTATTTCGTAGACATTTCCTCACGTAGCTGCAGCATTTGGCACGTCCTTTGCCGTCGAGTGCTCGTCGGATGAATAAAAGCCACGATCACAGATCGACATGTGTTGCCTTTTTTATAGACTTCGCTGTTGGAGTACCGCTTTTTTGTGCAGTGCATTTCTTTGAATAAACGGAATAGGTTTTATATTTGGGGTTAAATATTATTTTCAATTCTTTAAAACTTAATGTAATATTTAATTGCTACTACAATCTAAAAGATCTTTTACGTTATTTAAAGCATTGAAAAGTCGCATGTTGTTTAAACTTTTAATTGGTCTCTGTTAGTTCTTTACGTAAAGAAGTGATCTTATTTTTAAAATTTTAAAGCAATAATTCCCTTACTATCAATGCATTTAATAATATTTAAGCATTTAACTGAAATTGAGACTCAAAAAAATACGATTGCAAAAAAACCGGGTCGCATTTCAATTCAGTCCATCCATTCAACGTTCAAATGGCCAATTAAACGTTCTCATTGATTGATTCGCGTCGCATTCTCTGTAGATTTATTTTTCTCCTTAGCTTTCAACACAAACAAAACAAATGAAATCGTAAATCCTTTAGAATCCTTTCCCTCCATTGTTATCCCTAGTACGCTCGCCTTCGAGTTTGTGCTATTTAATGACATTGTTCTTGTTTAAATCAGCGTAAATTCCTTACTTAGTTACGTTATCTGTTTTCGATCCACGAACTAATTTACGTACACCTCTAATTAAATTGAAGAGGCTGTCTAATTTTGAACTAAGTCAAGGCTGTACTCAAATATACCTTTCGAAATAAAACTCATAAGTTTCGATTTAAAGCTAGCTTTCGCCCGCGACTCCGTCAGCGTGGAATTAAAAAAAAAAACAAAAGTAAGCCTATATGTTTTTCTATACTGTCCTCTTTATCCGTGCCAAATTTCATCGAGATCCATTCAGCAGTTTAGGCATCAAACTTTAACAAACGTCCATCCATCCATCAATTCATCTACACCTTTTAATTTATAATATTAGTAAGATGTATTGTTTTAATATTCCAGGTTCTAAAAATTATCAGTAAATGTCCAAACATTTGATAATGAGCCATGATGTGATAAGTATCAAGGGTCCCAAAGAGCCCGTTACCCGAACTCAACTCCCACATTACTCATTTCCAGGGAAAACATTCTCGAATTCAGCGGTACAGAAAAAAATGTCGCCGCTGCCACTATCTGACCTATTTCGGTGGAAGGCACAATGACCCTCCCATAAACAGGGCTGGCTAATTGAATGAAAAAAGTATCTCTTTAATTAGTATTTCAGCGAAATTAAATAATGCTTGTCTTGGTCTTGAGGTCAAGCAGAACGGGAACAATTGACATTAATAATAATAATAATAATAGCCTTTATTCGACAATCATACAAAGTTTTACAAAAAAAAATATAAGTAATAATTAGTTATTATTTGACACCAGATTGTGATGCGTTTCCGCAGAGGCCTCCCCTAATGCTTGCCACTCTCTTCTGTTATAGGTCTTTCTTTTCCATGTCATACCAACAGCTTTTCTGATTTCGTCCTCCCATCTAAGACGCTGTCTTCCTTTACTTCTTTTTCTTCCTCTTGGGCACCAATCTGTCACATCTTGACAATTGACAACAATTGACATTAGTCTGTGCCTAATACTTTATTAATGGATGCTAAACAGCCAACTATTTTTGCCAACCATAGTCTTAAAATGTTATGTAATTAGTTCCTCAAGTATCGAAGATTACGTTACATACGGCGATTAAACGATAAGTATAACATAATACGATTTTCTTTTTAATAATTATAGGCCAAGACCTTTGTTTTGTAGTAATTGTACACATATAAGATTATGATATGAACTCTGAGCTTCACTTTATTTGTATTAATAATTTAATGCAAACAAACTTCTGGCAACCCTGTCCATTTCCGAGCACATTCGTTCTAACATAATTTTAAGTCACACCCGAATTCGGTAAAGAAAGCCACTGAATTTTGTATCGTATTCTGTTACCTTAAAGCTTAGAATTCCTTGTAAGAAATTGAATTTAATTTACGAATTTATCTAGCGGATGATCATGTGAATGTAAACTTTATAGACTGAGAGCTAAATGAGGTTCGGCGTGGATGCGTGTGGATGCGTGTCGGTTGCGCGGGGACATCGTATTTTTACTGCGACTCCCAGACTATAAACAGCAAATTAAAACTATTTAACGTGTTTGTTTTTGTAATTCAATTACCGTAAAATACAATGCTAGTTTTCATTTATGGTATAAAGCCATAAAAAATCGCTGTTTCTGTTTTATCAAAAGCGTCATTTATTAAGCTCTGTAGAGTGTCTACTAGAGCTATTGGATTTTAAAAAACCAAGTAGTTTGTGTGTTCAGACTATGCTCTACATGTATGCCAAATTACATGGAGATCAGTTGAGCCGTTTTGGCCGCAAACTCTAACAAACATCCAACCAATAAACTTTCGCATTTATATTGTAACATTATTTATAGTAAAAGATTTGATCGGTTTATTTCGATTCAATACGATCTTATAGTAAAAGTTAAATTTATATATTTGCGTATTATAAATCGATCTATAACTTTTAATAAGTCATACATGACTTACACGGAATAAATCACACAATCGCACCACCAAACTCTAGTACTAATATGCTTAACAATCTCACATCCGTAGCCATCAAGCCTTGTATCAAAGATTACACTCTCGAACTCGTTGCACGTCGAACTGCAATGGAATTCTCATAACAAACGTCACAAAGGAATTCCGAGAATCGAAAGAGAACGCCGTAAATAAAATGAAAACGTGATAGCAGAATAAAAAACGCTGTAACTGAATGTTGGTACGCGTTTAGTCTCGTTTAATGAGAATCTTCCAGAATTAGTCGCAGTCAGCGTCCGTCATAAATTGTCAACATTCTCCGACCCTGAGGGAGGGGCAAAGGGTCGGTAGAGCGCGTTGTAAGATCCATCGGTGCAATGATTTCTTTGATTGCTAAAGTAACAGGGATTTTGTAAAAAAATGTTTTGTGATTTATTTTTGTAAATTTTTTGGCGCTAAATATAAAGTGAGAAATTCTCTACTTGCAAAAGAATAATGTCTATTAGTTTAGAATATTTAATTGCTATTTACTGTTTTAATGTTTCTATAGTCATGTCTCTGTTTCTCAAAAATAATTTCTATATCCATGGTAAAAATTGTCACCTCCTTTTGAGCGTTTTGAATAAAAAAGCTTTCCCGAATAGCTCAGAAAAAAATGCTTATGCAAAGTGTTATTATTTTTTTTCTCGAGGTATACAAACGAACGCTGCCGCACCACTGACGCGAACTGAGAGCTTTCTTTCACTGCGGCCAGGAAAATAGCGATTTAACACTTCTTTTATTAAAATAATAAATGTAAACATTTATTGCTTTTCACAAGAGTTAATGGAGTGTAGCTGATTGAAATTTTAAAAAATAAGGTTAACAAAGTGAATTTCCTTTGACACGTTCTTTCAATACAATTCACGAAGAAACTCGCTTCTTAATTAACGCTTCGTTTTAAAATAGTTTTTAAATCCTTATCCTTGTGTATCACCGGCTTTCGTTTTCCCAGCTTAAATTGTCTATGAGGCAGCAACAGATGTCGATAAACTCTATTAAAAAGTTTAACAAATGTAATGATTTCTAATAGAATGTCGCTGGTGTTGTGGCCCCAACATCAACAGTGCGTAGAGCATTAGGCGGATTGAGAGGAAATGGGTCAGGGCGGGATTTGGTCGCGGCGCTTATTGCCGACTGATTTAAATATAACGCGACGAAATGAAGGGATGCGGGAAGTGATTCCGAATCTCTAATACTTTTTATTAAATATGTTGCTAACGAAAAACATTGAACGGGATCACTCGGGATGGGACGACAATTTTAAATTGGTCGCTTTATACTTGTACGAAATTTGTATAGATCTTTATCAGCAGAATAGAATAGTGTAGATCTAAATTTTAAAGACATCGGTCAACTTAAAACAGTTGCCTATCAGATTCAGTCCACTGTGTAATAAATTCGTTCTTGTTTTTTTATTCCATTTAAAATTATTTGTACCACTATCTCTTTAATTAAAAAGCATCCACTGTTGTAAACTGGGCGCAACATCATTACGATTCCGAGCGTTGTTTGTCCGTTTGTTTTCGCTCAACAAAAAATAACATTTTCTACGAAATGAATATTCATCTGTCGGTTGTCGTGATTTATGAACGAGTGACGGCTCGTCCGCTCTGAATTCTGTTGATTGTGCTCTGTGGTCCGGACAGATATCTTTGTTTAGATGAATGCATTAAAATAAATGACACACTGACATTCATATCTGTGATAAATTATATGACACATAAATATGTATAACTTAAGAATGGGAACAGATTTTTAGGTTATTTATTTTCTACGACATTTAATGTAGTACACGATTTTATAATATTTTGTAGTAGAAATCTATAGGGCCAGATGGAAAAGATGAAGCTAGTTTTTTTTGTTTAAATAAAACGAAACTGTTGGATTTCAAACTATATCATTAATGTATGAAGCGGTTAGACGTTTGCATACATACATTGTACTGCCTTTGGAAGGTTTATTACAAAGTTTATTATGATGCTAATTCGAACCCGAAACTTCCGACTGGAGTACACTGTCCACTGAGCCTATTCCCTTCAAGGGTTACTAAAGGCTGGCGCAGTCATAAATCAGGACGAAGCGAAGCGAACTCGGTTGTATTATGTTTATTCATGAAATTGCCCATCTAGAGAAAGTGAATCCGCGTTTGCGCTTACGAAAATTTCGTCGTCTCGCTAATGCGGTTTTTCATTTTCTTCACTTCTGTGCACGTTTTTAATTAAATTTACCAATTTTATTTATTCCTTATTAGTATTTCAGAGTGAGAATTTAATTAAATTGTTACTGATGATGTAAGTAAAGTTTTTGAACCGATTATCTCGTAACTATTTACTAATTAACAGTAAGTTTATTTTTTTCTGTAATTTATACGGTTTCGATACCTTAGTTTTTTTCTTTTTGTTGTTAAATGTACGTGAAAGGGAAGACATTGGTTCCTTAAGCACAGGATTTCCTAGTTAAGGAGCCAAAGCGATATTGATCCTGTAATCAATGATTATACAATATAGATTTATACAACTTCATTTATTAATTTAACAGTGGTAGAGCCCGCTTTAACATCTTCGCACGAATGGGTCGGCTCGCCCGGTGCAATACCACGACCACACAGAAAACAGGCGTGAAGTGGAAGCAATTCCGCGTTTCGTCTGATGAGTGTGGTGCCGGAGGCCTAATTTTAGTCCCTTTCCCTTTCCACCCTTTTCTTAAGAGGAAAGGATGGGAAGGAAAAGTGGATTTGACGGTGGAGGAGACGCATAGGAAGGGTAAATATCCTCTTTATGTGCGTCCCC
Source organism: Papilio protenor (assembly GCA_029286645.1). Classification (NCBI taxonomy): domain Eukaryota; kingdom Metazoa; phylum Arthropoda; class Insecta; order Lepidoptera; family Papilionidae; genus Papilio; species Papilio protenor. The sequence goes on from JAGSMZ010000022.1 coordinate 1,479,789, forward strand.
TCCGTGGATTAAGGGTAGGCAACGCATCTGCAATTGCGGATGTCTATGGGTAGCGGTCGCTTCGCTATTTTGGCGGATTCAGGTGGCCGCTTGCTCGTTTGCCAACTTATATTATAAAACAAAAAATACAACAAAGAATCTTTATTATTATTATTATACGCACTCAAAGATTTGTCCCTATCAACTTATTTTCAAGGACATTTATCAAGATAATAATTACTTATACTTCAATTATAAAGCTTATTTTCTTTGATATTTACATTTTACTGTAGAACATTTCTCCATTAACGCCTTGTTGTTTGACTTTGAATATTGTATGGACTTCGTCTAATTGAATGATGGCATCTTATAAAATATTCATTTGATATGATAATTTGTCCCCTCGCCGCGTCATATAGGGTTACATCTGACAGATTCATAGTTTAGGGAAATTGTGAAGTTTAGTGAATACGATGATGGGACGGCTGGGGGAAGGATTCCCACTGAATTATTACCAAGTTTATCAAATTTTGTACCGTATGGTTAATTCAATAGTATTCAATCATACTTTAATTTATAGATGAGGGTTTTATTTAGTTTTTAACTTTGGTTATAACAGAAGTTTCTTAAAAAATACTGCATTTTCTATTCCCATCATAAATTAGATGAAAATAAACATAAAATATTAAAAAAATTATAAACGAATTTTAAACAATCTACCTCAAATGGAATACACGTCATCAAATGCCACCGGATATAAGAGAACCGTCGCTTTTTAAATTCGTTATCCGCCAATTTCTTGCCCGTAAAAAGTAATCTTGTTACAGAGAAAACTTATTTCATAAAAAGTAGGAGGTAGGGGGTAAACACAAATTAAGCGAAAGGAGGTGAAATTTCAACGGAAGGAGGAAAAAAATGAATTAATAAATGCTCTTTGTAATAGACCGCTTGCGATTGTTACTGCCGTGTAAATTTAAAAAATTACCGAAAGATTCGGAAGTTTTTGTTCCCACCCGCCTTTTGGGCTTAAGATAAGAAGTTTTTTAATGTCTTTCTGTGATAATGAATATTTTATTTATGTCACCATAAGAGAGGTGTTTCAATAGAATATTTATAAATATTTCGTAAATAACTCAAAAACTACTTGGCTGATTTCTAAAATTCTTTCACCATTAAAAAGCTACGTTATCGCCGAATAACATAAGCTATATTTTTAATTTTTTTTTTGTTTAACATGGAAGAAGTCGCGAGCAACATCTGTATTTATATAAGATCAAAAGTCCTTTTACGAATCAAATGTCAAACACAAATGCAGCATCAGGCGTCCCGTTGCGTTCTCGAAAACAGAATTTAATATTTTGTCCGCATAATCGAATCCCGTTGCCTCCCGATCTTGTTTGAGAGAATTAAAAAAATATCGCTTCCCGCCAAAAGAGGCCGAAACGTCAACGCAATTTTTGTCTTAATCTGTATTATGAAGAAACCGAGTTGCTTCCGACGTAATAAAATTTTCGCCTGCATCGTCCAAGTTAAGGGAAAAGGTATTTGAAATTAATTTTCGACATGTTTCCCTCCGCTCTGGGAAGTTCTTTTGAATGTCTTTGACATAATAACGATAAAAGAAAAAAGGGAGCGTTTGGAATATTCTTCTGTCAATATAGGATTTGAAAGTATTTAGTTTAAAATTAATTTGTTATTTATAACTAGCAATCTTTACCGTTAATATTGAAGTAAATATAAGTTCCAAAATTAAGTGTTATTAAAAATTTAAAATCTTCTTTTCTATCACAAATGGTCTCTCATGCAAGTGAGCCAAGGAATCATAAGACAAATTCCAATTTATTAAACAAATAACTTCATTCCGTTCTCTCTCTATGTAGACAATGTTTAACAACGTTAATATCTCTGATGGCCTAAAAAGCGATACATCGTGTCTATTGGACAAATATTATCTTCGTAAAATGCAAGCAAAGGGTTTTTATTTCAAAGTCCTGCGTTTGCAATTATACGGAACTGTTAACAAACTCTGCATTCGCGTTAACTACTTCTCATTAAACTGCAATACATATAGGAAACGAGAAGTGTGAATTTAAAAAACAACTCTATTTAATATTTTAATTAACTGAAGGATCTATAAGTCAATTAATAATGTATATCAATGTATTTAATTCCACGGGGTCCGGATCGTAGCGAATGCGTTGTCATTAACGAGAGCAGCGTGCACTGCATGCTGCAGGGTGTTTTGAGGCAGGGCGGTGGTTGTTGACTCAGGAGGCTTCGCAGGATATTGGCCGCCGCGGGCGCCGCTGCCCTCGCACCGACCATGTGCAAGTGGACTTTTTGTTACAACTTTACACAACCAACTGCATTGCCTTTGACGCCCTTTTTTCATATGTAAAGATGCACACTTTTGATGTAATCTTTTAATATACTTCTTAACATTTCTTTGGTACAAATCAGTCAGAAATAAAAAAATAATCAATGAAAAATGTGTGCCTGGCTCAATTTGAAAACCATTTTACTGCTAGAAATTAAATTTCGACAAGAATATTAAATTCATAATTTTATCAAACGAATTTTATCAGATCGTTTTATCGTTGTAAATTTCCCTTAAAATATCGTATATTTTTCGTGCAACCTGCCTAAGGGTCTACCGGAAACCCGACCGGAAGTGATTCTCGCCGCTTGTCGATGGTACGGAGAGTCGGGCGGACTCTATAATATTTATTTTATACACACTCAGCCATAAATTCTGTGGCCGGTCGCATTTTTTCCCGCCCGCTATGTCCGGTAATAGACAATTTTTCCCGCCATAAACATGTAACAAGACATTTTCGGCCGCGGTGTGGACATGCAAATCCACGTTTTATTATTATTCATTCTCACAATAACTAAAAGCTTCATTTAAAGATCCTCATAGTTGTGATATTTATGACTGGCTTTCACCCGCGACTCCGTTCGCGAGAAATTAAAAAATAATATAAAATATAGCCTATGTTACTCACAGATACATTACCTTTCTAATGGTGAAAGAATTTTTGAAATCGGCTCAGTAGTTTTTGAGTTACTTCATTACAATCGAACAGAGTTTTCCTCTTTATAATAATTTAATATTAGTATAGAAGACAGTACGCATATAATTAATGAATGTTGATTACTAAATGTTACTTTCACACTATGCAAATGTATGATACAAAATGCTGCCTATTTTTAAGAGAATAAGAGAAGAGTTGGTCCAGAATGTGTTTGAAAAACATGTGCGTTGCCGTAGTAAATACCTACGCTGGGTAAATCGATAACTGCTTGTTTATTAATTGAACTTTGTAACTGCAAACATTACCAAATCCTACTTACAAAGGATATATTTAATATACCGTTAAATCAGATCTTACAAATAAAAGACGTCCGTCTGTCCCGCTGTCCCGGTCCTATACACACAGCAAACCATTTAATTGGGTTCGAATGTTTGTTTGTACACCCTAACTCGTAACGGTTCGTATTATTATCGTTTAGTCTGTTTGTCCGACCCGAGGTCCTACGAGGCTTATCGATAAATTATATTTGCTTACATCCTGAAGCTTTCTGTATATTGTAATCGATTTAATTCGTTTTGTACTAGAGTATATATTTGAATCTTTTTGTCAAGGTTTACAAACCCTTTAAGTGTACACGAGAAACTTGAAAACTGCTTTTAAATTAAATGTCCGTTATAGACATATTAGTGTGAACGTAAAACATTTATTAAAAAAAATCTTAGATTATAATTTCATTAATAGAAAATTAAGGGCCTGTCCCACCACTGGCTGATAGAGGCTCAGATAGCTTACAAGTGACGTCACTGTCAGAGTACCAAAATCCGATACTTCCATCACATATTTTATACGTTGAACATTGAAACATCTGTCAATTTACAAGAATTGTGGGCCAGGACCTAACTATTGCAATCGCCTCTTACACTTTCAAATGTATAAAAAATGATCTAATTCATTTCTTTTATACTGACTACTACTATATCACTATGTTACAATATTTCAATGTTCAGATATGTTATTTCTGGCAATACGCCACATTGCCAATAAATATCCCGAATTAATCCTTTTCATGAGAGAAAAGTTATAGAGTTGAATGAACTGTGGAACAATGCTGAACTCGTCCAAATATCTGAGGATATTAAGTGGACTATTGCCAACGTAAGACACTCTGGTACATATCCAAATGAAGACAGGTTAATATAATAACTTATTAACATAATATTAATATATTTGTTCTAGTCGAGACACATCGCAAAACTTGTAAATCATGCTTAACTTTTCGGCCTTATTTTTTTAATATGTAAATGCTAGTAAGAGTCAAACTAAGCTATTAGAAACTAACATAAATTACTTAGACGAATCATTTTTAAAGCTATTTAAAAACTCTCTGAGAATTAATTAGTCTAAAACATTTTGCATGTTTAAATGGAATTTTTAATAGATATTGTAAGGTCAATAGATAGAGTAGAAATCGCATTGGGTTCTGTTTATCAAGCATTTGTCTTGCTCTAAGCTTGTTTACGATATTTATTCGGGAATAAAACGGAAGTGGATTTTGTTGAGTGAATAGCATATCTTTGTAAGTGGATTGGTTATATTTAGACATAAGCTTCTGAATATAGAAATATTAGTCAAAAACGTTTGACAAAATCGCATTTCTTTTGACCAAAATTATTGCACCAAAATTTATTGTATTTAATTAAAAATATGTCGAATGTATTTAATAGTTTAGTGAAAAAAAAGCATTTTTGCAAAAAAATAATTCACAATTTAATCAAACGTCTATAAAACTAACCCAATCCATTGAAATTCATTACATTAGCATTTTTATTGCATTCGCGCATTTTTATTTGCCAAACCATCGTCTATAGATAGAGTGGATCCAAGTTGGCACCAAAATAACTGGATCAGTGCCTTGGATATCTCGACAGCTTTCAAGAATATAGACTGCAATGTCTGGACACTAGAGCGTTGTTTATGTCCCATATTTCTTCACATCCATTCAGATTGAACAGTAAAAGATGTTTTAAATCGTAACTATTGGGTTGCCAAGAAATATTTATTCCATACAGTCAGGGGTTAAAATATGAAAGAGGAGAGAAAATATAATCTCTTAGATAAACCATTTCTAGTGTACAACATACGTTAATTCTAATTTTAAATCTTGAAAAAATCATACATCATCATCATCATCATCCTTGTCCTACTCCCGTAGGGTCCGCGCAACAGGTTTTTGTCCTCCAAATAACTCTATCATACGTCATCTCAGTCTACTTATACCTATAAAAATAAGATGGATGGATGCATGTTAGAGTTTGTTGGCTAAACGGATCTCGATTTAATCTGGCATAGATGTAGAGGATAGTCTGAAAGAACAAATAGGCTACTTACTTTTTTTTTGTAATTCCTAATGCTAGATTACTTACAAAACTTTGTTCACCGACCCCACATGAGATAAGGCCAGGAAGATGATAATTTTCAAAAGATAAAATCAGCCTCTAAAATCTAAACAAATAGCAACGTACGCTTACTAAATCAAATAAGGGTCGAGAAGGGGATGAAACGAGCGAGACGTTCCTTTAAAAACATCCCCAGTGGACACAAGTACGGCAAATAATTAACCCCCTAATATGATATCTCAGTCATACTTCAGAGGACATGAATCCTAAATAGGGGTCGCTTGTTGGATGATTTTAGTGAATAAACGTAATTAAGGTGCATTTTCCTCTTTCCTAAGAAAAAAACATACTTCACATATTACGCAAAATACATTTATATCTCGCGTTTTCTTATTTAATTATGTCGTACTAGCTTTCGCCCGCGACTCCGTGCGTGCGTGCGAAATAAATGATTCAAAACCAAGTAGCCTATGTGTTCTTCCACACTATCCTTTACATCTACGCCAAATTTCATCGAGATCCATTCAGTCCTTTAGACTACAAACATCCATCCATCCATCTAAACTTTCGCATTTATAACATTTGTAAGATTAAAAATCAACACTCCATCAGGATAGCAAATACATGTATAGAAGTTCTTTTCACTAATATTTAACAATTCTACGCTTTATACAAACACCGTTATTAACTCGTTTCTTAATTATTTTATGCTGGGTTTCTGAAGTTTCCATGTATGTAGTTACCTAGTGATTCATTAATGTCAGGTTGATCTAAGTTTCAACGTAGTAAAAAATTACGTAGTTCGAAAACGCATTTCATGAAGTTATCGAACCAAAAATATTAACGAACGGTTAAATGTATCTGGGAAACCGGCCATTAATCGCTTAGTAATCGTATATTTTTCCTGTCAAATTTACGTCAAAATTAATTGGTACATAATATATGCCACACACAAGCAAGGGCGTAGTAATTGTGACAGACAGACAGACAGAAAAGGGTTCCTATAATTATATTCTAAATGCATTACCTATTAATTAAATGATGCCTATTAATTAGAAGTACCCATAGCAGGGTAAAGGATTAATCCATTGGTTCATTTGATTAATTTTGTCACACAATGTGCTATGTGCCACTTAACATTTAATAAACATCTAATTTAAATGACAGATACTTAAAGCAAATTCAGTTTTGATGTACAAGTATTTTATTGGTTTCAGACAATATTTTACATAGTTCTTGCGGAATTACTAAACATAGTAAGCTTATATTAGCTTATGTGTTTCATCCAAACTGTACGTAGTCAGTCCTGAGTATAAAATATATGCTAGCTGTTGCTCGCGACTTCCTTCGTGTGAAATTAGAAACTAATAAAATATATAATATAGCCTATGTTACTCACCGATAATTACCTTTCTAAAAGTAAAAGATTTTTAAAATCGATCCAGTAGTTTTTGAGTTATCTCAATACTTCCAATATTTCCTATATTTCCGTACAAAAGTACAAAAATGTATTATTATAAAAGTACAAATCTTTCCTCTTTATATTATAATATTACTTACTTACTTACTGCGTTGGCGCAGCGACCCAAAGCGGGTCTTGGCCTCCGACACGAGAGAGCGCCAGCGTCGTCTGTCCTGCGTAATATAATACTAATATATTATAATATTAGTATTTATATTAAAACTGTGAACTAAACCGCAATGTAAACACATTGTTCTGTGCAAAAGTTATTCCTTAATAAGCCCGATACAGTAAATGTATTTTACACAAACTTTAAGCATCTTACAAAGCGGCTTATGACGGAACTTTTTGAATACTAATAGTACATAATTCACTTTAGTTGTTGAGCATTAAGACCCCTAATGCCTCGACTTAATTCAATAAGGCAACTTCTTTCGGTTCTTACGAAACAAGGCGGCATTAAACTGTCGTCTACAAACTCGAATAATTAAACGGCAAATTAAACTCCTATATTATTTATCTACATAAAAGCACTGTTAAATAAAAAACATCCAGAAAGTATAAAAATAAATGTACATCTATACTAATATTATAAAGAGGAAAGATTTGTATTTTTGTATGTATTGAAATAACTCAAAAAGTACTAGGCCGATTTCAAAAATTCTTACACCATTTATCAGTGAGTGACATAAGCTATATCTTTAATTGTTTTTTAACTTCACGGGGACGAAATCGCGAGCAACTTCTATATGAATACATTTACCAACAATCTCGTCGATAGAAGCCAATAACTTAAGAATAACGCAGTTATTTTCTCCTTATTTAGTCTTTTGATAGTAAAAAATAAACTATAAACTTTGCACAGCTAATATTCTACATATAAGAAGTATTGTAAAAACATAACGAAGTCGTGTCAAAATATTTCCCTTATTTACTTCTTTTCGTCCGACAACTTAACGAAGCTTTTCATCCACTTAAATTTAATAAAGCATCGAAAAGAATCCTTACGAAATTTTATGATACGTAGAGACGTCAGAAAAATTAGGGTCCCTTACAATATACTCATGGGATTATAATTCGTTACGGACAATTTCATCACTTTTAGAAATCCGTCTTTTTATCTGTAAGTACTTTTAAGCTCAAGCTAAGCCAAGCTTTTAAGCTTTTGTCATTAAATTGTTTTTATTTGCTTAATTATTATGTCTAACCAACTTCAAATAATTCTTAGTTAACTTATTCTTTAAATGTATTTACTCTTTACTTGGTTCTTTTTACAACTTTTGTAATAGCAAATTAAGTGGCGAATTCGAAGTGAACTTGATTATTTTGCTATTGAATATTTTAAATGCACCGTCATTTCCTGAGTCAAGTTAAATATCGTTTGGATCCCGGATAACCTGAAATAGTTAAAATTTTGATTGCCCTCCGCGCCAGCTTTGACGTCCGGTAACTTTCAGTAATAAATTCTAAAGGAATCCGATGAAAGGAGTGAGGAAATTAAATTTTCTATTAAGCCAATGCGATTTAGCGATTAAAAGTTCAACGGAGATTCCGGCAACTACAAAAAGAAATTAATTTTAGTTGTTACGTATCTTAAGGAATTAAATTAAATTAAAGTATTCTATTTAACTAGAGACTTTACGAAAGATGAGCTTATAAATATGACACGGAAATTCTAAAAGCTAATCGAACCAAACGATATAAAACTTACAAACCGTAGCACGAAGTAAAACAATAATTATGGGGCCAATATTGACATAAATAAATATATTTCAAGTGTACATATAATTAAATCATCAAATTATACAAAGCCAATTAACACACGACAAACAACACCGATACAAACTGTGTTTATACCGACATAAAATATTTTAATAACCCAATTCACTTTGACGATTTGAGGGACTCATTGGACAGCGGGCCGCCATGATTAAATATCCTCCCCCACCCCCCGACGCTTCCGTTCACCCCTGAAATAGGCTCCGAGAAATTATCCCTAGTTATAGGTAGAAGTCCTGCTGTAATTAAACTTTGTATCAAATAGTCGTTACGGAAATTAATAGAACATTTGAAGTTTTAATTTAAAACCCTTAAAATAAATTATAATTAAAAATATTAGTAGATTTTTGTTAATTTACTAATATTTCCTTTAATCATTCCAACTAAGCTCTAGGCTTGTGCTAGGATATGGTTCACGACAATAGTCCAATGGGGGGATTCGAACCCTCGACCTCACGATCGGTAGTCCGTACCCCAAACCATTAGGCTATTGGCGCTCAACAGGTCCTCTTTAACAGATCACCTTTAAAAAGTTTGTAGATATTTCTTAGTAGTTGTATCCCGCGACTCCGTCTAGACTATGCTCTACATCTATGTCAGACATCATGGAAATCCGTTCAGCCGTTTAGAAGGTACCTTCTAACATCCATCCAAATATACAAACATTCGTATTTAATATTAGTAAGATAATCTTCGTGATTTTAGTATGTAGAATCATTTATTTCATACTTGCATATGAGTCAAGTCATATCATATCAACACAAGCAATTGTTTTCGATATAATAACACTAATTAATTATTTAACAAAAACGAAAAGTATTACAATGTAATCCTAAAATTTTAACTCGTACTGTATAATCGGGCGGAGCACAGCTGTGAAATTCAGTTAAATTAAACTTTCAATTTCCTTTTTAAAACTTTCTCTGAGCGTTTCAATTTATTCAGTTAAACGTGTAACAGTAGTTTGCGAGCTGAACTCGCTGCGAGAGAATCATTTTCATAGAATCCCAGAGAGCGCGCTCGGAACAAAGAGGTGCTCGACGCAAAACAATGCGAGTTTTACTTTCGACGTTGGAGTTTCACACGGGGAAGTGTCGCAGAGGAGTAGAGCAGTGCAGTACTCCTGTTGGAACCCACACAGTGAGACAGAACAGTACTGTTTCATAGCAAGTGTGCGTACTACCTAAATGTTCTGCTCTCGTGTAACAAAAGGGAACTTTCCAGAACTCGACTATTCAAGAAGCATGATAATTATGTTATCATGTGACTGAGCCTTGTTACTGTACGCCTTTTGTTATGAAACGTCCCTTAAATTCTTTAATACGTTGTTGAGATAAGTTTTAAGTTGAAGTTTGTTTCAGGAAGGTTTTACAGTCAGTAAGGAAAAACAGAATAACGTATTTCTCATTTTTACTTCATTTTTTCGTACAATTGTTAATTATAAGGAGTCTTAATAAATTAATTGACTTATACCCGCAGTAAGTCGTTAAGAAGAATAAATTGTTGCAATTTTTCCCCACAATAAATAAAAGGATTAATATTAAGGGGCAATAACTACCCCCGAACATCCATTTTGTCCCTCGCCTCGGTCATTAAATCTTTTTCAACCCTTTACGACGTCACATCCAAATCTTAGTCCCGGGACACGGCGAAATTAAAAATAATACCACCCTTGAGCGACTTAAAGCACTTCCTCGGGTCCTTTATGTACTTAATCAGTTGAAATATTTAATTACTGAGACTTACGCTGCGCCTGTCAGTCGACACTCAACCCTTTTTTGTGGCCCAAGTTACAAGAACATTGAGTAGTCAATCAACTGCTCCTACATTAATAATCTTACTTCTTACTAATATTATAAATTCGAAAGTTTAGATGGATGAATGGCTGTTTGTTAGAGTTTGTAGCCTAAATGGCTAAACGGATTTCGATGAAATTTGGTATAAATGTAGAGGATAGTTTGGTAGAACACATAGGCTACTCTTGTTTTTTTTTTAATTCCACGAGAACGGAGTCGCGAGCGAAAGCTAGTCTAACTATAATTTTTAGAATATACAACCTGAGTTCCTAAGATGATATCGAACCCAGAGTTATAATTATGTCATAATATTGTTAATTATTTGTGTAAACCGACGGTTTTTTTTGGCAAACACTGTATACAGTTTAGAGTAAACTTGATGTTTATCTTTTCGCTTATATCTTAAACCGAGTCGTTTGTCAAAGAGGCAACGCTATTTCATTCACCGTGTGTAACATCCCTAATCATTGGTTTAGTGTTTTTTTGGATACAACTTTCTTATGTTTTTATGACTATAGGGCTTAGAATTTTATCTAGATTTATATTGTGTATAATTCTAGAAACCTCTGTATATTTAGTTAATGGAAACATAAGGCTTTAAATTATCCTCATAGTTCTCGGTTTCCTTTACTTGCTAAACTTAAGACAAACTTATAACAAAGGACAACTAACAGAACAATAAACAAAAGCGAACTTGAACGACGTATAACTAATTCTTTGGACGTTTCAAAGTTTAAGTACTAACAAGAATAAGTTTATCACCTGATTTTCTACAATAGTAATTATTAGAATGCGTAAATAATATCACTCATGCAAGTAAAATCATTTGTATTTCTATAGCCACGTCTTTTATACTTCTTAACAAAACAACAACGTCGTATATAGCAATGTAATTCTACGTTAAATCATTTTCACAATTTGACGTAGTTTTCGAAAAAAGATGTATGTTATTTACAAGTCACAATGCACTGCATAAAGTACCAATTAATAACATGATTTAGCTGAAACTAACAAAAACACATTAACAACAACTCATTAAGTCACACGGAAACACGAACACAAACGAATTTAACCTCTCACTATGCTTTATAACACGTAATAAACTATGTTTGTAGCTAACTTTGTTTGTTTTCTACTATAATTTTATAGAACTCACTTAATAGCATCTTAAATTTAGTACGACAATATTCAGCACGATTTTGAATTAATTCAGCGATAGAACTTTTAGTATTGAAATCCAGTTTTGCTGGCATAAAGAAGTATTAACTAAAACTTTAATAAACGGCAATTTAAGCAATCCCTTAGTGAAGATATTTCATAATAAATCTATAATAACTTTCACTAACCAAAAACGATAATGCACGTAAAATTATAATGCAAGACATTTCTAAACAATAAAAAACATACATTTTTAGACAACAAAATAAAATTGTATAAAAAAACCATACCTATTTTAATTTGAATAACATCATTAATTCTCTTATCACTCTTAATAATGAAATAATTCAGAATATCTTACCTAAAATATTGATGACTGACGGTCTATGATGAAGCTAGCGTGTCAATACACTCTAACGCAACCTAATTCGGAGCGAAGTCGGGGCGGGCGCAATATCGCAAACGAGTTTTATGAGTTAATCACTACCTTTGAAGTTTGACGGATGGGGAGTATTTATTGGTTCCATCACGATATGTGGTCGCTGCAGCTACTGAAGTAACATATTTTTTGTCTTAGGGTTGGTACAGGTAACAATCTCGATCAATTCGTAAATTGAATAATATCGAAACACATCCTTATTCTGATCTCTAATCTTATTTTAAGAAAACTTTTCTTATACGTTATTTTAAAGTTCTTTCAAACAACATTTCAAATTCATATCATAGTTTGGTTTTTTTACATAACCTAGAAAACATCTCGACTTATATTTGTTATAAGAAATACGCGAGTTGTTTTTTATTGTAATGCGATAAAATATAGCCCTATGATCGACAGTACCAACTTTAAATAAACGACTTATCCATAGTAAAATTCAATATGACAGCCCGCGAGGCGTTCCGTTTTACGTCGCCATCACGTCGATCGTCCAAAAATAGTTTCCGTGACGGTTACCAAATGTAGGCGACATAAAAACGGAACGCATAATAACATCGAACGTAACTCACGGGATAGTCCCGTAGAGCTTTTACATAAATACCGATGTGGGTTTCCACTTCTGGCGGATGCAAGCAATTTAACTATTATTTTCACCAGACAAGAAGAAAAAGAGGATGTAGCTTATATAATGTTTCAGATCACGATTTTTTTAATAAATTTTATTTTAATGCTCTTCTGTACTAGCACTTATAATGTTTATTGAATAGAAATAATGCTAGAAGATTCTAGAATATCTACTTTTTGTAGGCTTCGATACTAGAGATTGTTATCCCAGTCAATGAAGTAGACAAAACTTTTGTTTTCCGCTCCGCCGACAGTGATGCCATACCCTTTGTAAATCCGCGTGAAAACGGCGTCAGTTTATACTCGCATAAAGCATAAAGGGAGAAACGTAATGATTTTTATTCGCGGTATCGGAATCTATGCGACACTGTGTTGCGTTTAAGGCGTTTATTTTTACTGTTATACGTTTCTTTCGTGACTTCATTGTGTTCAGTTACTTTATAAGTCTATTCTGTTTGTATCTTTACAGTCATTAGGCACACAAATTGTATATTTTTTTATGTAGACAAGATATATGCACATGTTCATTTAATTGTGTTTGTTCACTTGCCAAGATTCAGTTAGTAATGCAGTAGGAATATTAGAGAATAATGATAATTCACGATCTTGTATTTACGGCAATAGTAGAAAGCGCTAAGATGGATAAGCGGTTTATTAATAAAGCGAAGATTAAATTTGAAGCGGTAACTTTTTCTTACACTTTACAACTTTTTTGCATTTATCATGTAGGAATGCTAAAAGCTCTTTCTATTTATAGCTTTTTAAGTTACATATAAGTAACGTTATTATCACACATTTAATCTATAAAATATTGAATGGTATGAATCTGAAATACCGAGTTCTTACCAAGGAATTGCCATTAAATCTGCTTACATTACTTAATACGGCATGTAGGGCGCGATCTAAACGTAAAACCTTTATTACAATTGGAGGCACATTTATTTTCAATAGCTACAAACAAACTTGCACTCTAAACTGTTAGAAATAAAGGTGTGGATTGAATGCGTAAGAAACACTTAAAATATAGAACACGAACTTTATAACGAGGAAGCTTTTATGACGTCATCAAAACATTTAAACCTGCGACTCGGGTTTTCTCGACTTTCTGTAACAGATCTGAAGTCCCGCAAATTTTTTGCTGTTGTAAAATTTATTGTCATTTAAATTTGAACTCTACACCTTGGTGTTACGATCCATGTTGTTCGGTTTTAGGATATTTTGTTATCGTTATTTCGCCGGATTAAATAATCGTAAAAATATAAGAGTTATATCCGAGATTTAAGTAAATTATGAATGAAAAGCATTATCATGTTTATCTAATTCTGATGTCTTTTCTTTGTAATAAAGCATTTGAGGAATAAAGGTAATTTAAATTTTAATGATTTAAATTCCCGCCATTTCCAGTTTGAGCTTTCTCGTTTATTGCTATGTTGCTATTTAAGTGTGACATAAAAGCTTTATATTTTAGGGTCTAGTCGTCTAGTAAACGAAAGTCAGACAAAAGAACTTATAGGTTCAGTATTATCAAAACACTTTCAGTATACATATACAGTGAATTAAGAAGAAGTTTCCCGTCAAAATAATATATTGCAGTGGAAATAAACGTCTCACCTGACGCGTGGGGAGCGATTTACACAATTTTGCTCATTCACACACAGAAAATACGTATTACTGTCACATAGCTGTGGTAATAAATGGACATGGTATGTTTTTTGCTTAAACTAGTAATTCTTCAGTATTACGAGGCTTGATGTTATTTTAAAATAAAAAGAAATTTGCAATAAAGAGCACGGATACTAAATTTACATTTTGATTAAATTCGAGTCACTTTACAGAATTATACAAAGAATCGTTTATTTACAACTTTAAAAAAGGACTAATTAAATACTTAGTTAACTACAATTCCTTGTGTATGATAACACATTTTACTAGTTGAATATTCTTCATACAACTTCACAAACACCTAAATAATTTAGAATACGTACAGTTTAATTACTCTACACGTTTATGCCATATCCATGTGCGTAGTTACTTTCCCAGCTCCGTGGCATTACGTTCGCATGTTATTGGAAGCAGTGATATATTATCAGCTGGTGTAGGAGGGGCTCAATGATCAGCACATGTGGAGACATCTTTTACAACGCAAGGTGATTGGCAGGGGAAATATTATTATTGATATAAATTCCCCTGTCTGTCTGTGCTTTACAATTTTTTGTTTTGAAACATCTCTCTCATCGTTTTAAGAAATGTAGGTGAGAGGTTCTACGCCGTAGCACGTGCTACGAAACGCGTAGCGTGCTACGTATTTAAATTTTACGAAAAACATTGTCTTTAAAATGAAAAGTGTTTTTCTTCCTAAAGTTACAATAAATTTTATAAATTTCAATATTTTTCGGTGGCTTACTATTTTCATTTTCATGTTTTTAATTCAGGGAAATTCTCAAAAGATTACGAGTTGATTTTTTAAAGAGCGATCCCGTACTCGAAGCTACTTGAGACAAGCGCTCGAACATTGTGTTGTAAGCCCCGCTAGCTATTGTAAGTCGAGCCTTTTGACCCCAATCTATTGTTGTTGAAGTTAAAAGGCTTCTATAGAAATGAGCGCGAAAAGTCTAAAGTTGCCTTGCGAGGTATGAAAACGTTATCCTGTCGGGGCTATATATCATAAAAGAACAATGACGTTACTGCATTGACACAAAGCTTTTTAATGGATTGCACGAGAGCTTTTATGTTGTTTATTTTCAAAGGTAATGTAATTTATAGTTAAATGTTACTTAAATTATGAAATTGAATGCTTAAGTTATGTAGTATTTTATTTACCGAGAAGTTTTAATAATTTTATCATTTAGAAAATATTGGCATTGGGAAAATTATTACCTGATAAATAACATTAATAAACCAGAGAAATATCTTTATCAACATAATTTTTTTTTTCATTATAAATTTAGTTTAAGGTTTCAATACTTCATTTCTAAAACCATCATATGTCGCCTCATAAACTTAGCAGCCAGACGCTCGTGACGTAAGCGATGATAGATGAAAGCCTGACGAGGCGCGGGGGGGGTGTAATTTACATAAATAACCTCTAATGGCCCCACCAGGCGCATTAACCGGAAGACTAAGACGTTAATCCAATCCTGGAGAATTGAGTGATGGGTTTATAATTTGGTAGAACCAGGGCCAAGGAATAGTCGAATTCAATAGAAATGAGAAATTATAACAAACTTGATAATTTTACCTTTATAAGGCTGCGATCACAGCCTTATTAACAGACACTAAAACTTTCCAACATAAACACATTAATAATAAACACCGTTGGCAGTCGATCATATGAATAAATACAATTTCTCATTTCTATTTAATTCAAGTAATATTTCATTCACATAATGTTTCTATCCATTCCTTATCATTGTCATTAAAGAAATGATATTTTGAAGTTATGTTTTTAAAATCAACATCTATATTTAAACTGATATTATAAAGAGGAAAGATTTGTATTTTTTAAATAACTTAAAAACTACTGGGCCGATTTTAAAAATTCTTTCACAATTAAAAAGCTACATTATCACTGAATAACAAAGCCTATGCTTTTTTATTATTTACTAACTGTTGTCCGCGACTTCCTAAAGACAATAAGAACCTTAAATAAATTCCACGTATAAAGTACAGTCGTGCTACTATTATATAACATTCAGTGTAAGAGAAACGTCAACATTCCAACAAATCACACTTCAATTCAACTTCGTAAATATTTCAAGAAATTGAGGAATAACTCTCACAGTTCAGCCAGCGTTACTCTAATGAAAACAGTTACCCAGAAAAGGTTCATTTCGAGACGAATGTGAACAAATTTCCTAAAGTAATACACATTCAACTAAGCGCTGTGACATCACACGTTCCTCTCATTACCGTCGAAAATCCTTCGAGAACTTTCTAACAAAGATGGCGGCCTTGTTTTAATTCCCGCCAAATAACTCGTGGATTCAGCAATAAAACATATTAGGATAACGACAGTACGTGCTCTAAAATTTAATAAGAGTCGGTGTGCGATCATCTGGTAAAATGCGTACAACGTATTTTAGCTGTTAAGTACTCTAATGTAGTTTTTGTCGTGCCTTATTTTAATTTATACCTAAATTCAAGTATCTAGTCCTACATCCATCTGGCTAATATTATAAATGCGAAAGTTTCGATGTTTGTTAGTAGCTTAAAGCAGTACGGATCTCGATAATATTTGGCATAAATGTAGAGGGTAGTCTGGAAGAACACATAGGTTACTTGCTTTTGATTTTATCCGACACGAACAGAGTAGGTGACAGCTAGTAAGATAATAATGACAGAAAAATAACTTGTATTATTAAACAAATTATAGCGGTTAAATGAGTTAATTTGTACCTTATAAAATATATTTGACAAAGAACAAATATTCATTATGTGAACACCAAAATTGTACTTCGATTCAAAGGTTAAATTTCGTAAGTTAAACGATCAAAGTTCTCACCGACGGAAGTACTAATGTTACCTGAAGACGGTTTTACTGCTAAAGTATTTGAAAAGATTACAAGAGGCCATTCACCCAGACGATAACTGCGCAGTATTTATTTGCCTCCGACAAACTTTTCCACGGTTTTTGATCTCTCGACCTAATTTCAAACAAGTCACAGTTTTATTGTTATATCAATACTTATTCCGAACAGTGCAGTACTATTTACCCTTTAAAAACATTAGACATTTTTATATTTTTCTAGAAGTTTTACAATAAATAGCATTATTACAACAGATTTAAAAATCAAATAGATATCTTTATACTCAACGATTCTGAATTATCGAACGAAATAATCATACTAATATTATAAATGCGAAAGTTTAAATGGATGGATGGATGTTTGTTAGAGTTTGTAGCCTAAACGGCCTAACGCATTTCGATGAAATTTGACACAGATGTAGAGGATAGTCTGGAAGAACACATAGGGTACTCGGTTATCTTTTTTTTTTCAATTCCACGCGGACGTAGTCGCGGGCGAAAGCTAGTCAAAAATATTATATTTTTTTAAAGTCTGAAGTTAGAAATACTGTAAAGCCTCATTTAAACACGAAAATGAAGTTGGTATGAAGCGGCCATACATCATGTGCAGGATTAATCCGAGCGTTTAACTCAATCCGAGCGCTTATGGAATGATCTAAACGTAGTTCCAACTTGAATTTCCACAGCACGACTGTAAATTAAACCGTTTAATTTATGACAACTTTTCCCTTTACTCGGGAAAACTATTACATACCAGCTTTCGCTCGCGACTCCGTCCTCGTGAAACTAAAAAATAACATAAAATATAGCCTATGTTACTCACTGACAACGTAGCTTTTTAATGGTGAAAGAATTTTTTAAATCGGCCCAGTGGTTTTTGAGTTATTTCATTACAGTCAAACAAACAAAGTTTTCCTCTTTATAATATTAGATAAGATGTCCATAGCTGTCATAATTCACCACGGTATTCCCACCGTTTTTGTCATCCTTTCTCTTATTAAAACTTGAATTATTTATATTAACAACTTTAATTATACGAGTATGTGTGCTATAAGGGTACATTTACTTAATCAAGTTTATACCAGATACTAAACTTAACTTGTTAAGTAACTAAAACATAAACTGTTGCTTATGAGTGTAGAGAAGGGACACGGGTGTGTGTACTCTACCTGTATAATCAAATAATTAACTCTATCTTCGTCCAGCATGCGTCTTGTGTAATCCCGACCCTTGGACCTCAGACCTCATGTTATCAGAGACCTCTAATTAGAGTTTGATAATGATATTTAGTGATTTTAATGAACATTTTCCAAGAAAAACACGATGATGTCTAGAAATTATTTTTATTAAACTATGTTGTATGATATATCTTATCTTACTTCTTACTAATATTATAAATGCGAAAGTTTAGATGGATGAATGGATGTTTGTTAAAGTTTGTAGTCTAAACTGCTGAACGGATCTTGGTAAAATTTGGCATAGGCGTAAAGGAAAGTCTGGAGTCTTACTTTTATTTTTTTTAATTCCACGCGGACATTATCGCGGGCGAAAGCTAGTATTAAATATAATACTATTAATAAAATGTTATTTGTAAAAATGTCAAATGAAGGAACATTTGTATAGTATTTTTTTATACATTAAATAAAAAAGAGTATAATTTTTAAACATTTTTCAATATGTCATAAAATGGTAGACTAAAGTTAAAATTTTGATATTTCCACTTTGCCAATTTCACACACATTTTCCCTTAAAGTAAACATCTCAGGTGTGTCTCGACCCACTTATCCAATGTATTAAAAATTTAGAGTTCGCGAGCTTGCACCCTTAGTTCTCACGTCCGGGAGTTGCGGTGCCAACGTACAGCCTTCTCGTAAATTATGCGAAGAAATGGAAATTGCTTTTTAAAAGATAAAGGCACCTGTCAGTCTTTTTAATAAATAATACTTCAGTTTCTTTTATAAAACAAATTTTTTAAGCATTTTTTTAAATAAAAATAATTCGTCACCAAAAAAAGCATTTTAAAAAACAATCAGAGCGGACCCTCTTAAATCATTTAGTATTTAACCAGATGTTTAAGCCAGCATTAGCATAAACGACGAAATCATTTGCCGATATCCCCTGCAGGCTACCAACACACTAGCTTGGAAATTAATACCATTGCGTTAGCCTTTACGTTCCACCTACAACGTTTAGGCTAATTTGTGGACTGAAATGCTCCATTTTAGAAGCAGTAAGCGATTCAATTATAGATCACTTGTGTTACGTATGAATTGCGTTAATAAAATAATATAGTAAATAGAACTACACATTTTTACGTTTATTTTATGCATAGATAGTACGTATAAAAATAACAATTGCTGCATGCTTATTCTTTGACAACTGTCATAATATTTTCACAAGGTAACCTCATTAAAGCAAGTAATAAAAAATCTCAGTAGGTAACACATATAATTTACTCCCTTTGGTATAATTATTTGTACAATAATCTCTTACAAATAGAATAGATTAAAACTAAAGTTGTTTAATTGAATTTATTGGCAATATCTTTCTTATTGACGTTCAACATGTCTAATCTATGATCTGTGGACCACGCCCACAGATCATAGATTAGACGACTGTCAAATGCAGTGGCCACAGGTTTTAATAGTTGAATTTATGGTCGTTCATCTGCCCTAAGGTCGGGTATGAGGTGATTTGCGATGGCGGGAACGCGGCGAGGGACGCCATATTAGAATGCTATGCTAGCTATCAATTATATTTTGTTTTATCTGGTAACACCAATGAAAAGATTCTGCATACTGTCTTAAATAATTGCAAAAGTATTTTGTTCTCCGTCTTTCATTTATACCTAAATAAAGTTTTTTACACTTTTTCGTGGTCAGTTATTTCTCTAGTAAAGGAACATTTAAATACAAATGATTTCTCTAGTAGAATACATTTTAAACTTGTTATCACTAAGTAGTAAGTCGTTTCAAGTTACCCAAACACACCCTGATTGTCAGATTGCAAATAAATTCGTCAAAAAAGACTACCGAACTATCACAGGGCTTCGTCAAACAGTCCGGTCGATACGTTTCCGTGACTTAAGGCAGTAAAACGATGTTACGAAAAAAAAAACCAACGTCCGTACAAAAAAAGTTAACATTAAATTATACCGTAATAAATGCCGCAGGGCTATCGACCCTCATAACAAAAATTATTCTCCTAGATTTTCCACGTGGGAAATTTGCGAAGGTGTTCCCCGGCTGAATTATGAACGCCCTTAGGTGTATGATTAAAAATATTTTCTGCCAATAAATCGTTAAAGGATAAGCTGTGGAGCGAAAATAAAATTTATCAACCGTGGTCCTTCCATGCCACAATACCTATTTAATATTTTTCTAACTTACAATAAAAAACGCGCCCGAAACTTCGTCCGCGTGTAATTAAAAAAAAAGTTAGTAGCCTATGTGTCTTTCCAGACTATACTCTACATCTATGCCAATTTTCATAGAGATGCATTTCAGCATTTATCAGTAAGATTAAATAGATAAAATTTTATAAAAAGTTTACTGTTTTATTACGATTTCCTTATTTTAAAGAAATTCTACCTAACTTTGATATCTCTTCAAATATTTAATAAGATAAATCCTAGGAAATACAAACTTGAGGAAAAACTTTAACGTATTTTACTTTCAAATCGAGAAAAGAATATTATTTCTATTCTAATTTTTAAACTCGATCGGAACCCGTATCGGCGCCATATTGAAAAAAAAACAAATTGCGTCCATAGACTTGGAAATTCTATTCGGAGTTATTGAAAAAGTTCATTCATTCGTTCACAAGCTCATTGGAATCAATTTTGCGATTATGTTATCTAAAATTGACATTCTTAGAGTTAATTCTCAACACATTTGCTTTAAACAACTTATATTTTAACATTTGGTACGTATATATTTTAAATTAACGTTAAAAAAAACTATCGTTAACTAACTGCCACGCTACAAAGTCACTAAATGCATTTAAACAATCACTTAGTCAGATTTCTCCCACTAAGTCTTCATTATAGGACAACGACAATTATACTAACTGCTTTCCCTCATTAGTTAAATTTAACTCAGTGCGAAACCTTAAAGCTATTTCTGGCCATAATCAAGTCAATAACATTTTCTTTAATACTGTAATCTGAACTTTCATCGGTGTATTAATAATTAAAGAGGGTAGAATCATCACAAGCGTGGAGTTTTCCTTCCGTAGTTATCTTTTAAGCCGACAGAGCGGGACTCCCCGCTTTGTGGTTTAAAGTGAAACGGGGATTTAATAAATTAAGAAATGAGCCATAGACATTTATAATGTTTTGTTTTATGTAAACAAGTGTTATAAAAGACTTTATTATCTGTAATACTTCGAAGTTAAAAGTAAGATCTAATTTTAACCCTTAAATGCATGATGATGCATTTATACATCAGTCTTTTCTTCCTTACGCAATAGACTATTTTGAAAATCATTTTTTTTCTTTTTTTTTATAATCTATGTTCAATTTACTACCGTTTCAATTTATGGTACTGTTAAGTATAGGAAGTAATGATACGACCGCTAGCTTAGTGCAGACTGGTTTATTGACGTAATTGTCAAACTGACAGCTGGCGCAGCAGCCGTTCGTTAACGCGCACAGATGATGCGCTTACATATACAACATCCCTCCCCCCTAGATGATGTACTAACTAACATAACACTAATAATAAGCGATACAAAAATACACACTTACAACTAAATATTAAACATAAATCCATAAAATGTTATTCACTAAAACTTTCCTCATTTAACAAGACAGGGCGCCTAACACCTCTACTTATTGTAACATTAGGGTGATTAAGGGGCGGCGTAGCCGGAGGCGAACATGCCTCTTCACCCTCCCCCTGAAGCTGACCACCGACAGCAGTGTCCTGACCGACACTCGGCTGCGGAGAGGAAGTCTGTGCTACAGGGCTGCCTACTTCTACACCGTCGTAATCCCAACTGTTCAAATTAGCTTCTTTATATAAGACTAATTGATTTTTATGTTTTTTTACATTACATAAGGATGTATTGTCCTGAATTATATACAATACTTTGCCCAGTCTCCTAATTACCGTCCCTCTAACCCATGTAAACTTGTGGTTATTACCCGTAACTCTTTTATATAAAACTTGCTCGCCAGGAGAGAAAAAAAATATTTTTTTTTCCCCTACGTGCCTCTACTTGTGAGCACTGTTTGCGTTTTACAAAATCAGAGAGGCCGGCGAGCGACGAGGGCGGTGTTCTGGGATCCATTAAATCCAACCGCGACCTAAGTTTTCCGGCCGTACACCAGCTCAGCTGGGGAGAAACCCGTGGTGGAGTGTATGGAGTTGCGGTAATCAAACAGAAATTTTAATAATCGTAATTTGCTTTCTTTCGCTGTTCGGCTACTTAAAATACTGCTTTTGATCCCTTTTTTTACTACCTTGACCAAACTCTCGGCCTGGCCATTGCTAGCAGGATGGTACGCTGGTGATGTTAGGTGGGTTATACCGTTGCTTACACAGAAGCCCGAGAATTCCTGCGAAGCAAAAGAGGTTCCGTTGTCGCTAACGATTGTTTTAGGAAGTCCATAACGCGCAATATAATCATATAAACGTTCGATTACGGCATTGGAACTCGTGCTAGTGTTCATATCGTACACCTCAACCCACTTGGTATACGCGTCTACGACCACCAGATATGACCGGCCATTCAATGGACCCAGAAAATCAACGTGGACCCTATAGAACGGTTGAGGCGGAAATTTCCACGGCGAAATTTTAGCTCGTGGCGGAGACGGCCTCAGCTGGTTACATATTTGGCATGACCCTATCAAATGTTCTATAGCGTCATCGACGCCCGGAAACCAAAATCTCGCCCGGCTTCCGCTTTCGTTTTCACTATGCCCAAATGGGACGTATGCAGTTCGCTAAGTACTCGGTTTCGTAAGGAAGCAGGGATAACAACTTTATGTCCCCTCATCAAGCAGCCGTTTTCTACCGACAGCTGATTGCGACATAAAAAATACGGTCTTAATTTTAAGTCCGATATCTTATTCGGCCATCCGTTTAAAACGTAATTACCGATACGGCACAATGTAACATCTTTGGATGTTTCGTTTCGCAGCTCGCTAACTGTTATCGGCAGTGTTCCGTCCACCACGAAACAAACATACGCGGCCCTGTCGCATAGCGCCGCGGCGGCGTCTGCGCACGACGCACGCCCCGCCTCCGCGGCCCCCGCGCCGCGCTCGCTCACCCCCACCAGACTCGCGCGCGATAGATAATCCGCACTATTATCTGTGCTGCGAATATATTCTATACTAAAATTGTACGCGCTTAGAAACAATGCGTATCGTTGCAGCCTATTAGCCGATACCTCTGGAATGCCTTTATGCGGACCAAATATACTAATTAAAGGCTTGTGATCGGTTCGTAAAACAAAGGGAACCGATCGACCATACAAATATTGATGAAAACGGCGCACTCCGAAAATAATAGACGTCGCCTCTTTTTGGATTTGCGAGTACCGTTTCTCCGCTGGCGTGAGCGTGCGCGACGCGAACGAGACCGGCCGCTCCGCCCCGTCTTCTCCTACTTGCGATAATATAGCTCCGAGGCCGGTAGGTGAGGCATCCACGGTTAAATGATTTTAGCTTTTGGATCGAAGTGAGCCAGTACCGCATCCGATGCTAAACTATTTTTTATTGAAAAGAACGCGTCTGAGTGAACTTTGCCCCATTGCCACTTGCTATTTTTTTTCAACAATTCGTACAAAGGACTTAATATGGTGGACGCCCCCGGTACAAAGTTACGATAGTAATTAGCTAGGCCTAAAAAGGACTGTAGTTGACTAACGTTCGTCGGCCTAGGTGCATCCATTATCGCCTTAATTTTTTCTGGCGATTTTTTTAAACCATTTTTATTGATCACATAGCCTAGGTAACTGATCTCGTCTTTAAAAAAATTCACATTTTTCTTTCTGCAAGGTAAATCCGGCTTCCTCGAGCCTCTGTAATACAGCACCTAGGCGACTCAAATGTTCCTCCCTATTCCGACCGGTGACGAGTATGTCGTCGAGGAGACACAACACACCGTCCAAACCTGCCAGCACGGTTTCTATGGCGCGCTGGAAGATAGCTGGGGCCGATGCCAGACCGAATACAAGCCGCGTGTACTGATAAAGACCCCGGTGCGTGTTGATGCATGTCAATTTCTGTGACTCCTCGTCAAGGCAAAGTTGGTTATACGCGCTTGACAAGTCTAGCTTGGTGAACTGTTTCGCCTCCGTGTAACTTTGAAAATAGTTCATTTACCGTAGGAAGCGGATATTGCTCGACGATGAGCTGTTTGTTAATCGTCACGGCGTAATCGGCGCATATCCTAACGGCGCCGCTTCTTTTCAGCACCGGTACGATGGGAGACGCGTACTCCGGTGATCTCAGGTTTAAGAACTCCTAAATCGACTAACCTATCGATCTCTTGTGTAACCTTTTCTCGAAGAGCGAATGCTATGGGCCGGGCTTTAAAGAAAACTGGTTTTGAATTTTCTTTTAAAAAACAACTTAATTTTATACTTCTTAAAAGTTCCTAAATTATCGGAAAATGTTTTTGTATACTGAGCCTGGAGTTGCTCTGTTGAAAAGGACGACCCACAATATTTGACTGGTGCAAGTTCTAGATTGAAATTGGAAATAAAATCCCTGCCGAGAAGTGCCGGCCCCCCGCCGCGTACTACATACACATCTATGGCGCGGGTAACCCCACCGTATGATATCTGCGACTGAGACATAACACCTAAACAATGTATCTTTTCGCCTGTGTAGCCCAGTAATTTTTTTTTAGATGGATACAGAGATACTTTATTGTAATGCCGTTTATAACTATTTTCTGAAATAACCGTTACGGCCGACCCGCTGTCGATTTCAAACTTTAAAAAAACTCCATTTAACTCAATATACTCCACCATAGGCTCCCCCCTAAAAGATCGGATATGATACAACTCACCGTCGTCGCTCTCGACCGTCTCGGCTGCCACCACCGAGTTCATCTTCGTACACATACTTTTTACATGAACCTTTTGGTTACACTTTCTACCACTATCGCCGTAGCGACGACACTCCGAACCCTTATGGTTGACGTTGTCACCTGAGGAACACTTCACCTTTTCATTATTAATTACACTGACCGAATATTGTCCGATAACGTCCGAAGGCGCGGTGGCGCCGACGCCATTCACGGCCGCTGCGCAGGCGGCTACCGCCCGCGCGCATTGAATGTTCTCAGCCAGTTCCACTACCGTGGATAAAGGTAGGCTGACCAGCTCCTTGCCATAGATCTCCTCCTTCTCGAAGCCGGACCGCATTCCCATAACGAAGCGGTCCCTTGCGGCTTCCTCTACGTTGTTGAAGCCACAATTAGCCGCCAACCCCCGCAGTCGCACCGCCCATTGCGTGTGCGACTCTGCAGGTTGTTGTACCGCCGCGTAAAACTTATGCCGAGCGCTGAACCCGATGTGCCTCGGAGTAAAATGCGCGTCGAGGAGGGCCAGGATGTCTTCGTAGGGTACGTCTTGTAGCTCCTTCGGCAACGCCAAATCCGTTGCCAGCTGGTACGTACCCTCGCTGAGCGCACTAAGCAATAAGGCGCGTCGCTTCACTCCCGCCGCATCAGATACGTGATTTATATCGTTCGCAATAAACCACAACGTTATGCGACTTTTGTACACCTTCCACGTACAAACATTATGGTCGAAAACCGATAAAACACCGAATATGACACTGCCATTTTTAATTTGCATAAGGTGGGTATTTAGAATCCTCGTCGCCACTGTTAAGTATAGGGAGTAATGATACGACCGCTAGCTTAGTGCAGACTGGTTTATTGACGTAATTGTCAAACTGACAGCTGGCGCAGCAGCCGTTCGTTAACGCGCACAGATGATGCGCTTACATATACAACAGGTACTTAAAACGAAAAAATCGTACATTTAAAAAGACAATAAAAAAATAATAGCTCATAGCATCACTTATTCGTTATTGTACAAGAAGATTTAGTGGGGATGTAAACTACACGGATCTCATGCCGCGTGTTAATATGTGTTAATTTGAAGTGTTGTTGTTAATTTGGAGTGTTAATATAGATTAACACTCCAAAGCTATCAACAATGTACAAACACGTCAACTAATGTACGATTGACACAATGACAGCGTAGCAACGCATGACGACGGTCGCTAATGATGTGTGAAATGGATGACTCATCTCTATCTTTCAGACACACTCTTGATACTAAAGTACTGTTAAATTCAGAATCATTAATTGATCACTACGAGATACTCTGTGTGGAGATTCCTAATACTAAATCAACTTTAATTCATCTCTATATCTGTCTGAATTCAGAAGTAAATTAAATAATTATGCACTTAGATCCTTAACACAATGTTAAGAGGTTTGTATTACGGATTTCGATTTGAAGCGATTTACCTTCCTTTCTCTTCAAACATCCGTTTACATTTAATCTCTATTCTACTGAGAGAATCTTCTTTTTTAATTTCGTCTTCTTGAAAGGATACTTTTTTCTAAACACAATAAGCTCCCGCTAGCAAAAGGCGCAATGATCTTCCAAGTACTCCATTACAGGACGGATCAAAATGGCGGAATCCGTCGAATAATCCCTGCAAACAGATTTGCATATTTTGTATCGCGAAAAGACTGCGTTTGGTAACTCTGGGAATTCTATTTCATCACACAAAGCCATAATGGTTTCTACCACACATGGTTTCAATTTCGTTAACAAAATATTCATACGCTATTCAAATTGGTTTCTTCTTTCATGTTATGATTTACTAAAAGATCTTCAAATTTAGGTGAACTTGCAATATAATTCAATAAACAAGAACCACACTAGATATGTTGAAAATTATTTTAATACTAGCTTTCGCTCGCGACTCCCTCCGCTTGGAATTAAAAAAACAAAAGTGTGAGCCTATGTGTTCTTCCAGACTATCTTTTTTTTTTTTTTTTTTTTTTGTCATAATCTATACAAATTTCATAGAAATCCGTTCAGCCGTTTAATCAGCCATCTAAACTTTCGTATTTATAATATTAGTATTAAGTATGACAATGTAATGATTATTAAATTAAATTTATTGTTTCAGAATGGAGGAGACAGTTCGATCTCTGCTTCAATACAAGAGCCGCGTGGAAATTCTGAAGCAAGAGAAAGCATCTTTGTCATCAGCTCTAGAGGTCAGTTATATACAATAACCATCACTTTCATACACTATTCGCTAACGTTAGTTTTTTATACATTTTCACACTCATTAATCTATTTTGAACCAATCATAAAATGTGTTAGGCAATTCGTTTGAATTTTAAATCAACTACGTTCTTATCTGGCTGCAATGATCAAAAAATCTTCACTTTTGATCGTAGTTGATATGCTTGTAAAAATAACTTATTAAGCAAATATTAGATGCAAGTTTAATGAGAATGATACTGGAAATAAATATTAGTTAATATTCACTGATAGCTATTGGATATACGATAGTACTGGAAACAGTAATAGGGTCCCCAACTTGTCTGCTCGTTTGGTGACATTAAAGAGCATTTATCGTGGCAGAGGGGACAGGCGATCATTTTTGGATTATAACTGCCCCTGCAGATAGAGGAATTAATTTGCGAAAGTACCCATCACGAACCAATATAAGTAGACCTTCCAAACTCTAAAGAGCAACCCCGTTTTCTTCCTATTTCGTTTAACTGTTGGGAGGGTGTAAGGGTCATTTTAACCTGGTTTGTCCATAACTGGACGTTCTTTGAAGGATTATGAACGACGGCGTGTGTTTGAAAGGGGGTGCGATGTTTTTGCGTAATGGTTCGGTCATTTTCTTATTACGAAGTGGTGCTTTAGTACGCTGTATGGTGGTAGGAAAGCCGATTAGACTCCCAAATGGAATACAGAGAGCTAAAATTACGGGAAATGATTTCATCTTACAATTTGCCTTGAAAAATGCTAGTAAGTCTTGGTTAATAAAATTGCTACATCTGATATACGATAAAAATTATGTACAAATAAACAACCCTCGAATGCTTTTGACAATACAGAAATTCTTAGAGCTGATATTAAATATAGGGACATGTACACAATAGGAGGTAGGCAGGTATCATTCAACAGTGACGGGAAATGGAAAAATCAAAATTCGTTCGCGTTCGCCATTCAAATTTGTAGATAACGTTGACGTTGATATGAGGGGAACGAACAAA
This sequence comes from Papilio protenor, assembly GCA_029286645.1. NCBI lineage: Eukaryota > Metazoa > Arthropoda > Insecta > Lepidoptera > Papilionidae > Papilio > Papilio protenor. Next base: position 1,508,264 of record JAGSMZ010000022.1, read on the forward strand.
GAAGCAGCAGACGACGGACATGAAAATACCAAACGAAATATCACTGAAATACCAGTTTTAGAAACAGAGATGTTTGAATATTAGACCAATCATAAAAATACAACAACTTGCTTTATCATATTAACCAGATGTTCCTGGGCGGCTTCATCCGCATGAAATTATGAAAATTTTATTTTATTGTTTACATTTGTCAAATTATCAATAGCAAATGTCAAAATGACATGACAAACCTTAGCAATCTTTCTTTCTTGATGTTGGCAGCAACTTATGGTCTCTTTCCCACATTAGGGTTTTTATCCAAAAATTTTACCCCCTAAGTTTAATGGCGTGAAAATATATAGCCTAAAGCGTGACGTAAGTGTAGGGCTTTTTATTAAAAAAAAATTATTCAAAAATATGCTGTAATTGCTGACATCTTAGGCAACAAAGAATTGTGTGTTTACGCTTTATTATAATAGTATAGAGTATAGAAGTATAGATAAGCTTGAAATAAGTACTTACGACTTTTATAGCTAGAAGTAAACCTAGTTATTACTTAATAATATAAATGGGAAAGTTTGGATGGATGCTTGGATTTTTGTTAAAATGTATATCTTAAACTGGCTGATTTGGTATAATATAGAACATAGTCTGGAAGAACACATAGATACTTACTTTTGTTTTCTATTTATTATTCGTGAGGAGAGTAGCGGGACAAAGCTAGTAGGTAGTAATTAGGTTTCATGTTTTATTTAATGCTTTGAGAATTATAACCAAGACAATTTTCTATTCTTCTAAGTGTTTCTGTTTTGTTGAAATATAAATCAATTGAAATCCATTTTTATTACCTATACAGTCTGGAAATTTGTCTAAAAGGGATACGCAATACGAACAGTCTCTCGAATTCAAAGGAATCTATCTAACTTCTCTGCACGTTAGGGAGCGGACGAAATACGTCAGTTTAATGAAAATATTTTAAATATTTGTACTCGATTCTTGCTTTGGAAAATCCCTGCAAAAACCAAGAACAAAGACCTCTCCGATCGGTAACGTTATTATTAAGTATTACGTGCTTTATGTATCATTTTACATTGGTCGAAATTATGAAACTGGGGTCCACGATGAATTTTTAATTCAGCAGCTTAGTGAATATTTGGGGAACAATTTGCAACTTAATATTGCACGGCCGGAGCGAAGACCCCTTGGAACTTTTTACGGGGTGTTTGAAGAGGGAAAATCCTTTTGTTTGGTCGGAAATTTTTATACATTTTGATAAAAAGTCTTTTACGTTTGAAATTTCAATACTATCTTTAAAGTGTTTATCTGAAAACTTTTAATTAAGTAAATACATTAATAAAACACCCGAAAAATTTCTCTCAGTAGGTAGACTACAAAGCTTCAACCCTACCGCTTACATCGAACCCCTCTGAAGTGATCACAGCACGACTGCAAAACGACAACCGCTAGGACAGTAATAAAGCCAGTACAAATGGCAACAATCACTCACACTCGCAACACTGCACACGGTTTCGACCAATGCAAACATTTAAAAAAAATGATTTAGTACCCAATAACATTTTTTTATAATATAAGGCGGCAAACGAGCAAGCGGCCACCTGAATCCACCGAAATGGAAAGCGACCGCTGCCCATAAACATCCGCAATTGCAGATGCGTTGCCTACCCTTAATTAACGGAGGAGGAGACGTACATAAAGAGGACATTTCCCCTTCCTCTGCGTCTCCTCCACCGTCAAATCCACTTTCCTTCCCATCCTGTCTTCTTAAGAAAAGGGTGGAAAGGGAAAGGGACTAAAATTAGGCCTCCGGCACCACACTCATCAGACGAAACGCGGAATTGCTTCCACTTCACGCCTGTTTTCTGTGTGGTCGTGGTATTACACCGGGCGAGCCGGCCCATTCGTGCGAAGATGTTAAAGCGGGCTCTACCACTGTGAAAATAAAACAATACAGTACCAGGCTTAGCCATGAGACGGGTCATGGGAGGCACTCCCCCCTTTGAGGATCGTAAAATAGATATAAAAATTACTTCAATTAAGACCATATTAATAGCAGCTAGTTCAGTAGCCGATGTCCTAGTTACGTACCTTTTATTATACTTGAGTGATGCAATTCTATTCAAAAGCAAGCATCAACAATAAGAATATTGTACAAATTCAAAGTGGAGTAGTAAACTTGATTATCATTTAGGTAATAAAGAGTAATAGTCAGTTAATAGTCGGAAAACCCTAAAAGTAATCTTACTTCTTACTAATATTATAAATGCGACAGTTTAGATGGATGGATGGAAGTTTGTTAGAGTTTGTAGTCTAAACGGCTGAACAGATTTTGATGAAATTTGGCACAAACGTAGAGGATAGCCTGGAAAAACACATAGGCTATTCACTTTTGGTTTTTTTAATTGCACGCGGACGGAGTCGCGGGTGAAAGCTAGTAACGAATAAATAAAAAAATACTTGAAGTAAAACATTAGTCTACAGCTCATTAGTTCTGTTCCTTTACTTAAAAAAACCTTTTAAAAATCATGCAATGATACATTTTGTTATACATTATAGAGCGTAGGTTCACAATAGAACGGTGTAAGGACATTAGTATGGCGGGAAGCGGGAAATCGACTATGCACAATAGCTGGGGTTTCCCGGTTTTAAAGCTCCCCGCACCCTTTGCACCCGCCCCTGGGCCTCTAAACAATAATTCAGCTTCACCCTTCCGAAGTGCAAGGGCGCAGTAACCGAGGGCAGCTATAGGAACGGTCAGTTGAATATCGACATTGAAAATTTTCTGTCGATTATTTGTTATAAACATTTTAATACAAAATTTACTTTTATTCTTGGGTTAATATTGTTAACCATAAATGAATATATTTATTGACTACGCTTCATACAATAGATTAACCACATATTGTAAACAACCAAATCTATAAAGTGATACTATCACATCGTCACATAGTAGAGAAGTCAAATCAAGTACTTACTAGTGAGACAAGAAATTTTGTAAATCTTTATCGATATATTTTTCCGTAAATGAGCACATCACTAGGGCACGTTCACGGCAGGGGTGCATAGTCCGGGCGACCGCCGGCCGCGGCGCCAAGCATCGCATTTACACTTGCACTCTAATTGTGTTTACCCGTTATTTGGTTATGTTATTTGTAAATACAAGCTTGAAGATGACGCCCAAACGCGTGGCGTGCGGTAAAAATTAAAGCACAGATATCGCGTAAATTAAATTATCTAATATTTTCTCCCAAAACATGACCTGAGACTTGGAATATTTTACATAAATATTTAACACTAGCTTTCGCCGAGGACTCGGTCCGCGTGGAATTAGAATAAAAAACAAAAATGAGCCTAGCCTATGTGTTCTTCCAGACTATCATCTATAGCTATGCCAAATTTCATCGAAATTCGATCAGCCGTTTAGGCTACAAACTCTAACAAACATCCATCCATCTAAACTTTCGCATTTATAATATTACTAGCTGTTGCCCGCGACTTCGTCCACGCAATATTAAGATAAAAAAGTAGCCCGTCTATGTCATCTACCCTTCAGGGAAAGTCTGGTCGAAGCGACCCAGCCGTTTCAGAGATTACCCGAACAAACGCGGCTTGCGGACAGACAGATAGACAGACAGACAGACAGACAGACAGACAAAAAAAATTGAATGCGATTTTCGTTATCAAGGAACGCAAATACATTCTCTTTCCGAAATCTGGATTTTTCTTTTGATATTACAAACAGACACTCAATTTTATTATATGTACATTAGAATTTCATTTGGCGTGATTCGTGCTATATGTATAATAGCGGTTCCACGCGACTTCATCAGCGCAGCATTAAAAGAAAAAAAAAAGACACGAAGTACACAATTAAACTGGCAAAATTAAATAAAAAGATACCCGCCTGCTTCACCGGTTGCCAACAGTCTTCAGCTATAAATCATCCAAAACTAACTTAAGCGAGCAACAGTGGTAGAGCCCGCTTTAACATCTTCGCACGAATGGGTCGGCTCGCCCGTGTTATACCACGACCACACAGAAGACGGGCGTGAAGTGGAAGCAATTCCGCGTTTCGTCTGATGAGTGTGTGCCGGAGGCCCAAATTTTAGTCCCTTTCCCGTCCCACCCTTTTCTTATAAGAGAAGGATTGGATGGGAAAGTGAATTTGACGGTGGAGGAGACGCATAGGAAGGGGATATATCCTCTTTATGTGCATCTCCTCCTCCGTCGATTTAGGGTAGGCAACGCATTTGCAATCGCGGATGTCTAGGGCAGCGGTCGCTTCGCCATTTTGGCGGATTTAGGTGGCCGCTTGATCGTTTGCCACCTTTTTTGTATATCAAAAAAAAACCTGAGGTGAACCACCTGTTACTACCTTCAAGCACCTACTAACATTTGCAACTCCCTTAATCCACCAGAATCTAACTGCAAACGCCTGACACCATCTGCATTCTCTTGTAGTGACATGTAACCTTTTTTTTTCTGCAACCACTCGCAACCACATAGTCCATGTGTTACTCCAGACTATATTTTATTACTATTCAAAATCTCAATTAGATAAGTCAAGCCATTGCGGACTTATCGAGTAAATACGTAAATAACAAATAACTACACATCCCTCCGGAATCCGACATTTTTCGCCGATGAAAAGTATTACACATGTTATTACAGACTATGTTCTATATCTGTACTAAATTACAAAAAAACACATATCCTCGGAACCTAACATTTTCGGGGTAGAAAAGGATTCCACGTGTTATACCATACTATGGTCTGTATCTATACAAAATCACAATAAGTTGTTTAGCCACTAAGGACTAATCGTGTAAATAACAAAAAACTACATATCCCCTCGGGAACCTGACATTCAGGGATGAACCTTATCCCACTGTGGTCCAGACTTTGTTAAATATCTGTGCCAAAATTTCAATAACATAAGTTGAACCGTTGCAGAATTATCGAGTAACATTAAAAACAAAATTAATGTATCCCACGGGAACCGTAACTATTTCCAGGATAAAAAGTAGTAGTAGTGTGTTCTTCCAGACTACGCTCTACATCTGTGCCGAATTTCATGGAGATCCGTTCAGCCGTTTAGGCTACAAACTCTAACAAACATCCATCCATAGATCTAGAATCTATCTATAGATTAGATCTAGATCTAGAACTTTTTAAAAAAGTTTGGTGGGTGTGTTAAAATTGTATAGTATTTAAGTATGAATTATGATTGCCCAAGACCCACGACTTCGTCGCGTGGAGTTTAGAGTTCAAAACTTACGTTCGCCCTTTTTTTCATCCTATTACCTAAAGTATTATCTTAGTAGTAAGTACGTAATGGACTACTACGGTGAAGGAAAACATCGTGATGCAATCTGCACATATCGGAGAAGAAATTTAAAGATATGTACATATTGTTAAGTCAACCAACCCGCAGTGGGCCAGTGTGGTTGACTATGTCCTAGTCACCCTAACTTAGGGTAGGCTCCGAGCCCCTCAGTGGGGACGTATAGTGAGCTGGTGATGATGATGATGCTGAATCACGTACTAACAGAAATCTTTTGATGAAAGATTCCAAATTTCTAAGCCCGGTAGTTGTGAGCTGATTTTTCGGTTACCCTTATTGTTTTGTGTTCGCGATATCTTCTAAACTATTTGTCCAATTTAAATACTGTAAAGGACAATTTTGTTCTACATTAAATTCTCCTGACAACGAAGGCATTTATTTGGATAAGGATAAATACTGAAACCAATAAAACAACCGACCGCAAACTAGATGAATGCGATTTTAATTCATTTTGTAAACAAAAAAGTGGTTATTGTAAGAAAATTGTTAAAGATAAATATATGCTATCGCGGACTTTTCTGTAGAACTTTTTTGAGATCTACAATTCTTTAATACATCATTTTTATATACCTCTAACGGTTTAGGCAGCGTAAGCCGAGAAAAGTTAAAGTTTCGTGAATTTTTAACGCCGGCGTCCAAAAAACACGCTGTTTATTAATAGTCCTAAACATTAGTAATAATAAAATATAGCCTATGTTACTCACAGATAAATTACCTTTCTGATGGTGAAAGAATTTTTAAAATCGGCCCAGTGGTTTTTGAGTTATTTCAATACATACAAAAATACAAAAATACAAAAATACAAAAATACAAATATTTCTTCTTTATAATATTAGTATAGAGTACGATAATTATTTAATCGGCGATCGATTGGCGATGGAAATCTAATGCATATTAAAACTGCTTAAAAACGTCGCGTCTCGTTTCACGTTAAAAACGATTACTAGGTAGTTCTAGAGTGAATTAATATTATTCTTTTAATCTACTCCAATAAGTGGAGACTAGCACTGTGTTCATTAGTTTATTTTTGATTTTTCAATGTGCTCCTTGCTTAAAATGTTATTCCGAGCGAGTTAATAAACTCTGGTAGTCATAGTTTTCGGAATTGAAGTGCAAGTCGGGACTCCGCGGCAGAGTAACTGAGGCATCACATAATTGAGTTGGTGCCAGTCGCTGATGGCAGCGCTGGTAACGAAACCAATTAGTGCGTGCCCATTGTTATACGACACGACATTATAATATTTGTTATGTTACATTTCTCTTCTCAACACATAGTATTAACTAATTAAATCTTTAAATGTTGATGACAACAGTTAACGCTAATACTGGAATAGATAGCTAAAGATATATAGCATAGCCTTGCCACCATTGATTTAAAAATTTATATAAAGCAACAATTGCCGTATACGAAAACGAATCTTTTAAGTTAATTTTATTGCGCAGTAAAAATCTCTTCTATTTTTAATTATCTGTAAAGTTTCTTAACAATTCTGTGTAAATCAATTCATTTTGTAACAATGGAAACACGGCAAGCACAAGATAGTTGGCCAACGCTGGCTTAGTCTCGATTGGGTTAAAGATAATGCGTCTCCTGAAGCATAAACTACCACGTCGACAAATATTCCAAGCGTATATATGAATAGTTTAGTCGAATTAGTATTATTATATACAGTATGAATAAATACACCTAGTAACAGTCACATGAAGGCTGATCTGATGACGTCACGAGTGCATAGACATTTAATTTTAAAAAGTATATGCCATAAAATTGTATAACACTACGTACAAGCATTATAAAGTACCAGTTGTTGCTCGCGATTTCGTCCACGTGGAATTAAAGGATAGTAACGTAGCTTTTTAATGGTGATAGAATTATTAAAATCGGCCCAGTAGTTTTTGAGTTATTTCAATACATACAAAAATACAAATATTTCCTCTTTATAATATTAGTATATCCTCATAGGATATATAGATTGCTTCTCATTGGATGAGCAAAAGATTCACCAAAAGAGCAGTATATTTCATTTCTAACATGAAATTAATAAATGCGTCTGCATACAACTATGTACCTACATTCATTTATGACCACGTTTAGTATATAACGTATAGATACCATACATCGGTAAATACCAGACACGCATCACCGGCCAAAGGTAATGTGTACACTGTTGGCCATGATTAATGGCACAACAGCGGTTTAATTCCGCTTATTGTCGTAAATGTAATCAGTTCGCTGAAAAGCGCCCTCTGACGCTTCACACTAGAAACAAAGCGTGCGCGAATACAGTTTGGTGGTTTGGATTTTAGTGTCATTAATCTTATGAAAGAGCAACTTTTGGTGTGATTATCTAATTGTTTTAGGAACTTTTGATATATGGTAACAATAGCTTTTTGTCCATATACGATAAAGTTATCTCATGCTGTAATTAATTAGTTGTTTGTGGCGATACCATATTAATAATATGCCAAACGTTAGATGCTATTCGCGCTTAAAGATGTAACGTTATACAAACCAAATTTATGCAGAAAACAGTTTAGATAATTTACAGTTAATGTTTAATTACTAAGATTAGGCATGAATAGATACAAAAACCTAAAGAAAATGGTGAAATGCCGTGCACAGACCAGACAGGTAGAGAATCATGGGGTTCAGCGGTAGCAAAGGGGGATGCGGAGGGTTCGGGGGCGGCTACGGAGCGGGAAAGTGACGTTTGATAAATCGACAGCAACAGTTCAGGGTTGTGATTTATATGAAAACTTACCGCTCGGTAACAACGGCGCGCTGCCAATGCTAATCGCGTGCATTTACTGACGGTACTAGGGGTTCATAAGCTTGTACTAAATATAATGGAAAATCAACGTCGAGATAAATTCGGAATTAATTAGAGCGTGCCCACACCTGAAACTAAACTATCGCACCACTTTTTAGACTCGCTTTGATTCCTATGAGCTTATATGGAGTCATACTATTCGATTTTTAGTTGTGCAACTAAACAGTTGAATTGACTGCGAAACAATCAACAATTATATAACAGTTGTGCGATAGTTTAGTCAAAGGTGTGCGCCCGCTCTTAATCTATAGTGTTTGATATTTTACGTACCTTAAATTAAATTGTTTAAATTGTGAGGAAATTTGGTTTTTGAAGTAACTTTTTAATATCTTGTCTTAATTGAGACTGTTAGTGTATAGCGCGTTGTAGTAAAAATACGTTTAAATTTTGATAATGAATATTTATTTAAACAAGTTTACTTTAGAGATTTCATATCAATTAATAACCTTTGAGATTGATTGGATTCTATTAAATCTCGGATGCCATTTAGATTGAAAGGAAAGCAAGACGAATGTAGAGTTTTGTTCCCTTGAATAGACCTGCCTTGAGAGTTTATTTCACAGTGTCGTTTGATGAAGAATCGATTCTGCCAAGACTTAATTACCTTCCGTAGAAACATCTGCGTCTACGGCGAATGGATTTCAATTAAATTTACAGCAAAGCTTTACACGAAGTCGTACTAATACGTTGTTTAGAAGCGTGCCGGTTTAATTATAATTTCCTCTTTAAAACCCCGTTTTAATTGAGATTATTTAATATATTTTTATATCCATTTCTTTTGATTTTCATTCAACGTAAGGTCTTGTGTTGTTTATACTCTATGTGCCAAAGTCTATACAGATAATAAAAAAGCTAAATTCATAGATTAACCATAAACAATGACATCTTGGACGTTAGGCGTCAAAAATGACAGCTGTCATTTGATATGTTTACATACAAAGTATCGTAATATGTTATGTATAAATGGAATAAGTAAATGAAGAATATTGTTTTTAAACACATGTTTTTAAAGTATCTGGATTTGCAATACTATTAATATTATAGTAATCTACGCATTGTTACCTGCGTGTTTTCTAGGCGAGTATCCTAGCTTTATCACGTTTAAAAAGGAGAAATTAGTGGTCGAAACTTAATACGGTGCCCAGCCGACACTTTAGCCGTTTTTGGTCATGCAAACCCCCTAAAATTGCACAGCGGTAAAAGCGATGTCGAAATTAAATGCACGTAACCTCACCCATTGAAACATCACCCCTCGGGCGTCGTATCAACCGCGTGTTGTTGCAGACAGACAGACATACAAACAGATTGGTCTTTGTGTCTCGCCCCCTATTTGATGACTAATGAAAAGCGACTACCGCAAAACACAATACGCAACACTATTGAACCTTATTGTTAACGGAATAAGGTATCAATTTGAATGTTATAACCGCAATATTATAATTGTATTTGTGGGCACCTGTCCGATATTATAAGGGCTCCGACCGTGAATGCTACGGTTTTCATTCGTGACTTCTGTTCAGGTGTAAAGAGGAGTGTAGCGGCTCAATTTGTGGTGGTCGTTAATTTTAGTACTAACTATGGGAGGTCGCTTAATTAAGAGTGCGAATGATAGGCGCTTTTTAAGTTATTTTTAAAGGCATGAAAGCCGCGTCGATAGTAAATGCGTCATGCTGATGGATGATTGAACGTAAACATTAATTACAATGACATTTCACTGTTAAGGCTCTTAACAATGAATACTTTAAGGCCTTTTAAATTGACAATGGAACAGTTTTATGAAAGAAATGTTTAGACGATTCTCATTTCATTCAGTAGCATTCATCATTTCTCTAATATCGTTAAATTATTCATTAAATTCTACCACCTACAATAAAATATTGTCAAAACCCGATGATGTCCGTTTCGGTTGCCTTTTCGGTTTTGTCAGGGAGTTGACGTAGTGACGTTTGCAGACGTCAGCGGTGCAGTACCAAGGCCAGGTGGCAGCACTGAGCGCGGAGAACGAGCGACTGCGGCGCCAGCTGAGCGCATTGGCCGCACCGGAGCCCGCGCTCGGCGAACACGAGCGCCGGCTGGACGATGTCGCTCAACAAGTCGTGCGGGCACTTCTCTCACAAAAGGTGAAATTATTTCAATGCTTAGAGTGAACTAACCCATTCTAAAGGTACTAGATATCTAGATCTAAAAGGTAGTAAGCAATACGCTTAGAAACATAGCATTTAAAAGTAACAGTGTATTGTATAAAAATTCCAGAGTATAAAATATACCCATAGCTTTAAACCATAACGATCAGCTAAGCCCAGAGGCAAAATAACGACACCGCTCATCGTTATTTATGTGACAAAGCCACTCCTCGTCGGACTTGGTATATTTGTCCAAAAAATGGTTAGCATTAGAATCTCTTAATCCAGAGGAAGCATTAAGATGCCTCGGAAATTGTTTTCTCATAATTATGGCACACATTCTCGCGGCCGTGGATTACGCTCTGCTCCTTTCGGACATAAATCCAACGAAATGGGACAATTCGCCCTCACCCACCACCGTAATAATTTCACAGGAGCCCTTGCCCACTATAATCTTAGCATAATCTGCCCGATAATGCGACCGTTTGCGTTTAAATCCGTTTCGAGATCGTCCATGTTTGTACCGATTTCGCGCCTATCCTAAAACAAAGATGGCGGGTGACAGTAGTCTTATAATTTGTAGTGTGATTTTTATAATGTGTGACTAAATATATTTATTAACTATCTTACTTCTTACTAAATATTAATATTATAAATGCGAAAGTTTAGATGGATGGATGGATGGATGTTTGTTAGCGTTTGTAGCCTAAAGGGCTGAACGGATCTCCATAAAATTTGGCACAGATATAAAACAAAGTCTGGAGTACACATGGGATAAGGTTCATTCCCGAGAAATGTCCGGTTCCCGAGGGATACGTAGCTTTTTGTTATTTATATAGTTCGTATGTTTTCTAATACCACGCGGACGAAGTCACGGGCAACAGCTCGTTACAATATATTCTGTGATACTTCAAATTTGTCTTAAGAGGTCTCATTACAGCTCACTGTAGCATATAAACTGTAAGAGAATTTACTCATAAGTCAATATTAATTCCGCGGTACTCTATCATCGGAACCCCGTCTGTCGGTAATTACTGCTTCAGGATAATTCCACGTAAAGCCTCACGTGTCGTATTATTCAATATCACATAGCAATAATTATTCGAGGGGTAAACGTCTATCAAATTTTGATATATGAAGACATTGATTACTTAAGTTTGCATGATATGAAATTAAATGTGTTCAAACGGTTAAGCACAAACTACCGAAATAGTCAATAAATGGTCACTAAGCAGGCTCTTAGTGTACATTTAGCATGCGAAATCTACGCTAAGCAAAATTACTCTAAATACGGCAGTAAAAAGTGTAAATAATTTATATATTTTCGAATTTGATGAGACTTTTGTCTGCTGTTCCTTTCTTCTTTCTGAATCTCTGTAATTACGGAACGTCGATTACGTTACTCCAATTTAATTCGGATAATGAAGCGTAATTAAAATATACGCGTTCACTTCGACGCCAGCTGATGAGGAAGATGTTACCCGAGCCCGGGGCGAAATAATCAATCAGCGCTTGTAGGGAATTATGTCTGTTTAATGTTGTTTATGTTTATTCCTCTTCACCTATTTTAGTAAACTAGGTCAATACTCCAGTAACGAAATCGCTGTCTAAAAGACTGTTATTGTTTGGACTAGGTGACAATTGACAATCTCTTACATCTAGATTACGTACCATAATGAAGATGTTTATTTGGAATTAAAATGTGATATTTGTCCACGATAAAACTACACATAAAACTTATCTAACTTCTTCTATGCTTCACTTTATATGTAGAAGTAAAATTCCAAACCAGTCTTTGATGCTTAAACACAACAAATGACACTAGAATATTCTATACTAACCTCATAACCTACACGTTTCAGAACGTTCGAGAAGAGTTGTGCTGCGCGAGGGCCCGTGTGCGAGAGTTGGAGGCGCAGAACCGTGCGCTGAGCGGCCTACTAGTGCGCCAGTTGCGCCCGCAGCCCCGGCCCTCGCCCGCCTCGCCGCACACGCCGCACACGCCGCACACGCCGCACACGCCGCACACGCCGCACACGCCGCACACGCCGCACACGCCGCACACGCCGCACACGCCGCACACGCCGCACACGCCGCACACGCCGCACACGCCGCACACGCCGCACACGCCGCACACGCCGCACACGCCGCACACGCCGCACACGCCGCACACGCCGCACACGCCGCACACGCCGCACACGCCGCACACGCCGCACACGCCGCACACGCCGCACACGCCGCACACGCCGCACACGCCGCACACGCCGCACACGCCGCACACGCCGCACACGCCGCACACGCCGCACACGCCGCACACGCCGCACACGCCGCACACGCCGCACACGCCGCACACGCCGCACACGCCGCACACGCCGCACACGCCGCACACGCCGCACACGCCGCACACGCCGCACACGCCGCACACGCCGCACACGCCGCACACGCCGCACACGCCGCACACGCCGCACACGCCGCACACGCCGCACACGCCGCACACGCCGCACACGCCGCACACGCCGCACACGCCGCACACGCCGCACACGCCGCACACCCCGCACACGCCGCACACGCCGCACACGCACACCACGCTCACGCCAAGGGACTTACAAGGTAAACACATGAGACACCCTATGAGACGAGTTGTTGGGTTATTAATAAATAGTTTTAACATTTATGTGGTGTTGTGCAGTCCATGTTGTAGAGGTGGGATCGTGCGGCTCGCTGGTGTCGTTCCGCGACTCCCCCCCGCCGCCCGTCGCACACCCGCACCCCCACGCCCTCAGCCACGACGACAAGCGCCGCCACCAGATCCTAGCCGACATCTGGACCGAGCTCAAAGTACGTAATGTTTAATTCTAATGTTAACAAATAGTTATAGTTACAGTACCCTTTATTTTAACATGTACTTTACTTTCTTCTTGCAGGGGCTGGAGGTCAGTCCTGGAAACTTGGCTCGCGCGCTGGCGGCTGTAGAGCCCGCCCTGTGGGCGCCGCCTACGCGCCCCGCCACCCTCAGCCTCAACATGCCACAACCCTGCACCAATTCTGTCAACGGTAACTTCTTTATGATATACAAGTTTATTTTTATTATCTTGTCATGTCTAAATATAAAAGTAAAGTGAAAAATAAAACATAACTCTCTAACATTATTTTCATAAAATATTCCAGGTGGTTGCGAGGAGAAAGCCACAGAAGAAGAAAGCGGCGAAGCGGGTGAAGTGGGGGCGGAGTCTCCCGAGAGCGGCGCAAAAGACGAAGGCTACTCCACCATGTCTAGCGACGTGCAGGCGGACGCCTCGCGCCAAAGCGACCACGCGGCCGACCGCGCGCTGCCCGACCTCAACGAGGCCTCCGACGAGACCGACAACCAGACCATAGTCTCCATAAATCCGCGGGAATCACGACGACACGCGCGCCTCCTGGCCGACGCAGACTATATATATTTCCCGCTGGGTGTCACCTTCGCCGGAGTCAGAGGCAGCTACCCACCTTCGCGACCCGTCCTTCCTTTCCAGCATGTTGTGAGGAGCTTCTCTGACTCTCATCTCTGCCTAAAACTAATAGCGGGAACGACATGCCCCACCAGTTGTCTAGATACCCCCACGCCCAGCTCGGGCGTTCTAGTATTAGATCTCAAACCTGCACCGGAAAGACCTTTAAGAAGACCGGCGATAGCTTCAACGACGAGTTCGGAGAGAGTCTCATGGGGCAGCACGGTCGACGAGCGAGCTGATGGCTCACAATACGATGCGGACTACGTGCAGCATTGGCTGGAGCTGGACGACGCCAGATCAGCGCTGCAGCAGAGGCATCGGGACTTGGCCGAGTTGGAATACGATAGAGCCGAGTTAGAAGACTGGAGCCTGTCGTTGTCGTGCGAAGATCTCAGAGATAGACAATCTCCTTTTGCCGAAATTACGACACCCGGTCAAATATCACTTTCCACGCTACCGAGTATTAGAGAAGATGATGGCTTAGAGCTAGAGGAAGACGTGGGAGATTGCTTATGGAACGATTGCGGATTCGCGACAGTGGAAATAGATGAATGTAAGTTGACGGATGCGGACAACGCGGAGAAGCGCTGGGAGTGCTCCGGAACACATTCCCCGGGAGGATCCTGGTCCAGTGCTTCGGATGCTCCGGAAAAACGATCAAGTACGGCGTTGAGTGAGGACGGCGACTGCACAAATATTGGTGTCGATTTTACTAGAGACTTCTACCGTCTCGTTAAATACGAAAGCACGAAAAGTCTAGCGTCGAACTCATCAAGAGGTATTCCGTCTCAAGACCCGAGCAATCATCTGCGAATACACGACGTGCAAGCTATGGCACTGCAGGATCGCGAACAAGCGTTGCAAAATGTGCTGCACTTTATAGCAGAACAGCAAAAGTATTGTCGCGACAGGGAGGAATCCGATTCGATGTCGTCTAGGCCCGTATCGGAGATCCGCGAATTACCTCCGCCATACGCTTCGGCGGATTACGACGACGACTCCGTGGGTCCCCGCAGCGAGGTGTCGGAGGACAGGCTCCGTCCAGATTCTTTCGGTAGTTTCTCAGAGAACGATTCCAGCGAAATAATTTCTAGTGAAAGACCAAGAGTAGCCTTGTGTGACGTCGTTTCCGAAACAAAGAGTACGCCGAGATTTATCGAACGGGAAGATCCCTATGTTGAGTCTCAGGATTACTTCGATGATTTCTCTCAAGTGGAAAACGCCGAAAACGAAATGGATGACCATCATCTACTGAAGGTTCAAATTAAGAATGAAATAAACAAATGTATCGATACGAGCAACTCGTCCGATTTGAATCAGCCCCTAGCACAAAAAGAGGAGAAAACTTGTGATATCGAATCTAGTCGTAATGTAGACCACAATTCGGCGTTAAAAGAAAATACAGTAAATATAATGTCGAATAAACAAGTTACACTGTGCGAGAGAGAAGTGGAAACTTGTTTAAGCAAATCTCCTAGTTTTCCGTTGGCGAGCGGAGAAACGGAGATGTCGTTAGTGGAGGAGGTGCTTAGTGCGTGTAGACGGAGCACCGGAGTGCTGGTCCCCGTGCCCGAGGAGGAGGAGGGCTCCTCGCCAGAGAACGGTTCGCCACAGATGACCGAGTCGAACACGACGAGCACGTCCACCGCTGAAACTGTGATAGTAAGTAATAGGACCGACGGCATCCAGAGGGAGATCCGACCACGGGCGGATAGAAGTCGTATCCCCACTTTTCTCGGGGGCAAAAGGCCACCGTCTTCGCCGCACAGGACGAGGTCGAAGATCCCCGTCGCGGAGAGAGGTCGGGCGATGGCGGCGGTAGCTCCCACGCCCGAGCCCATCATCGTCAAGCAGGAGCACACGCTCAGCTTTCACGAGGCTGCCTCCTCGAAGGACGTCATCGATGAACTTAATAGGTAAGTTGTCTCACATATTTTTATATGAAATTGATTAACCTGGAATTTAAGGCTTACAGTAACTTCTGTAATGAATACGCCTCCGCTTCTACTCTGATTACATATGTTTTGTTTAATTTATTTGTAGAATGATCCGGCAGAGCGAAGGACAACCGACGGCCAGGGGCAGCGGCGAGGAGAGTGGGGAGAGCGGGGAGAGCGGGGGGAGCGGGGAGAGCGGAGAGTCTGGGGAGAGTGGGGAGAATGGGGAGGGCGCGGAGGGCGGCAGGGACGGCGCGCTGTGGGCGCCCACCGGCTGGGTGCACGTAGAGAAAGACATAGACTTCAGTGACCCTAAGGTATATTGGAAATGTACTTGTATGTTGCATTGGAAATTTATTATAAATGCTTGGAAACGCTACAAGGAAAGGTTCTTCAAGATAACTACATAAATGTGTAAAACATTTCAGGCTCGGGCGAATCTTTTGGACGTGATGTTGGCGTCGAGCGACTCGTCACCGTCGTCGTGCGGCTCGTCGCCGGCGGAGGCGCCCGCGGCCGCCGCGCCCTCCGCGCCCTACTCCCGCCTGCACAGGCTGCACCGCTCGCGCAGACAGAAAACTGGTAAATTTTAAACTTGTCTATCGCACTCGGCTATGTTTCATACTACACAGCTACCATTCGGTGTTGTGGTTTTAATGTTGTTGTTTTTAATGAGATTAATATATAGACGAATAAAGTTTGAAATATTTTAACTAAATGATTTTGAAATGTTTATATCTCTGGGTAAAAAATATCAACTATAAACAAATGGCAGTAATACGTTAACCGACGTAATATCACTATGCTATTCTGTTCAGAAATATTTTTATCTGTATATTTTAATTTTCGTCTATCTGTATTGTCTTTGGTATATTTTTCTAGTTGTCTATTAATGTAATATCTCTGTGTCTGTGTCTCGCCACAAGTCAAGCCACGCCTCTCGTTTCCGCTCTCACTCACTCGCACCATCTCACTCTCGCCTCATACCGCGTAGTTATCATACACCACGCTCCGGATTGATCTAAAATTGACAATGCTGCCAACGAAATAGATTGTAAGCTACTTAAAGCTTTTCTTTGAAATTGTTACTCAATCATAAAAAAATGAGCTAATATATTTGTATTAAAATGTCTTGTTATATTTGTGAGAAAGTAAGTCACACTGTAGATAAGAAGTTACTAAGAAAAACTTTTTAAAAGACATTGAGGTATTGTATCTATATCTTCTATTGTTTTATCCGCGGTCTATACCAGCTGCCTCTAGCTGAAGTTAGTTGTAAGGTTGGCAGCGTTGTGCGTGTCGCCGGAGCGTGCGTAGCGTGGGCAGCGTGTGCAGCGCGTGGGTGCGTGCGGGCGAGGGTTGGCGCCGAGCGTGCTCACGCGTGTGTGTCGTCCAGCGGGGGGCGCTTGTAGCCGCTAACGTGCCTGTTGGTGCAGCGGCGGCGCTGCGCGTGCGGTTGGCCGTGCTGCGCCCGCCGCGCCGCCGCCGCCCCTCCGTGCTGGGCCGCGACGGCTTCTTCGTGCGATACGGCGACCGAGAGCGCGCCGCCGTCGCCGCCTTCGACTTCCTCGACGACCTCTCCGGCTCCGGCGGCTCCTCCCCGGACACCAAAGACTGTACCTAAATTATCTAGCAATAAACTCCTCCCAAATAAACTATATTTTTTTATTGTGATACGGACGCGACCGCTTTCTCTCCGCACGGGCGGGGCTAAGCACGGACAAGCCCCCGTGTCGTCGTTGGCGCTTGTGAGACGGTTTGCCGAATAGTTTTTACTTAGTGTAGCGTTTTGTAACCGTAAGCCGCGTCTGTCCGGCTGCAGCTTCTCCAACGGCCTCGTGTAACCCTTTCGAGTTAGTTTAGGTGTCGTAGTTGTTTCGATTTGTACTATTCGCTATAATGAGCACCTAGGCTGTAACGTTCTTCCTAGATTCCATTTAGTAGTTTGGGGAGATGTGTAGGGAACGTTGCGAGGGCGTCGTATTTTATAAAAGGATTGTCGCTGTTCCTTTGCATTCTGAATCTCGAACCTAAAGCCTTGCACTTTGTACCACCTCTTGTTCTGTCGCGATGTACCATACCTATACTTTGCGCTTTCTGTAACTAAAGTGATGGTATACCCAACGTGATCCGGTCGACTGCTTACTGCGATGTCTTACGCTTCGAACCAATAAAAGTGTGTTAGGTAAGAAGACGTAATAAGTAATGACTAAGTAATTGAAAGCTGCGGCCTCGAAGTAATGTGATATTTTTGTATATACTGTAAGTCCCACTTATTTTCGTATACATTTAAATGGATTCCTTTCTAACAGAATGAAGTAAATGATGGTCCTAGAGTGAAGTGTTTGAGTTTTGTGTAAGCCCGGTCGTGCGACGAGACGAGTCACGCGACCGGATCGCAGATTGTAATGTTAAGTACTTATGTAAATATGATTAACATTTGTGTAACTACATTGAATTATTTAGCCGTAAAACCTTATAAAATCCATTAAATCGAAGGGTACTAAAATATGATAAGTGTATATATGTTATGACGTCATTGAATGCTATTTATTGATTTGTATCAGTTGCGATTCTTCGACCATTTTGTGTATACTTAGGTACATATCATCATCTAATATTATTTGTAGTGTTTATATTTTCTCGCTTTAAGTAACGACTACACCTTCCATAGACTGGATGTCATTTCTATAATATTTTAAAAGAAAATTCTCGAAATAATTTTACATTGAGTACTTTATTATAGGTACCAATAATAAGTTAATATTTGTTTTAATGTTTAGTCGTTACTTGCAGCGAGAAACTGTCTTATATAGTTTGCAATTTACAATATGTAATTCCATTTATTACGGTTATGAACCTTGAGTAAAGTTTTTGTGGCTTGTAACATTGTATAGATTCTATTGACGGCGGAACCAAAGCATAACACAACTTTGCCACCACTTGTTACGATGCAACACATATAATTTAACGATAGACTTTGAAAAACATCTCTTTTTATCCAGCTTTGTTTAATGGTAATAATGAGGACAATAAAGGAAGATTTTTACATAATAATTAATAATAAACGAAACGACTCGATCGATATCTAAAATATATTACTTATAGACGACATATTACAGCGATTTATATTTAAATTGAGTAACCGCGTCCTTTACGTTCGGATACACGCACCTGACAATGAAAATAGTTTGTAGAAATTAATAAGTTTTTTATCCGAACATAGACAATTGTCACATTTTTATCATTGCATCGTATATCCGAACGTATTCATTAGTTTATGAACAGATTGTAACTATTTTTAAATCACTGTAATTAACAATTTTTATTAAAGATCGTAATCGTTCCTAAGAACTAATCGTTCATTCCTGTATTTTAGGCATTTTGTGCATTCATGTAAACCGTTATTATTTAATAGTACTTCGGTATTTAATAAATTGTATTCGATGTAATTTTAGGGTACTGTGAACGGTAACTACCACTGAGTTTCGAAGCACAATTGGAAAATAAAAATATAGTAATAAAAATGCGTATTAATTACCTTTAGTATTGAGTGCATTTGTTAGTTGATGCTAACATTACTTGAGTTAGGTAGGTACTTTGATCAGTACAAAATGTAGAATAACATTATAATTTAATTATCTAATACAGATGGGTTTAATAAACGATTCCGTTCCCAAATAGTTCTTTTGTTTTATTTATTGCATTTAATTAAAAAGAAAACTGCATTCGATATCTATACTAATATTATAAAGAGGAAAGATTTGTATTTTTGTATGTATTGAAATAACTCAAAAACTACTGGGCCGATTTTGAAAATTCTTTCACCGTTATAAAGGTAATTTAACTGTGACTAACATAGGCTATATTTTTTAATTTCACGCGGGCGAAGTCGCGAGCAACAGCTAGTTCTTTATATCTTAGAAAATTAAAAACATTGAATTGAAGAATATTCCTCCATTTACAAATATAATTCATTACTAAAGCGCCAATAGCCTAATGGTTTGGGGTACGGACTACCGATCTTTAGGTAGAGGGTTCGAATCCTGCCATTCGACTATTGTCGTGAACCATATCCTAGCACAAGCCTAGAGCTTAGTTGGGATGGTTAAAGGAAATATTAGTAAATTGACAAAAAAATCTACTAATATTTTGTTATAAAAAAAAACTTCTAAGAATACAAAATACACATATCATAGATAGATCTTTATTTTAAATCACATGAATTTACAAAAAAATATGCTCAAAGCCAAATTTAAAGCTGTAGCAAAACTATTCGAATTTATTTGTTTTGTTACAAGAATATAAAAAAAACTATTTTCCATAGATATATACGAGACAGATCTTTATGAGTGTGTATGAATTAAAAATAGATAGTGTAAAGAATGTTTATATCATCTTCTAATATAATAAATAATTGTGATGCTAAAAATACTATAAACTAAAGAAAATAAATATTTTCATAATTCAAACAAAAACCTATTCTAATGCATTAAAATAACCTATATGCAACTGGTTCTTTTCTATGAATAAAATATTTAAAATACATAGGAACTAACGTAATGACTTGATAAGTAACATTGTTTGGGAGAGGTCAATTTCTCACTGTAGAACACATCACAAAACGACGTTGCCCTTCTTCTTTTGATCTGAAAACAGCAAAACTTAATTCAAACTTTACCAGAGTTTTTTTTAATAATACTGGTGGTTACTTTTGTTAATTGATATACAAAAAACTACATTCACCTACACCAAACACACACACATCTATACTAATATTATAAAGAGGAAAGATTTGGATTTTTCTATGCATTGAAATAACTCGAAAACTACTCGACCCATTTCAAAAATTCTTGCACCATTAAAAAGCTATGTTATCACTGAGTAACATAGGCTTACTATTTTTTACTATTTTTTATTTCACGCAGGCGAAGTCGCGAGCAACAGCTTGTTTGGTTATAAATAAAACACAAATTAATAAAAAAAGACATTTATTAAAATTAACCATATATAAATTATGTCATGATAATTGTAGCTTCAAAAAATCACAGACAACATTAATTTCTTTTCTCTGTACAATTAAAAATTGCTTTAAAATATTTCTCTATTCATATCCATTGGCAAAATAAACAAAGTAAACAGAAAGTATGATTTTAAGATTTAAACCATGCTTAAGGTCCTAAAAAACTATTGCATAAACTTGAAAAAAATCTATCACCAGTAAGGCCCTATTTCCACTTAGGCGTTTTCCGGGCGACACCGTCCGAGCGTCGTTTAAAATAGTCGCAGTCCCGCCAGTGGAATGTTACCATACAAATTAGCCATTAAGTGAAAATTGGATCTAATACCATTCTTGATACTAATTCAATTGCTTATCGATTCAATATTATTCAAACTCCGGTAACATAAAACAACAAAACCAATCAACGTTAATCCTAATTAGTCAAAGTTAACTAACAATTAAATTTATCAGTGCCACTTAAGTGTTACGTGCCGATATCTTGACAATTAAACGAAACTATAAATTCACGTTTGCTGTAATACATTTACAAGACTAAAATAACTCACATTGTCACTAAAGCGAACTGGATTCAATTTTTATTTGATCCATACCGGATTCAGTTTTAGGGAACCATGCAGCAGTTAACTAGGAAGTTAAATTCAACGAGAATGAACGATTCACTTCGGGTTCGCTTCGCTTTGTCTTCCCTAGAGGCGTAAGACTGCTTCGCCTTCCTTGTAGTTACAAAATATAAACGCACACGCTATTGTGTGTAAACATGTGTACAAATACAAATACAAAAACCAAGTGTTTCGGCAGAAATAAAGCCAGCGACAGACGCTCAGTTCCGACACAAAACGTCGTCTGTAGCGGGCTTAACAAAACGCTCGGAAGCGTAACATCTGTCAAGACAGTGCATGATTCGCACGTTCACAACAAAGTGCAATGACCTAAAACATGTTTCGTAACTTAATTTCAAGTAATCAATTTAAGACAATTGATTACAAAACGATTAAAACAATGTCGAGTTAAATTTTGTCAACGATTTCTCGTATCGAAAAAACGTGCACAGTTTATTTTCTGTATAAAGAAGTTTAACTACTACAGACAGTTAACTAATTTAATACAAGGAATACTAAGGAGGCTTTACAAAACAAAACTGTGAATGTCGTAGTTAACTCTTTTACTAAAACATATATAAATGAAACCCCATTGTACTTTCTGGAATGTTATAGAAACTCCAAGCACATACAACATAAGGCAAGCTTTAAATTTAAAAAAAGTATAAAAAAACATGACTATTTAAAAAATATTGTGACACGATAACGTTAATTGATTATATGTAATTTGTGACACTATATTAAAGTTTACATATGTTTAAAAATCTTTGAAAACTATTGAAAATAAAAGAAAACCCTCGTGGTGCATTCAAGCATTTCAACATGATTCTTTCGATATAATGGACAAAAATATTCAAAACTATAAAACTGTCAATAGTTATATACAAAAACATATAAATTAATTAAAATACACAAATCTAAAAATGACCTATGTATAGAGAGAAAATATTTAAAATTGTGGAAGCATGCTTTATATTGAGAGCGTCGGTGGCTCAGTAGTTTAAGCACTTGATTTGTAATCTACAGGTCTTGAATTCGAATCTCGCCATGTACCAATGTGATTTTCGATTTTTTCGATTTTCCATGGGTACATAATTAACCCGACGTTCTTACGGCGAAGGAAAGCATCGTGATGCAACCTGCACATATCGGCGAAGAAATTCAAAGATATGTGTGAAGTCAACCAACCCGCACTTGGCCAGCGTGGTTGACTTTGGCCTAGTCACCCTAACTTAGGGTAGGCTCCGAGCCCCTCGGTGGGGACGTATAGTGAGCTGGTGATGATGATGCTTTAGATATATGACTAGAGAGTGCAAAGCGATAATGAAATAGCAGAAGGAATAAAAAATATATCATACAAGTGTTACCTATTTATAGAAATTCATTAAGTAATCTCCATACAATTTAATTTAACAGCATAATCTTAATCAATAATATTTGTGAACGACAAGACCTGAAAGTTTATAAAATACATAATAAGTACTATTTAATTGAAAATTGATTCAATATATATTAAAGTATTATTGTTAACATATAAAAGCAACAATGCAAGCAAAATTCAGCTTTAACTTAAAAAACACAAGCCTTCTTTTTCACTGGTATGCAAATGTGATATCCCCCGCGCACTTAAGTACTACAGAACAACATTTGTCATTACATTAATCTCAAAAACTTCAATCTCATATCATTTTTGTGACTTTGTCATACCATAAAATTTTAAAATATCTATCACACGATACTAATAATAGTTAAAACAATAATCGAACGTCAAACGAGTTTAATCTGACATTCATAATGATGATTTTGAATCTCTCTCTTGAAAGACTCTGATGAGTCTATTGAATTTGTTACAGGTTGAAGACTATTACAGCTAAAACCATACTAGTGAACTTCTTGTAATTACAACCACCTTAAATACTATAGTAGTTAAAGTAACAACTTAAAAAAACAATAAAGAAAAATAAAGCATAATCTGATCTTCGATTGGTTCGTTCACAATCATAATAATGTGACACTGACAGGTGTCAAAATGGACCATAACTTTTTTCAGTAAACAAATAATTCGGAATATATAGTAAATATGTTAATAAATAAATTATCTATCAATAAATTTAACTTAAACATTAGCTCCAAATCCTCGGCTTGTCCCCGCCAGACGAGCACTGCTCCTTTGTACTTCTTATGTTGGCACCACCGCCTTCGAATACGTTCCGTTTCACTTCTGGCTCTTTGTTTGCGCTGCGTTTAGAAATATAATTCACATTTTAAACTTGAATGGTTAACTTTTTGCTACTTGCAAATGCGTGAAAGCAAAATTTCAGCCAATTTAAATACCCAGCAAATGCAGCTACACAATGACCCAATCGACGCGCTTAACATTTACACTACAAAAGCAACGTGGAAATAAGATTTTGACCTGGAAGGTGATATAAAAGCCTTAATTATAGCAAAAATAAAAGAAGAAAATCAACGTAAAAATTAAAAGTATAAATATTTCCCATTATTTAGTAAATACGAGAACGAAATAATCGTGCAAAATAAAAACCCATAACCTTCGCAACTTTTCACGGTTACAGAAGCATATTAATTAATGCATGTTTTGTAAACACGAATATATTTTTAATAAATAATTGATTTACACACAAAAGCGATATCAGTTTCCGCCCAATATTTGCTAAACAATACCAATTAAAAATAAAACAGACACGATAATGTCATAAACAAAAATGCAGATATCGACTCATTACGTACAATAATGGTGATAAAATGAGGTATTACCCGCGTTAAATAAACAACACATATCAGTTATTGTTGACGGAAAACCGTACATAAATAAAAGAAACTTAAAAAAATAAAAGGAATAACACTATATAGAGATCGCATATTACACATGGGCTCGAAGGGGATCAAGAATTGCTAACAAACATCACGAACCTATGTGTTTCGGCTTCGGTAACCAGGCGTACTTTACGTGGCATTTCTATATAATATTAATAATTACACAAGTCAAGACTGGAGATAAACAAAGCATGAATCAGACACTTCGTTCACCTACGTGCGGCATATTGCGTAGGCATCACCAATACGTTTGGGACA
Organism: Papilio protenor; assembly: GCA_029286645.1. NCBI lineage: Eukaryota > Metazoa > Arthropoda > Insecta > Lepidoptera > Papilionidae > Papilio > Papilio protenor. The sequence goes on from JAGSMZ010000022.1 coordinate 1,532,708, forward strand.
CGTCAAATGACAAGATAAACAAGATCCTAATACAAAAAAAAATCAAGACACTGTGATGAAATACGAGAAGAATTGAGTAAACAATTCTATGGTCTAACTTAAAATTGTACGTCCAAATTTAAGAGATTAAAAATTGTTGAATCGCAGGGTGTAACGTAAAAAGGAATGAATAGATTTTTAGGTCTATCCCAAATAAAAAAACTTCCATCAGCGAGTTTTTAGTTTCTCCTCTTTCTTTCTCTTATGTGGTTCTTTTTCTGAGTCTCTTGTAGCTTGAGTATTGTCTATACTAATATTATAAAGAGGAAAGATTTGTATTTTTGTATGTATTGAAATAACTCAAAAACTACTGGGCCGATTTTAAAATTTCTTTCACCGTTAGGAAGGTAATTTATTTATAAGTAGCACAGGCTACTTACTTATTGTATAATTTCACGTGGACAAAGTCGCGGCCAACAGCTAGTCAGTAAAAAGCAATAACACACTTGCACGTGCTAAATTGTCGCAATTCGTCGCGACGAGAGAAATTTTCAGCACAATTATGATTCGCGATATAGCAATTTTTATAGTTTTAATGCGTTAACAATTTACTACTGATAAGATTTCGTACACTTTCATGATTTTTGCGCGACTAAAGTATGCCGAGTTTTGCATTTATCTGGGAATTGTATAAGTCGATACCATTGTTACCACTAAACTATTGCAGCTGTCAGAATTATATTGTTTAGCGGTAGTTCGGTGGGCTTATCTTACTTCTTACTAATATTATAAATGTGAAAGTTTAGATGGATGGATGGATGGATGGATGGATGGATGGATGGATGTTAGAGTTTGTAGCCTAAACGACTGAACGGATCTGGATGAAATTTGGCATAGATGTGGAGCAGAGTCTGGAAGAACACATAGGCTACTTACTTTTGTTTTTTAATACCACGCGGACGGAGTCGCGGGCGAAAGCTAGTTGATTTATAATTTAACATCTAATTTATGCTTCACATTCCGATTTAAATCTAGATTACTACCACGCTATCTATCATGTATTTATAATTCCAAATCGATCGACGGCATTCAGTAACTGTAACCTTGTCATATTTCTATCTTATTTATGTTTAGCCTGTATCTATTTGGCTCAAGCCTTGTTTTAATTATACGGGCATAATTGAAGGTCTAACTTTTTTCACATAATACTTAAATAACAACTGCTATATTCCAACCAAATTGATCAAGTCTCCTAAATAAAGTCTTAAAAAAAAATTTACCAGTAATGTCAACATAATGAAAAAAGGCATTAAAAATTAATACACTGATACTAAAGACCATTTACAAAGAAATTGGAAAACTTAATAGAAAAATGAATAAATAAAACGTAAAAATTAAAAGCTAGCAAAGTACAATCATTTCAGGTGAATCAGCTTAAAACTGTCAACGCTTGAGTCAAAGTATGACTACACTTTGATGCATACGTGAGCCTGCGCATGCTTGATGCGCAGGCTCACGTATGCTTTGTGATGCCCTAGTCATTAGGAATACGTAGATTAAGTCGTGAAAATCACCATTCGTCATTAAATGTCAAGCGGAAACTTTGTTAAAGTGAACAAAGCTATTTATATTTTGAAATAAAAATAGTTCTAAGGCCAATGAAACAACTAATTATTCCAAATAGTAAAAAAGTATATTAGTCAATTACAAAATCTAATCTACATAGTAGAAAATAATCTCGTTTTTTTTACATATAACTATGCCTGTGTGTTTCATACAGTGACAACTAAGTGCACACACCTGAAATTAAACTATCGCACAACTGTTTAGTCTCGCTTCGATTTCTATTTGCTTATATGGAGGTGCGTAACCTACTTGATGTTTAGTTGCGCAACTAAACAGTTGAATTGGCTGCGAAACAATCGACAATCACACAACTGTTGTGCGCTCTTTAAGTTATAATTAGGACACTTTGGTCAAGAATATGATTACTCCAAGTCCTCATACGTGCGTCATATTGTAATTACCATACAAGCCAACTTTCGATTCGACAAGAAAGTGAAAGGTGCCTGTTACAACCAAACATTGACGCGCTAATTTATATCAAATTATTGTGTAAAAACACTTGAGTTACTTTGTATCCTAGGTCTAGTCTGTCTGCATTTTCAATCTATTACTAATAAGCACTCAAATTAGAGTAGTATAATTAATTATCGGAACAATCATTATAATTACAAGAGTATTGATTTTTTTTTCTCTTTATTTTTTAAAGGGACTTTGTTTCCTTGGAACATGTCAGTCCCATAATACCTTA